>CM022298.1:644240080-644696675 GCA_011799875.1 Thinopyrum elongatum | reverse complement strand
TACCATATTGATTGATCTATCCCTCGAACATCATGTCATCTACTTAAAGGCGTTACTCAGTCTTGGTAACTTAATTCACTAGGGGTCGATGTGTGGAGTAATAGTAGTAGATGCAGGTAGGAGTCGGTCTACTTGTCACGGACGGATGTCTAATTCATGATCATTGCCTTGGATATCTTCATAACTTTGCACTTTTCTATCAATTTCGTCAACAGTAATTTGTTTACCCACCGTATGCTTTCTTAGAGAGAGAAGCCTCTAGTGAAAACCTATGGCCCCCGAGTCTATTTTCCATCATAAATTTCAGATCTAAAAACCAAAACCTAAAAATACCTTGCTGCAATTGTATTTATATTTACTTGTTTTGCCTGTTATTTAACTTTATATCTACTCATTAGATCTCACTCTGCAATGTGACCGGTGATGAAGGGATGATAACCCCTTTTCATGTTGGATGCAAGGTGTTGTTAGTTGTGCAGGTGCGTTTATTGGGACTTGCTTGTGCCTTCTACTGGATTGATACCTTGGTTCTTAACTGAGAGAAATACTTATCTCTCTTTGCTGCATCACCCTTTTCTCTTCAAGGGAAAAATCAACGCAAGCTCTAGAAGCAGAGGAAGAATTTCTGGCGCCGTTGCTGGGGAGGTTCTACATCAAGCCTACCAAGTACCTAACATAAACTCTCATTCTATTTTCCTCTCCCACTTCTTAAAACTTTCAGAAAAAACAGAAAATATTTGCCTTTCTATTCGCCTTCTTCCGTTTGCTTTTTCGTTTGCTATCTTTGCTTTGGTTGCCATGTGCCTTCTATGTGCTTGCATCTTGCTTGCTAAAAATCTATTATATGGATCCACTTAAAGTTTTCTACTTGGATCATCGATCCATATGTGCTCGTGCTAAAACCCCAACTTGTTGTTGAGGGAAATCATTAGATGAGCATCTCATTTGTTTTTGTGTCACCGTTTGTCTCAAAAAGGGGGACTCTTATGGAATTCAAATAAATTGTTTGCTATGCTATGCTTGGAATCTATGTGAAATTTATGATTTTACTTGTTGCTTGGAGAACCCTAAAAACACCCTCCCTACCTTGTGAGTTTAATGATAATCAAATCCTATCTTCTTATGCCAAAGGTGTTTATAGTTATATGATATCGAACAAATGAAGAATTGTTGCTTTTAAGGTTCTTATGAAGTTGCTTCTTTGATTGAAAAGTATGTATTACTCTCTACAAATCTGAAAATTTTGACATACTTAAATATTGCTATGAAAACTATGCTCATAATGCCTATGTAAAGAATTATTGAGAGAATGTCCTGCTTTGGAAGAGAAATAATGATATGCATGAATCTATGAAATTATGATTCCGTTGTGATTGAAATATCCCCCTTGATGAACATGATGATTGCTTTCTTATGGCCATGATGCCAATATTAATATGGAGATGAACTTGCTATAGTCCTTAGGTTAAACATGAAATATTGCTATTGCACCCACACACGATAGCTCCTTGAATGAAAAGATTGATTGCAATGATGTATTTTAAATATATTAATGTCAATTGTGTTAATGATATGCAAAACCCCAAGCTTTGGGATGCTAATTTTGCTATGTCCACTACTTATTGTAATGATCATGATTGGGGTGATGATAATGATCTTGAAAATTTATTTAAGCCTCATGATGAATATGTTTGCCATATATTGAAAGTAGGTTGGAAGAGTGTCAACTTTAGCTAAAAATAATCCCACATATTTGAGGGAGTGTTCAATATTATGAATTTTTGATGAAAGTGGGTTTGGAGGGTCATGACTTTACTTGATGATAATCCCACTATTTGGAAGAGTGTCAACTTTGTATCATGTGGATCATGTAGAGAATATGTCATGTGATAGCTATATTGTTGAATTGAATATGATCCCACATGTAATTATTATGAGAGAGGAAATATGGTCGTAGAAAATTTTCATGTTACTAAATTACATATCATTATGTTGAGATTGCATGTTTTCTTTCTTCTTCTTTGCATATGTAGTTTTTGCTTGTCTTCTTAATTTGTTTTGCTTATAAAATGCCTATGCATAGGAAAGTATGTTAGACTTAAACTTGTTTTCACATGCTACCTGATTATCTCTTCGTGTGTTCAATGCTATCTTCATGTGAGCAACATTAAAATTATCAATGCCTAGCTAGGGGCACAAAACGATAGAGCTTTGGGAGGCAACCAATTTTATTTTATGTCTTTTTGTTTTTGTTCGTTTTCCAATAAATACACAATATTACATCTGTATAATTGTTTTTTAGTGTTTTAATTAGTGTTTGAGCCAAGCAAGACCTTTGTGATGCTTTGGTATATTGTTGATTTGGTTTTGGTGAAAACAGAAACTTTTGCTCTGTAAAAAGAATTGTTAAAATTCACTGTAGCGTGGAAAAATTCTGAACTTTTTCACAAGATTGATATATGAATGCCTATGTTTTCATCATTTTCAGAAGTTTTGGAGTTACAGAAGTATGACTAATATTCGGTTTTACAGACTGTTCTGTTTTTGACAGATTCTGTTTTCAATGTGTTTCCTTATTTGATGAATCTACGGGCAGTATTGGGGGTGATGAACCATGGAGAAGTTAGAATACAGGTAGATTAATACCATTATAAAATTAGAATGAGTTGACAACATACCTAAAAGTGGAGATTGTTTTATCATACTAAGGATCTCACGAGTTTTTTGTGAGTTTTGCGTTGTGAGTTTTCAAGTTTTGGGTAAAGATTTGATGGACTATGGAATAAGGAGTGGCAAGAGCCTAAGATTGAGGATTCCAAGGCACCCCAAGGTAATATTCAAGGACAACCAAGCATTTAAGCTTGGGGATGCCCCGGATGGCATCCCCTCTTTTGTCTTCAATCCATCGGTAAATTACTTGAGGCTATATTTTATCACACATGATATGTGTTTTGCTTGGAGCGTCTTGTATTATTTGAGTCTTTGCTTTTTAGTTTGCCACAATCATTGCTTGTACACACCTTTTGAGAGGGACACACATTAATCATGAATTATTAGAATACTCTATGTGCTTCACTTATATCTTTTGAGCTAGGCGTTGCTCTAGTGCTTCACTTATATCTTTTTAGAGCACGGCGGTGGTTTTATTTGTAGAAAGAAATATTGAACTCTATGCTTCACTTAATATTATTTGAGAGTCCTAAAAATAGTATGGCAATTTTCTTAGGTTATGTGATGCCCCGACTCGACCGTATACACTAATCATACACGCAAATGTGTACGATCAAGATCAGGACTCAAGGAAGATATCACAACACAACTCTAGACACAAATTAAAATAATACAAGCTTCATATTACAAGACAGGGCTCGAGGGCTCGAATACATAAGCTCGAATACAAACGAGTCGCGCGGAAGCAACAATATCTGAGTACAGACTAAGTTAAACAAAGCTTTGCCTAAGAAGGCTAGCACAAAAGCAAACAACGATCGAAGAGGCAAGGCCTCTGCCTGGACCTCCTAACTACTCCTGGTCGTCGGCGGGTCTCCACGTAGTAGTAGGCTTCGTCGGGGTAGTAGTGTAGTTACGGGGGTGGCATCTGGCTCCTGGGATCCACCAAATGGTTGCAACAACCGAGAAAGAAGAAAGAAGGGGGGGAAAGGGGTAGCAAAGCAACCGTGAGTACTCATCCAAAGTACTCGCAACGAATTAGATCTATACTAATATGCATTGGTATAAAATGGAAGGGTTGTATCTGTGGATTATACTATAGAATGCTAGATATAAGGGAAGGCTAGCCTATCAAAGACTAGCATCTTCAAGCATCTTCAAGTATCTGCAGCATTCAGAAGAGTACATAATGATTTTTTAATTAACAATCAATGTTGTAGTATTAACGCCCAGAGATCCTTCTCGACTCATGCAGAGAAGAAAGCAACAGGCCACATATCCATCACATATCTCAAGTATCCATTTCTAGTTGTAATAGATCCGGATACCACTCCGAGCGTCCTATGCCGTGGACACGGCTATTCGAATAGATAATCTTCCCTGTAGGGTTGCACCACATTTCCCAACACGTTGATTACTCTGGCGGCGCGACACACCTTTCTGGGTCTTGCCCGGCCTCGAAAGATCAACACGTCGCAACACTACCTAGGCTCAGCAGAGAGAGGTCGCTCGCTACACCTAAGCACTCCAGGGTCTTGGGCCCATCGCCCGTTGCACTCTGGGTCGTTGCGAGCAGGGGGGATACCAGCGCCACCTCGGAATGGTCGACATGATCCGACAGTGTGCCGCAATGCTGAACTGGACGTCTGACAAAGATTCGGCTGATACTACGATGCCGAGTGCCCATAACTGTTCCCGCGTGGTGGTTAGTGTGTATAGGCCAGTGGCCAACTCGGAACAAATACCCAAACCTGTTAGTGCATTATTAAAAGAAGTGACGCCTGTTGGGACAAGTCCTGAGTACCACCACCTCCTGGGTGATACCGCCTAAACAGCCAGCCGCCACCGTAACTCTCGCGGGTGCTCACCGGGCATGCCCAAGTTGGAGCTACAACCACCTCCTAGGTGATACCGCTAAACAGCAAGCCGCCACGTAACTCTCGCGGGTGCTTGCCGGGACCGCCCGACTTTCATAGGTATCTCTCGCGGGGTGCTCACTGGGCCCCGCCCGACTTTCACAAAGGTCTCAAGTAAAGTCAAGGTAACCGTGTGTCCCAAAACATCAAGGGGGAAAGCCCAAGGAATCACCCTCGATGGATTCCACTTGATGTAATCCTCAAGGTGAGCTTAGGAGGAATCACCCTCAAGGTTCACACTAGAGGTGTGCACGACAGAGTCGTCATCGGGTGAGTGGTGAAGGAGGAATCACCCTCCGTATCCATGACTGATTAGCTACACTACAGAGATATCATCAAGAGTGCTATTCGAGGATCACCTCGGCACGCGATAGTAGCTTGCAGAGTCGTACAACTAAAGAGGGTGAAAGTGATGTGTCGGCCTCTGGACGTCGATCAAGTTGATCGAGTCATTAGTCAACAAGCCAGGGCAATGGGACAAGGGAGAGGGGTCACTGATGGATCACTAGCAACCTATACAAACAGTTTAGGATAAGCAGGGAAGATACAACAGCAGGTAGGAAAGCAGGCTATCATCAGATATAGGAGCAATCAATACAGCAGCAAAATCTAATGCAAGCATTAGGGAGAATGGAATGGGCGATATCAGAATGATCAAGGGGGGTTTGCTTGCCTGGAGTCTCTGCTGAATAGGCAGAAGGGTCGACGACGACGTAGTCGATCACAGTGCATCAGCAGCGGGTCTCGGGGTCTACCGGAGAGAAGAGGGGGGAAGAAGAAACAGTAAATACAAAGCACAAGATGCATGACATCATACTGGAATCAGAGGATTTGCCATCAGCCACTTCTTTGCCGTCTGCTAGCGGACGCACAAGGAGCTCTTTGCCGTCTGTTTCCAAAAAACAGACGGCAAAGAAGTGGCTGATGGTAAAGATCATTATTTCCATCACCCACTTCTTTGCGTCTGCTAGTAGACGGCAAAGGAGGTTTGCCGTCAGCTAGCTGATGGCAAAGAGGGGAGGTGGGCCCCACTAACGAGCTGCTTCAAAAAAACCTAATGGCCCCCTCTTTGCCGTCTGCTAGCAGACGGCAAAGAGCAAAAAGGTAGACGGCAAGGCGGGGCGTGTTGGGGAACGTAGCAGAATTTTAAAATTTTCTACGCATCACCAAGATCAATCTAGGAGTCATCTAGCAACGAGTGAGAGGGGAGTGTATCTACATACCCTTGTAGATCGCGAGCGGAAGCGTCAAGAGAACGGGGTTGATGGAGTCGTCTACTCGTCGTGATCCAAATCACCGATGACCGAGCGCCGAAAGGACGGCACCTCCGCGTTCAACACAGTACGAGAGCAGAGACGTTCCTCCTTCTTGATCCAGCAAGGGGGGAGGGAGGTTGATGGAGATCCAGCCGCACGACGGTGTGTGGGGTGGAAGCAGCGGGATTTCAGCAGGGCTTCGCCAAGCGCACTGGAGGAGGAGAGGTGTCACGGGAGGGAGAGGGAGGCGCCAGGGGCTGAGCTGTTTCTCCCCTGCACCTCCCCACTATATATAGGGGTGGAGGTGGCTGGGTTTCTTGCCCTCCAAGTCCATGGGGCGTTGGCAAAGGTGGAAGGAAAGAAATCCCATCTTCCCTTCCCCACCGATTGTTATCCCCTTTTTTAGGGATCTGATTTATCCCTTCGGGATATGATCTTATTCCTTCTAAGGGGGAATCTTGGTGCGCCTTGACTAGGGGTGTGGGGCCTTGCCCCCACTACCCACGTTCATGTGGGTCCCCCCATGCAGGTGGGCCCCATCCGGAACCTTCTAGACTTCTCGGTACAATACCGAAAAATCCCGAACATTTTTCGGTGGCCAAAATAGGACTTCCCATATATAATCTTTACCTCCGGACCATTCCGGAACTCCTGTGACGTCCAGGATCTCATCCGAGACTCCGAACAACCTTCGGGTTACCGCATACTATATCTCTAAACCCTAGCGTCACGAACCTTAAGTGTGTAGACCCTACGGGTTCGGGAGACACGCAGACATGGACCGGACGACTCTCGGTCAATAACCAACAGGGGATCTGGATACCCATGTGGCTCCAAACATGCTCTCGATGATCTCATCGGATGAACCACGATGTCGAGGATTCAATCAATCCCGTACGCAATTCCCTTTGTCTATCGGTACGATACTGCCCGAGATTCTGATCGTCGGTATCTCGATACCTTGTTCAATCTCGTACCGGCAAGGCTCTTTACCGTTTCCGTAACACATCATCCCGTGAACAACTCCTTGATCACATTGAGCTCATTATGATGATGTCCTACCGAGTGGGCCAGAGGTACCCTCCCGTTACATGGAGTGACAAATCCCAGTCTCGATTCGTGCCAACCCAACAGATACTTTCGGAGATACCCGTAGTGCACCTTTATAGCCACCCAGTTACGTTGTGACGTTTGGTGCACCACAAAGCACTCCTACGGTATCCGGAGAGTTGCACAATCTCATGGTCTAAGGAAAAGTTACTTGACATTGGAAAGCTTTAGCAAACGAACTACACGATCTGTTAGGCTTAGGATTGGGGTCTTGTCCATCACATCATTCTCTAATGATGTGATCCCGTTATCAATGACATCCAATGTCCATGGTCGGAAACCGTAACCATCATTGTCAACGAGCTAGTCAACTAGAGGCTTACTAGGGACAATGTTGTGGTCTATGTATTCACACATGATTACGATTTCCGGATAACACAATTATAGCATGATAACAGACAATTATCATGAACAAAGAAATATAATAATAACCATTTTATTATTGCTCTAGGGCTATTTCCAACAGTCTCCCACTTGCACTAGAGTCAATAATCTAGTTACATTGTGAGAATCGAACACCCATAGAGTACTGGTGTTGATCATGTTTTGCGCTGGAAAGAGATTGTAGTCAACGGATCTGCTACATTCAAATCGTGTGCACTTTACAAATATCTATGTCTCCATCTTGAACATGTTACGTATGGTTGAAGCGACGCTTGATATGCCTGGTCCTTTTGTGAAACCTGGGCTCCTTGGCAAGGGCAATAGCTCAGTGTTGTCACAGAAGAGAGCCATTGGACCGACGCATTTGGAATGAACTCAGGTCGGTGATGAACTCCTTCATCCATACTGCTTCGTGTGCTGCCTCCGAGGCTGCTAGTACTCCGCTTCGCATGTAGAACCCGCCACGACGCTTTGCTTGCAACTGCACCAGCTTACCGCTCCACCATTTCAAAATATACACGTATCCGGTTTGTGACTTGGAGTCATCCGGATCTGTGTCGAAGCTAGCGTCGACGTAACCCTTTACGACGAGCTCTTCGTCACCTCCTATACAGAAACATATCCTTAGTCCTTTTCAGGTACTTCAGGATGTTCTTGACCGCTGTCCAGTGTTCCTTGCCGGGATTACTTTGGTACCTACCTACCAAACTTACAGCAAGTTTACATCAGGTCTGGTACACAGCATGGCATAATAATAGACCCTATGGCTGAGGCATAGGGATGACACTCATTCTTCTATATCTTTTGCCGTGGTCGGGCATTGAGCCGAGCTCAATTTCACACCTTGCAAACAGGCAAGAACCCCTTCTTGGACTGATCCATATTGAACTTCTTCTAATATCTTATCAAGGTATGTGCTTTGCGAAAGACCTATGAGGCGTCTCGATCTATCTCTATAGATCTTGATGCCTAATATATAAGCAGCTTCTCCAAGGTCCTTCATTGAAAAAAACTTATTCAAGTAGGCCTTTATATTTCCCAAGAATTCTATATCATTTCCCATCAGCAGTATGTCATCCACATATATATGAGAAATGCTACAGAGCTCCCACTCACTTTCTTGTAAACACAGGCTTCTCCATAAGTCTGTGTGAACCAAACGCTTGATATCTCGTCCAAGCGAATGTTCCAACCGAGATGCTTGCACCACCATAGATTGAGCTGGAGCTTGCATACCTGTCAGCATTCTCAGGTCGACAAAACCTTCCGGTTGTATCATATACAACTCTTCCTTAAGAAAACCATTAAGGAATGCCGTTTTGACGTCCATTTTGCCATATCTAAAATCATGTATGCGGCCAATTGCTAACATGATTCTGACGGATTTCAGCTTCGCTACGGGTGAGAAGTCTCATCGTAGTCAACCCCTTGAACTTGCGATAACCCTGAGCGACAAGCCGAGCCTATAGATGGTCACATTACCAATCCGCGTCAGTCTTCTTCTAAAGACCATTTATTTTCTATGGCTTGCGATCATCGGGCAAGTCAGTCAAAGCCATACTTCGTTTCATACATGGATCCTATCTCGGATTTCATGGCTTCAGCCATTGTCGGAATCCGGGCCGCCATCGGCTTCTCATAGTTACGAAGGTTCACTGTTGTCTAACAACATGATTCCAGGACAGGATAGCCATACCACTCTGGTGCGGAACGTGTCCTCGTGGGACCTTCGAAGTTCAGTGGTAGCTTGTCATGATCATTATCAATAACTTCCTCTCTAGCCGTGTAGGGCTCCACAGAAACATTTTACTGTGCGCGCTACTCTCGGTTCGAGGGTCATATCATCAAGCTCCACTTTCCTCCCACTTACTTCTTTCGAGAGAAACTCTTTCTCTAGAAAGGATCCATTCCTGGCAACAAAGATCTTGCCCTCGGATCTTAGGTAGAAGGTATACCCAATAGTTTCCTTAGGGTATCCTATGAATACGCATTTTTCCGACTTGGGTTCGAGCTTCTCTGGTTGAAGTTTCTTCACATAAGCATCGCATCCCCAAACTTTCAGAAACGACAGCTTAGGTTTCTTCCCAAACCATAATTCATACGGTGTCGTCTCAACGGATTTTGACGGTGCCTATTTAAAGTGAATGCGGCAGTCTCTAAAGCATAACCCCAAGGAAGCGGTGTAAATCGGTAAGAGACATCATTAGATCGCACCATATCAATAGAGTGCGATTACGACGTTCGGACACCACCATTACGCTGAGGTGTTCCAGGCGGCGTGAGTTGTGAAACAATTCCACATTTCCTTAAGTGCGTGCCAAATTCATGACTCAAATATTCTCCTCCACGATCTGATCGTAAGAACTTTATTTTCTTGTCACGTTGATTCTCAACCTCACTCTGAAATTCCTTGAACTTTTCAAAGGTCTCAGACTTGTGCTTCATCAAGTAGACATACCCATATCTACTCAAATCATCGGTGAGGGTGAGAACATAACGATAACCACCGCGAGCCTCAACACTCATTGGACCACACACATCAGTATGTATGATCTCCAATAAGTTGGTTGCTCGCTCCATTGTTCCGGAGAACGGAGTCTTGGTCATCTTGCCCAAGAGGCATGGTTCGCATCTGTCAAATGATGCATAATCAAGAGACTCCAAAAGTCCATCTGCATGGAGTTTCTTCATGCGTTTAACACCGATATGACCAAGGCGGCAGTGCCACAAGTATGTGGGACTATCGTTATCAACCTTGCATTTCTTGGCATTCACATTATAAACATGTGTAACATCACGTTCGAGATTCAATAAAAATAAACCATTCACCAGCGGGGCATGACCATAAAACATATCTCTCATATAAATAGAACAACCATTATTCTCAGATTTAAATGAGTAGCCATCTCGCATTAAGCGAGATCCAGATACAATGTTCATGCTCAAAGCTGGTACTAAATAACAATTATTGAGGTTTAAAACTAATCCCGTAGGTAGATGCAGAGGTAGCGTGCCGACGGCGAGATACCCGTAGTGCACTTCTATAGCCACCCAGTTACGTTGTGACGTTTGTGCACCCAACGCACTCCTACGGTATCCGGGAGTTGCACAATCTCATGGTCTAAGGAAAAGTTACTTGACATTGGAAAAGCTTAGCAAACGAACTACACGATCTAGTGCTAGGCTTAGGATTGGGTCTGTCCATCACATCATTCCCTAATGATGTGATCCCGTTATCAATGACATCCAATGTCCATGGTCAGGAAACCGTAACCATTATGATCAACGAGCTAGTCAACAGAGGCTACTAGGGACATGTGTGGTCTATGTATTCACACATGTATTACGATTTCCGAATACACAATTATAGCATGAATAACAGACAATTATCATGAAAAAGGAAATATAATAATAACCATTTTTATTGCCTATGGGTCTAGGGCATATTCCAACAGTCTCCCACTTGCCACGAGTCAATAATCTAGTACATTGTGATGAATCGAACACCATAGAGTACTGGTGTTGATCATGTTTTGCTAAGATGAAAGAGATTAGTCAACGGATCTGCCCTACATTCAAATCGTGTGCACTTTACAAATATCTATGTCTCCATCTTGAACTGTTCACGTATGAGTTGAAGCGGACGCTTGATATGCCTGGTCCTTTGTGAAACCTGGGCTCCTTGGCAAGGGCAATAGGCTCAGTGTTGTCACAGAAGAGAGCCATTGGACCCGACGCATTTGGAAGAACTCCTAGGTCGGTGATGAACTCCTTCTCCATACTGCTTCGTGTGCTGCCTCCGAGGCTGCTATGTACTCCGCTCGCATGTAGAACCCGCCCGACGCTTTGTGTGCAACTGCACCAGCTTACCGCTCACACCATTCAAAAATATACACGTATCCGGTTTGTGACTGGAGTCATCCGGATCTGTGTCGAAGCTAGCGTCGACGTAACCCTTTACGACGAGCTCTTCGTCACCTCCATATCAATGAAACATATCCTTAGTCCTTTTCAGTACTTTCAGGATGTTCTTGACCGCTGTCCGAGTGTTCATTGCCGGGATTACTTTGGTACCTACCTACCAAACTTACAGCAAGGTTTACATCAGGTCTGGTACACAGCATGGCACACAATAATAGACCTATGGCTGAGGCATAGGGATGACACTCATTCTCTTCTATATCTTTTGCCGTGGTCGGGCATTGAGCCGAGCTCAATTTCACACTTGCAATACAGGCAAGAACCCCTTCTTGGATGATCCATATTGAACTTCTTCAATATCTTATCAAGGTATGTGCTTGCGAAAGACCTATGAGGCGTCTCGATCTATCTCTATAGATCTTGATGCCTAATATATAAGCAGCTTCTCCAAGGTCCTTCATTGAAAAACACTTATTCAAGTAGGCCTTTATTACTTCCAAGAATTCTATAATCATTTCCCTCAGCAGTATGTCATCCACATATAATATGAGAAATGCTACAGAGCTCCCACTCACTTTCTTGTAAACACAGGCTTCTCCATAAGTCTGTGTGAACCCAAAGCTTTGATCATCTTCGTCAAAGCGAATGTTCCAACTCGAGATGCTTGCACCAGCCCATAGATTGAGCGCTGGAGCTTGCATACCTGTCAGCATTCTCGAGGTCGACAAAACCTTCCGGTTGTATCATATACAACTCTTCCTAAGAAAACATTAAGGAATGCCGTTTTGACGTCCATTTGCCATATCTCATAATCATAGTATGCGGCAATTGCTAACATGATTCTGAGGATTCAGCTTCGCTACGGGTGAGAAAGTCTCATTAGTCAACCCCTTGAACTTGCGATAACCCTGAGCGACAAGCGACGAGCCTTATAGATGGTCACATTACCATCCGCGTCAGTCTTCTTCTTAAAGATCCATTATTTTCTATGGCTTGCCGATCATCGGGCAAGTCAGTCAAAGTCCATACTTCGTTTCATACATGGATCCTATCTCGGATTTCATGGCTTCAAGCCATTTGTCGGAATCCGGGCCCGCCATCGCTTCTCATAGTTCGAAGGTTCACTGTTGTCTAACAACATGATTTCCAGGACAGGATAGCCATACCACTCTGGTGCGGAACGTGTCCTCGTGGACCTTCGAAGTTCAGTGGTAGCTGATCAATGATCATTATAACAATAACTCCTCTCTAGCCGGTGTAGGCTCCACAGAACATTTTCACTGTGCTGCGCTACTCTCCCGTTCGAGGGTCATCTCAATCAAGCTCCACTTTCCCTCCCATTACTTCTTTCGAGAGAAACTCTTTCTCTAGAAAGGATCCATTCCTGGCAACAAAAGATCTTGCCCTCGGATCTTAGGTAGAAGGTATACCCAATAGTTTCCTTAGGGTATCCTATGAATACGCTTTTTCGGACTTGGGTTCGAGCTTCTCTGGTTGAAGTTTCTTCACATAAGCATCGCATCCCCAAACTTCGAAACGACAGCTTAGGTTTTTCCCAAACCATAATTCATACGGTGTCGTCTCAACGGATTTTGACGGTGCCCTATTTAAAGTGAATGCGCAGTCAGTCTCTAAAGCATACCCCAAAAGGATAGCGTAAATCGGTAAGAGACATCATAGATCGCACCATATCCAATAGAGTGCGATTACGACGTTCGGACACACACCATTACGCTGAGGTGTTCCAGGCGGCGTGAGTGTGAAACAATTCCACATTCCTTAAGTGCGTGCCAAATTCATGACTCAAATATTCTCCTCCACGATCTGATCGTAAGAACTTTATTTTCTTGTCACGTTATTCTCAACCTCACTATGAAATTCCTTGAACTTTTCAAAGGTCTCAGACTTGTGCTTCATCAAGTAGAATACCATATCTACTCAACATCATCGGTGAGGGTGAGAACATAACGATAACCACCGCGAGCCTCAACATCATTGGACCACACAATCAGTATGTATGATCTCCAATAAGTTGGGTTGCTCGCTCCATTGTTCCGGAGAACGGAGTCTGGTCATCTTGCCCAAGAGGCATGGGTTCGCATCTGTCAAATGATGCATAATCAAGAGACTCCAAAAGTCCATTCGCATGGAGTTTCTTCATGCGTTTTTAACACGATATGACCAAGGCGGCAGTCCACAAGTATGTGGGACTATCGTTATCAACCTTGCATTTCTTGGCATTCACATTATAAAACATGTGTAACATCACGTTCGAGATTCAATAAAAATAAACCATTCACCAGCGGGGCATGACCATAAAAACATATCTCTCATATAAATGAACAACCATTATTCTCAGATTTAAATGAGTAGCATATCGCATTAAGCGAGATCCAGGACAATGTTCATGCTCAAAGCTGGTACAAATAACAATTATGAGGTTTAAAACTAATCCCAGTAGGTAGATGCAGAGTGGTAGCGTGCCGGACGGCGATCACATCGACCTTGGAACCATTCCCGACGCGCATCGTCACCTCGTCTTTGCCAGTCTACGCTGATTCCGCAGTTCCGCTTTGAGTACAAATATGAGCAACCGCACCGGTATCAAATACCAGGAACTACTACGAGTGCTGGTAAGGTACACATCAATTACATGTAATCATATATACCTTTGGTATGCAGGCCTTCTTGTCCGCAAGTACTTGGGGCAGTTTCGCTTCCAGTGACCGTTTCCCTTGCAATAAAAGCACTCAGTCTCAGGTTGGGTCCATTCTTCGACTTCTTCCCGGCAGCTGGCTCTAACGGGCGCGGCAAATCCCTTGCCGTCTTCTGAAGTTCTTCTAACCTTGCCTTCTTGAACTTAGTGGTTTTATTCACCATCAACACTTGATGTTCCTTTCTGATCTCTGCCTCCGCTGACTTCAGCATCGGTATACTCAGGAAGGTCTTTTCCATCCCTGCATGTTGAAGTTCATCACGAAGCTCTTGTAGTAGGTGGAAGCGACTGAAGGATTCTGTCAACGACCGCGCATCCGGGAGATTAACTCCCAGCTGAGACAAGCGGCTGTGCAACCCAGACATTTTGAGTATGTGCTCGCTGACAGAAACTATTTTCCTCCATCTTACAGTGTAGAACTTATCGGAGACTTCATATCTCTCGATCCGGGCATGAGCTTGGAAAACCATTTTCAGCTCTCGAACATCTCATATGCTCCGTGATGCTCAAAACGCTTTGGAGCCCGGTTCTAAGTGAAGAGTGCCGCACTGAACGAAAGGAGTGATCATCGGTGCGTGTCTGCCAAACGTTCAAATCGTCTCGGCTGCTGGGAGAGCAGGTGGGTCACCTAACGGTGCTTCAAGGACATATGATTTCTTGGCAGCTATGAGGATAATCCTCAGGTTACGGACCCAGTCCGCATAGTTGCACCATCGTCTTTCAGCTTGTTTTCTTAGGAACGCGTTGAGTTGAAGTGAGGGTAACATTGCGTTGGCCATTTGATCTACAAGATAGATAGTAACATTTAGACTAAGTTCATGACAATTAAGTTCATAATCAAATATGTAATGAACTCCCACATCAGATAGACATCCTCTCGTCATTAAGTGATTACATGATCCGAATCGACTAGGCCGTGTCCGATCATCACGTGAGACGGACTAGTCATCAAGGTGACACATCCCATGTTGATCGTATCTTCCTATACGACTATGCTCGACCTTCGGTTCTTGTGTCCGAGGCCATGTCTGTACATGCTAGGCTCGTCAAGTCACCTAAGTGTATTGCTGTGTAAATCTGGCTACACCCGTTGTATTATCGAACTGTTAGAATCTATCACACCCGATCAACACGTAGTGATTCGAAACAACGAACCTTCGCAACGGTGCACAGTTAGGGGGAACACTTTCTTGAAATTTTAGTAAGGGACATCTTATATATGCTACCGTCGTTCTAGCACAATAAGATGCAAAAACATGATAAACATCTCACTGCAATCAAAATAGTGACATGATATGGCCACTTATCACTTATGCTCTTTTGATCTCCATATTAGGGGCTCCATGATCATCATCGTCACCGGCATGAAACCATGATCTCCATCATCATGATCTCCATCATCGTGTCTTCATGGAAGTTTCTCGCCAACTATTACATATCTACTACTACGGGCTAACGGTTAGCAATAAAGTAAAAGTAATTACATGGCGAATTCAATGACACGCAAGGTCATATAATTAAATTAAGACAACTCCTATGGCTCCTGCCGGTTGTCATTATCATCGACATGCAAGTCGTGATCCTATACAAGAACATATCATCTCATACATCAATACTATCAATATCAATCACATCCATTTGGCCATAGATCACATCACAAAGACTTGCTGCAAAAACAAGTTAGACGTCCTCTAATTGTTGTTGGCAAGTTTTGACGTGGCTGCTATAGGTTCTAGCAAAAGAACGTTTCTTTACCCTACGCCAAAACACACTGTGAATGCCAATTTCTATTACCCTTCATAAGGACCCTGTCATCGAATCGATCCGACTAAAGTGGGAGAGACAGACACCCGCTAGCCACCTTATGCAATAGTGCATGTCAGTCGGTGAACCGTCTCAACGTAAGCGTACGGTAAGGTCGGTCCGGGCCGCTTCATCCCACAGTGCCGCGAATCAAGATAAACTAGTAAGGCAAGAAGATTGACAAATCGACGCCCAAACACTTGTGTTCTACTCGTGCAAGATACTACGCATTAAAACCTGGCTCATGATGCCACTGTTGGGAACGTAGCGAAGAATTTTAAAATTTTCTACGCCATCACCAAGATCAATCTATGGAGTCATCTAGCAAGAGTGAGAGGGGAGTGTATCTACATACCTTGTAGATGCGAGCGGAGGAAGCGTTCAAAGAGAACGGGGGTTGATGGAGTCGTACTCGTCTGATACCAAATCACGCATGATACGAGCGCCGAACGGACGGCACCTCCGCGTTTCAACACACGTACGGGCAGAAGAGACGTCTCCTCCTTCTGATCCAGCAAGGGGGGAGGAGAGGTTGATGGAGATCCAGCAGCACGACGGGGTTGTGTGGTGGGGGTAGAGCGAGGGATTTCAGCAGGGCTTAGCCAAGCGTTACTGGAGGAGGAAGACGGTGTCACGGGAGGGGAGAGGGAGGGGGCGGGCGGCAGGGGCTGAAGCTGTTTGTTCTCCCATGCACCTCCCCACTATATATAGGGGTGGAGGTGGCCTGGTTTCTTGCCCTCCAAGTCCATTGGGGCGTTGGCAAAGGTGGAAGGAAAGAAAAAACCCATCCTTTCCCTTCCCCACCGATGTTTATCCCTTTTTAGGGATTCTTGATCTTATCCTTCGGGATATGATCTTATTCCTTCTAAGGGGGAATCTTGGTGCGCACTTGACTAGGGGTGTGGGCCTGCCCCCACTACCCACGTTCATGGGGGTCCCCCCACTGAGGTGGGCCCCACTCCGGAACCTTCTAGAACATTCTCGGTAAAATACCGAAAAATCCCGACATTTTCCGGGTGCCAAAATAGGACTTCCCATATATAAATCTTTATCCGGACCATTCCGGAACTCCTCGTGACGTCCAGGATCTCATCCGAGACTCCGAACAACCTTCGGGTTACCGCATACTAATATCTCATAACCCTGCGTCACCGAACCTTAAGTGTGTAGACCCTACGGGTTCGGGAGACACGCAGACATGACCGAGACGACCTCTCGGTCAATAACCAAACAGCGGGATCTGGATACCCATGTTGGCTCCCACATGCTCCTCGATTGACTTCATCGGATGAACCACGATGTCGAGGATCAATCAATCCCGTACGCAATTCCCTTGTCTATCGGTACGATACTTGCCCAGAGAGATTCGATCGTCGGTATATCGATATTGTTCAATCTCGTTACCGAGCCCAGTCTCTTTACTCGTTTCCGTAACACATCATCCCGTGAACAACTCCTTGATCACATGAGGCTATTATGATGATGTCCTACGAGTGGGCCCAGAGGACCTCTCCGTACATGGAGTGACAAATCCCAGTCTCGATTGGTGCAACCCAACAGATACTTTCGGAGATACCCGTAGTGACACCTTTATAGCCACCCAGTTACGTTGTGACGTTTGGTGCACCCAAAAGCACTCCTACGGTATCCGGGAGTTGACACAATCTCATGGTCTAAGGAAAAAGTTACTGACATTGGAAAAGCTTTAGCAAACGAACTACACGATCTGTGCTAGGCTTAGGATTGGGTCTTGTCCATCACATCTTCTCCTATGATGTGATCCCGTATCAATGACATCCAATGTCCATGGTCAGGAAAAGCGTAACCCATCTATTGATCAACGAGCTAGTCAACTAGAGGCTTACTAGGGACATGTTGTGGTCTATGTATTCACACATGTATTACGATTTCCGGATAACACAATTATAGCATGAATAACAGACAATTATCATGAACAAGGAAATATAATAATAACCATTTTATTATTGCCTCTAGGGCATATTTCCAACAGGGCGGACGGCAAACATTTGACTTAACTAACGGTCGCGCTCCACCCCACCCCGCCCCTCTCTCTCTCTGTTTCTCTCCCTCTCCTCCCCGATGACCACCGCACGCGCGCAGCCAGTCCCACACCCACCGCCGGAACACCGGCTCACCACCCTGCCGCCCCACCGGCTCACCGCCCCGGCGCCGCCGCGCCCCCCCCCCCACCCAACCGCCCCGGAGCCATGCGGCCCGGTCGCCCCCGCCGCCCGGTGCCCCGGGCCCTGCCGGCCTTGCCCCAGGCCACCCCGCCCCCCTCCTCCACCGGCCGCCCCACTTCCGAAGGTGAGCTCTAGCTCCTCTTTTTTTATTTCTTTTCTTTTTTTTAGTTTTAGGTTTATGTTTAGTTTAGATTTAGTTTTAGTTTTAGTTTTAGTTTTAGTTTTAGGTTTAGTTTTAGGTTTAGGTTTAGTTTAGTTTTAGTTTTAGGTTTAGTTCTGAAAAAAAGTAGAAAATAAGAATAATTAGAAGAAGAGGAAGAAGAAGAAGAAGAAGAAGAAGAAGAAGAAGAAGAAGAAGAAGAAGAAGAAGAAGAAGAAGAAGAAGAGGAGGAGGAGAAGGAAATGAGAAGAGGAGAAGAAGAAGAGGAAAAAGGAAAACCGGGTCGAGGATCGCCGACGGGGTGCGTCGGCGTCGGCGTCGACCCGGTTTTCCTTTTTCCTCTTCTTCTTCTCCTCTTCTCCTTTTTTTCTTATTCTTCTTCTTCTTCTTCTCCTCTTCTCCTTTTCTTTTTCTTCTTCTTCTTCTTCTTCTCCTCGAGGGGTCGAGGGTCGCCGAGGGGTCGAGGGTCGCCGAGGGTGGAGGGGTTGAGGGCTCAAGGGTCGAGGGTCGCCGAGGGGTCGAGGGGTCGAGGGTCGCCGAGGGCCATGGGAGAGGGTCGAGGATCAACGGTCGCCGAGGGGTCGAGGGGTCGAGGGTCTAGGGGTCGATGGTTGAGGATCTTCTGGTCCGAGTGCTGACCGACTGGTGTCGTAGCTTAAGATGAGGACGTCCCCGAGCTGAAGGTCATGAGCGTGGGTGAACTGCTTCCATCCTTGCGCGAAGAACGGATGGAAGCAGTTCGCCCGCGCTGATGACCTTCAGCTCGGGCACGTCTGCATCGTAAGCTACGACAATAGCCGCACCATGCTCACAGTGAAGGTCTTCGACAGGACCGCCGAGGGGTCGAGGGTTGAGGATTGCCGAGGGGTGAGGGGTCGAGGGGCCAAGTGTTGAAACTTGAAACAACCAAACTGACTCATGACAAAAAATCAAAGCGTAGAAAGAGAAACCAAAGATGAAACAATACATAGTGAGAGGTTGTGCAACTAGGATGATATTCTGTAACAGCTTTTTTAACGAATTTGAGAGGATGATGTTAAAGAACTCAAAAGCCATTGGTGTCTTTCGACTTCTTCGCCATCATCCTCTCCAATTCATTTAAAAAGCTGGTACAGAAAATCATCCTAGTTGCACAACCTCTCACTATGTACTATTTCATCTTTCGTTTCTCTTTCTACGCCCTGATTTTTTGCCAGTTTGGTTGTTTGAAGTTTCAAAACTTGGCTTTTAATCCTCATTGCCGAGGGGTTAAGGGGTCGATGGTCGCCGAGGGGTTCCTAAGTTATGTTGTACTTGATGATGATACACTAGTTATATGTATATTATTATTCATGTCGGTATTAATTTTTTTTATGTTGTACTAATTTCGTTTACTCTATATATGTCATGGCAGGTATTGAAAGATGGTGGGCACGGGTAAGGAGCGCTCCGAGCCTTCTTCTTTGTCGGCGTCGTTGCCCACCGGGAGAGGTACTTCCATTCCACACATACCTCTCCGGAGAGCGCTGTACGAGGGTATGGCTTCACCGGTGGGCGCTTCTTCGTCGGCGTCATTGCCCACCGGGAGAGGAGGTCGGGGAGGGAGGAAGAGAGGAGGTCGGGGAGGACGTGGCCGTGCGAGAGCTAGGCGGGCTCCTAGGCCTTCCTCGCCGCCACCCCTAGCTGATTCACCCGAGCACATGACTGCTAGGGTGGACACGTCTGAGGAGGAGGCTACGCGGACTCCTGTCCACGAGCCTCGAGTCGACGGGCCTTCGGCCCACGAGACTCCCTCCCAGGAGACGTCCAGATGGGGTACCTGGCAGGATCCGCCTGAGGGGCCGAGTGGCCATGCTGATGGTGGCAGGCATCAGATTTCTGATAGCAGCAAGGATGAGGTGGTTGAGGAGACCACCGTCTACCAGCGTGGTAGTACACGGCTCCCACCCCTGCCAGCGACCCGCGAGCAGAGGTGGTTGATTTGGCCTGATGGGCAGAGGTAAGTGCATTTACTCTTTTTGTACCTTTTGCCATCATGTTTCTTCAAATATCTAATGCGTTGACCTTGTCATACTACAGGGGTTGGGACCACCCTCAGGATGTCCGCAGGCCCAACCAAGTCCTTGGTGTGATATGCCGGCAAAACTTCCTGGGGTTTGTCACGTTGCCCGGTGAGGGTCAGCTTCCAGAGCTAGGATTGAGCTGGGAGCACTACTTGGCTGCCCCGGCCCCGCCAGAGGAGATGATCGACGGTGTCTTGTGCCACACGAGGGCCAACATGGTGATCAGAACTTTTTGGGTAATTTCTCCTTTACACAATTAAAAATCTTTGAATAAGCTTAGTTATTGTACTAATCAATGTTGTCACGTTTGATTGCAGACATTCTACAGGTGTGAGGAGGGATACGAGGAGGCCTGTGCACGGGTTATCGATGCCGAGTGCAGGCGCCTACTACAAAACTTACGGCACGAGGCTCGGGTGCAGGCTGTTCGAGACTACTTCGCCTCGCGTGGTGTTCGGAAGCCCAAGAAGAAGTGCCGCGGAAAGTTTCTGAAGAAGGAGGAGTACATGACGGTAATTGCCTATATTCTTAAGGCCTTGTTCTTAGTTTTGTTGATTTGATTCATAGGCGTAGCGCTCAAGTTTCTCTTTACTAACTTAGGTGCCCCTGAGATGGTGTGCGGATAAGATGGATTGTTGGGAGGCGTTGGTGGATGAGTGGTGCTCAGACACATGGCTAGCCGTCCACAATAGTGCCAAGGACAAGCGTGCCCAAATGAGAGGTGTGCCACACCATCAAGGCAGCGCCAACTTATATCAATACGGGCGGAACTAGGTATGTGGTTTGCTTCATGATTCATGCAATTCATTCTGTCATGCTAGCTTGAGCCCTTTAATTACTAATACTATGTTCCTCTCTTTTAGGCGGGATACAATATGGCACCGATGCCAGAGGTGTTCGACCTCTATGCCATGGCCCATACTGCCCCGTTCAAGAAGGCCAAGGCATTCTCTGCGTCTGACCTCGATCATCCAGAGAACTTCACCAACATCTCCTCCCACAACAAGCTCATGAAGTACAGAGATGAGGGGAAGGCGAGGAAAGGGGAGGACTTTAACCCGAGCGGGCAGTTTGATCCGGAGCTAGTGATGATATCTGGTGGCGAGAGGTCCCATGGCTCGATAGCCATTGGAGATGGACTTATCCGTTGTCCTCGCACTCTCTCGGAGATCAAGGCGCGCCAGTCAAGCTCCGCTCCTGAGATGAGGCCTCGTCAACAGCCAGTCGAGCTCGCCTTCGAGGTTAGTTATACGGACTCAGCTATCTTTCCTCCATTACATTGTGTGTGCGGCCATCGATGATTACAATGCTAACGAGGAGTGGTGTTGCAGGCTGCTCTTAAGAGTGAGAGAGAAAGAACCCAGGCGCTACTAACGGAGAGGGACCGGCAGGCAGAGGAGAAGCAGTGGGAGTTGGAGGAGAAGGCGGCAAAGATGTTGGAGGAGGAGAGGTCACGGAATGACATGCAGAACAGGGCCATGTACGAGCTCCTCGTGGTAAGTTTCTTCTGCATATTAGCCAAATCATTCACGTAATGTTCGTTTCATTACTAACTAGTATGACTGACCCGTGAATACCAAATGTGCAGTCTGTGTGCCAGAAGGCCGGTCAGACCCCTCCGCCGATGCCAGAGATTGCTCCGGGGACCACGGTGAGTTTAATTTGAATGGTCATTAGTTACTAGTATTAACATTTGAGTGTCGTCATGCTAATGAGACATTGCAAATGATCTTTGGTGCAGCGTACCTTCAGACAAGCATCACACGATCCTTCTCCAGGTGTTTCACCTTCGTGATGACGGTAAGTTTTCTCTAGTGTTTTGCTTAACAAATGCATAATGACCTAGACTTAGCTTTATTTCCTCCAAAATGCTTACCATAATGACCTAGACTTAGCTTATTTTCCTCCAAAATGACATAATTAGCTTACTAGCTCCAAAATGATCCATTTTACCTTAGTTAGCTCTAAAACGATCTATACTTAGCTTTGTTTCCTCCAAAATGACCTAAGTTAGCTCTAATATGCTAAGTTATCTCTAATATGCTTAGTTACCTAGGTTTGCTCAATAATGACATACACTTAGCTTACTTATGTAAAAAATGGCATAATTAGCTTACTTAGGTTTGAAATGGCATAACAACCTTGGTAACCTCATATATGTCATATACTTAGCTTATTTTCCTCAAAAATGGCATAATATTCTTAGTTAACTCAAAAATGGCATAATTAGCTAGGTTAGCTCCAAAATGACCCATTTTACCTAGGATAGCTCCAATATGATCCATTTTAGCTAGGTTAGCTCCAAAATGATCTATTTTACCTAAGGTGAGCTCAAACTGGCCATAATTAATAGTAGCACAAAAATGGACATATACTTACCTTATTTTCCTCCAAATTGACATAATAAGCTTAGTTAGCTCAAAAATGGCATAATTACCTATGTAAGCTCTAAAATAACACAAATAAGGAATAAGAAGAAGAAAAACAAGGAAGAGGAGAAAAAGAAAGAATAGAAGAAGAAAGAGAAGAAAAAGAAAGAATAAAAGAAGAAGAATGAGAAGGAAAAGGGTAAAAACATTCTTCTTCTTCTTCTAGTCTTCTTCTTCTTCTTCTTCTAACTTGCTTACTCCCATTTTTGCAGATTTGATTCACTTCATGGAAGCTAGCATTGATGGACTGCTAGTTTTAGTTTCTGTTTTGATTTTGTGTTGATGAACAATGTATGTTGAATAACTCCGTGAAACTATTGTAATATGTATGGATGGAACTATGTGTTGGTTATGTATGTATGATGAAACTTGTGTGTTGGATATGTCATATGTCTGCTGTGAAATTGCCCTGTGAAAAATATATATATATCATATATTTTGCTGTGAAAATGCTTGGATATAAGAAAAAACAGAAAAAAAAAGAGGCAATGCAGCCTCTTTGCCGTCTGCCACCGACGGCAAAGGGGCCTTTGCCGTCTGCCACAGACGGCAAAGAGGCCACGTGGCAGCAACCTGTGCAATCTGGGAGCTATACCATTTGGTTACTTTGCCGTCTATGGCAGAAGGCAAAGGATGTGGGCGTTTGCCGTCCGCTGGCAAACGGCAAAGGCTGCCGTTAGCCACCTAACGTGGCTGACGCTTGTTATTTACCGTCCACATTCTTTGCCGTCTGCCACTGACGGCAAAGGTTCTTTGCCGTCCGCTTTGAGGAAGTAGACGACAAAGAACCTGTTTACCGTCACTTTCTTTGCCGGGCAAGTTTGCCGTCAGTGGCAGACGGCAAAGAGGTTTGCCGTCCGCTTTTGGTACCTTTGCCGTCTGCCATGGCTGACGGTAAAGAAGCTGATTCCTGTAGTGCATGACTATAGGCAAAGCTAGGGGTGTTCTAACGCAGTGTTACACGATACCGACGAAGGGGAAAAACATCCGGGAATGTTTTTCCGACATTTGGCATTTTTCGGACAGATGAAAGAGAGGGGACGGTTCCATGTTCGCCATGCTAGGGATGTGTGGCGGACGAACGGAGAGCGTATTCGGATTCGTCATATTTTTCTGAGCAACTTTCATGTATAAAACTTTTTCATCGAGCTACGGTTGAATTTCTACGAATTTCTAAAGTTTTAGCAATATCCTGAAAATTCCTGAAATTTTTGTTTTGAGAATTCGTCAGTTTTAAACATCACTTAGTTGTTTTCAAAAGGCTACAACTATTGTTCTGTACATCCTATGGGTTAGTGCCTTATATCAATATTAATCACTTCTCTATGATCTACAAGATAGTAGCACTTGCATCTCTGTTAGAGTCCATTAGCTTGCTCAAAACTTTGTTTGTAAAGTGTCACCTGATATTAATTCCAGAAACTGTTATATTTTACAAACTTTGTTGGATGATTGCCATTGATCTATAGTTCTAATGAAGACACTTCCTATAAGTGTTTTACTCTATAATAAGAGTATTATCTGGATATACCCTCTGATGCCATGAAAGACTCATGTAGCTTGTTCATTTCCTGCTCGAAATTAGCTATGGCAGTATCTCTATTTTCTGGGGTTTTTTCAGTTAACAGAACATAGCATTTTGCGAATTTCGTTGGATTTAATCCATGCATCAAATGGATTTGGTCCAATGGGATAAAATGGAGTTTGTCAAGTGTATTTTCTACTCATGTTAGTAATTGTTTAGCCGCAGTTTAGGGGCAGTCCAGGAGGTTAGTCAGTGTAGAATTAGAAAAGCTAGCAAGTAGCAGCTACAGTAACTAGCAACAGTACAGCAAGAAAGTAGCAGTAGCCAGCGGCAGCAGCAAACGGAGCAGCAG
The DNA here is from genome assembly GCA_011799875.1 of Thinopyrum elongatum. Classification (NCBI taxonomy): domain Eukaryota; kingdom Viridiplantae; phylum Streptophyta; class Magnoliopsida; order Poales; family Poaceae; genus Thinopyrum; species Thinopyrum elongatum. Next base: position 644,672,187 of record CM022298.1, on the reverse strand, counting down.
CGCATGCACGCACACGCAGCAGGGGCGGGCGAGCACGGGGCAGCAACAGCGACAACAGGCAGCACGGGCAACAGCGACAGCAGAAGCATTAACAGGCGTCAGCAAGCGCACGCACGTACGCGTACGCGGGGGTTCGAGCTCGACGCAGATGGCGGCCTACGGCGTCCAAATCGAAGGGCTAAAAGGGGGACCCGAGGGAGAAGCTCACCCCGGTTCTCGTGGACGAGGTTAGAAGGTTGGAGGCGGCCCGGAGCAGTGGCAACGACGATGAGTTGGTGACATCCGCGGCGGAGAAGGGCACGATGGCGAGCACACGGACCGTCCCGGCTTGAGCTGGTCCCCGAAACGGACGGATCCGGCCGCGGCGGACTGATACGTCTCCAACGTATCTATAATTTTTCATTGTTCCATGCTATTATATTATCTTTTTTGGATGTTTTATATGCATTTATATGCTATTTTATATGATATTTGGGACTAACCTATTAACCTAGAGCCCAGTGTCAGTTTCTGTTTTTTCCTTCTTTTTGAGTTTTATAGAAAAAGGAATACCAAACGGAGTCCAAATGAGCTGAAACTTTACGGTGATTTTTTGTGGACCAGAAGAAGCCCCCGAAGCAAAAGAGTTGGGCCAGAGGAGCCACGGGGCATCCACAAGGGTGGAGGGCGCGCCCACCCCCCTAGGACGCGCCCCCCTGCCTTGTTGTCGCCTCGTGGACCCCCCTGACTTGTTCCCGACGCCAAAAATTCTTATAAATAGGGAAAACCCCGAAAAGAAACCCAGATCGGGAGTTCCGCTGCCGCAAGCCTCTGTAGCCACCAAAAACCAATCGGGAGCCCATTCCGGCACCCTGCCGCAGGGGGAAACCATAACCGGTGGCCATCTTCATCATCCCGGCGCTCTCCATGACGAGGAGGGAGTAGTTCATCCTCGGGGCTGAGGGTATGTACCAGTAGCTATGTGTTTGATCTCTCTCCCTCGTGTTCTTGATTTGGCACGATCTTCATGTACCGCGAGCTTTGCTACTATAGTTGGATCTTATGATGTTTCTCCCCCTCTACCTTCTTGTAATGAATTAAGTTTTCCCTTTGAAGTTATCTTATCGGATTGAGTCTTTAAGGATTTGAGAACACTTGATGTATGTCTTGCATGTGATTATCTGTGGTGACAATGGGATATTCACGTGATCCACTTGATGTATGTTTTGGTGATCAACTTGCGGGTTCTGTGACCTTGTGAACTTATGCATAGGGGTTGGCACACGTTTTCGTCTTGACTCTCCGGTAGAAACTTTGGGGCACTCTTTGAAGTTCTTTGTGTTGCTTTGAATAGATGAATCTGAGATTGTGTGATGCATATCGTATAATCAAACCCGCGGATACTTGTGGTGACATTGGAGTATCTAGGTGACATTAGGGTTTTGGTTGATGTGTGTCTTAAGGTGTTATTTTAGTACGAACTCTAGGGCTGTTTGTGACACTTATAGGAATAGCCCAATAGATCGATCAGAAAGAATAACTTTGAGGTGGTTTCGTACCCTACAATAATCTCTTCGTTTATTCTCCGCTATTAGTGACTTTGGAGTGACTCTTTGTTGCACGTTGAGGGATTGTTATGTGATCCAATTATGTTATCATTGTTGAGAGAACTTGCACTAGTGAAAGTATGAACCCTAGGCCTTGTTTCAAAGCATTGCAATACCGTTTTCGCTCACTTTTGTTACTTGCTACCTTGCTGTTTTTATATTTTTAGATTACAAAAACCCATATCTACCATCCATATTGCACTTGTATCACCATCTCTTCGCTGAACTAGTGCACCTATACAATTTACCTTTGTATTGGGTGTGTTGGGGACACAAGAAAATCTTTGTTATTTGATTGCAGGGTTGTTTGAGAAAGACCATCTTCATCCTACGCCTCCCACGGATTGATAAACCTTAGGTTATCCACTTGAGGGAAATTTGCTACTGTCCTACAAAACTCTGCGCTTGGAGGCCCAACACAAGTCTACAAGAAGAAGGTTGCGTAGTAGACATCAAGCTCTTTTCTGGCGCCGTTGCCGGGGAGGCTAGGTAAGCAGAACTCACATCCCGTCAACGAAGCTCTTTTCTTGCGCCGTTGCCGGAGAGGTGAGTGCTTGAAGGTATATCTTTAGATCTTGCAATCGAATCTTTTAGTTTCTTGTTTTATCACTAGTTTAGTCTATAAAAGAAAACTACAAAAAAATAGAATTGAGGTTGCCTCATATGCTTCATCTTTTTAATGTCTTTCGTGAAAATAAGGATTTCGATAATTGTGCTCAATTGCTAGAGGAGGAAGTCAATAAAATGTTTGGCACTAAATCTTTGAATGATGAGCATGATTGCAATGTTGTTGGTATGAATTCTTTGAATATCCATGATGCTAATGATATGCAAAGTCACAAGCTTGGGGATGCTATGTTTGATGAAGATGATATTTTTAGTCCCCCAAGTTTTGATGAGAATATTTATTATGATGATAGCATGTCTGCTATTTATGATGATTATATTGATGAAAGTGGGTTTGGAAGAGTGTCAACTCTAGGTACTAATGATCCCACTATTTTGGAGGGTGTTGAATCTTTTCACAATATTGATAAAAGTGGATTTGGAGAGGTCATGACTTTATTTAGTGATGAATCCACTATTTCGGAAGAGGTTCCAATTGATTATGAGAATAAAGTTGCTATGTATGATAATTATTGTGATGACATGTATGCTATAAATAATAATGATAACCATGAAACTTGTCATCATGATTTTAATTTTTCAATTGGATTATGCCTCACATGATAGTTATTTTGTTGAATTTGCTCCCACTATTATGAATGAGAAGAATTTTGCTTATGTGGAGAGTAGTAAAATTTCTATGTTTGTGCATCATGAAAATAATGCTTTATGTGATGGTTATATTGTTGAATTCATTCTTGCTGCTACTAAAAATTATTATGAGAGAGGGACATATGCTTCTACATATCTCAATAATATCAAGTTTCCTCTCTATGTGTTGAATGTTTTGAAGTTATGCTTGTTTTGCCTTCCTATGCTAGTTGATTCATGTTCCCATAATTTGTTTGCTCACAAAATCCCTATGCATAGGAAGTGGGTTAGACTTAAATGTGCTAGTTATATACTTCATGATGCTCCCTTTATGTTTCAATTCTTATCTTTTATGTGAGCATCATTGAAATCATCATGCCTAGCTAAAAAGGCATTAAAGAAAAGTGCTTGTTGGGAGACAACCCAACACTTATACCTACTGTTTTTGTGTGTTCACATGATTAAGCTACTGTAGTAATCATGTTTTATAACTTTTGTTTGAATAAAGTGCCAAGTAAAGCCTTTGGGATAGTGTGGTTGATAGTTGATTTGATTCTGTGCAAAAACAGAAACTTTTGCGTCCAGTACAGAAATTCCTATCTTTTACTGGAACGTGGAAAAACTCTAAATTTTTTACAGAGAATTTATATACAAATTTTCTGCGTTGTCCTAAATTTTAAGAATATTTTGAGTTACAGAAGTACTCCCTCCGTCCCAAAATTCTTGTCTTAGATTTGTCTACATACGGATGTATCTATTCACGTTTTAGTGTTAGATACATCCGTATCTAGATAAATCTAAGACAAGAATTTTGGGACGGAGGGAGTATGACCTTAATTCAGATCTTTACAGACTAACCTGTTTTTGACAGATTCTGTTTTTGATGCATAGTTTGCTTGTTTTCTAGTTTCTATGGCTTATATTGCTCAATATAAATTGTAGAAATGATAGGGTACAATAGGTATCATGTGAGAAAAATTTTGAATCTTGTCTTGACAGTACCAAAGTGAATGATTTGTTTTATCATACTAACCCATCTCACGAAGTTCCGTTAAGTTTTGTGTGATTGAAGTTTTCAAGTTTTGGGTGAGATATCAATACGAGGAGAATAAGGAGTGACAAGACCCTAAGCTTGGGGATGCCCAAGGCACCCCAAGGTAATATTCAAGAAAGATCCAAGCAACTAAGCTTGGGGATGCCCCGGAAGGCATCCCCTCTTTCGTCTTCAACATTATCGGTAACCTTACTTGGAGCTATATTTTTATTCGTCACATGATATGAGTTTTGCCTGGAGCATCATTTTATTTTATTAGTATTTGCTTTCTTATATTTAGATTAATGTCTTTCATCTTTTAGTTCAATAAAAATGTCAAGTGTAGCCTTTACCATGCTTATTTTGCAAGTCTATATGTTGCTGATTTGAAAACAGAAAGTTTTCTATCATTGTCTGAATTCTTCTGGAAAGTCAGAACGTGGTAAAATCTCAAAAGTTTTTCACAATGAGTAAAAACAAATTTTCTACAGTTTGGTAATATTTCAGAATTTTTGGAGTTAGGAAATTATGAGTACAATTGCACTCTTTACAGACTGTCCTGTTTAGACAGATTGCTGCTATGTTTGCATTGTTTGCATATCTTTACTTGTTTAATAATTCTATTTGAGGATAGGAGTATTGAATATGCAGAGGCATTTAGTATGCAATGTCAAATAATAATTTTAGTGATTTGCTACAGTAGAGAATGATAAGGTTTTGCATTTGATTTATTCTAACTTTTCTCACGAGTTCTTGTTGAGTTTTGTGTGAATGAAGTTTTAAGATTTAGGGAAACCGTGATATAAAAGGAATTAAGGAGAAACAAGAGCTCAAGCTTGGGGATGCCCAAGGCATCCCTAATTAATATTTCAAGAAGTCTCAAGCATCTAAGCTTGGGTATGCCCCGGTTGGCATCCCACCTTTCTTCTTCAACAACTATCGGTTAGTTTTGGTTGAGCCTAAGTTTTTGCTTCTTCACATGATATGTGCTATCCTTGCAATGTCATTTTATTTTGTTTTGCTTGCTGTTTGAATAATATTCCAAGATCTGAAATTCTTAAATTTTCGAGAATCTTCACATAGTTACATAATTATTCGACTACTCATTGATCTTCACTTATATCTTTTGGAGTAGTTTGTCATTTGCTCTAGTGCTTCACTTATATCTTTTTAGAGCACGGCGGTGGTTTTATTTTATAGAAATTGTTGAACTCTCATGCTTCACTTATATTATTTTGAGAGTCTTTAAATAGCATGGTAATTTGCTTTGGTTATAAATTTAGTCCTAATATGATAGGCATCCAAGAGGGATATAATAAAAATTATCATATAAAGTGCATTGAATACTATGAGAAGTTTGATTCCTTATGATTGTTTTGAGATATAGAGATGGTAATATTAGAGTCATGCTAGTTAGTAATTGTGAATTTGAGGAATACTTGTGTTAAAGTTTGTGATTCCCGTAGCATGCACGTATGGTGAACCGTTATGTGATGAAGTCGGAGCATGATTTATTTATTGATTGTCTTCCTTATGACTGGCGGTCGGGGACGAGCGATGGTCTTTTCCTACCAATCTATCCCCCTAGGAGCATGCGCGTAGTACTTCATTTTGGCCAACCCAGTGGCAACGACGACGAGTTGGTGACATCCGCGGCGGAGAAGGGCACGATGGCGAGCACACGGATCGTCCCGGCTTGAGCTGGTCCCCAGAACGAACGGATCCGGCCGCGGCGGACTGATACGTCTCCAACGTATCTATAATTTTTTTATTGTTCCATGCTATTATATTATCTGTTTTGGATGTTTTATATGCTATTTTATATGATATTTGGGACTAACCTATTAACCTAGAGCCCAGTGCCAGTTTATATTTTTTCCTTCTTTTTGAATTTTACAGAAAAGGAATACCAAACGGAGTCCAAACGAGCTGAAACTTTACGGTGATTTTTTAAGGACCAGAAGAAGCCCCCGAAGCAAAAGAGTTGGGCCAGAGGAGCCACGGGGCATCCACAAGGGTGGAGGGCGCGCCCACCCCCTAGGGCGCGCCCCCCTGCCTTGTTGTCACCTCGTGGACCCCCTGACTTGTTCCCGACGCCAAAAATTCTTATAAATAGGGAAAACCCCGAAAAGAAACCCAGATCGGGAGTTCCGCCACCGTAAGCCTCTGTAGCCACCAAAAACCAATCAGGAGCCCGTTCCGGCACCCTGCCGGAGGGGGAAACCATCACCGATGGCCATCTTCATCATCCCGGCGCTCTCCATGACGAGGAGGGAGTAGTTCACCCTCGGGGCTGAGGGTATGTACCAGTAGCTATGTGTTTGATCTCTCTCCCTCGTGTTCTTGATTTGGCACGATCTTGATGTACCGCGAGCTTTGCTATTATAGTTGGATCTTATGATGTTTCTCCCCATCTACCTTCTTGTAATGAATTAAGTTTTCCCTTTGAAGTTATCTTATCGGATTGAGTCTTTAAGGATTTGAGAACACTTGATGTATGTCTTGCATGTGATTATCTGTGGTGACAATGGGATATTCACGTGATCCACTTGATGTATGTTTTGGTGATCAACTTGCGAGTTTTGTGACCTTGTGAACTTATGCATAGGAGTTGGCACACATTTTTGTCTTGACTCTCCGGTAGAAACTTTGGGGCACTCTTTGAAGTTCTTTGTGATGGTTTGAATAGATGAATCTGAGATGGTGTGATGCATATCGTATAATCAAACCCACGGATACTTGTGGTGACATTGGAGTATCTAGGTGACATTAGGGTTTTGGTTGATGTGTGTCTTAAGGTGTTATTTTAGTACGAACTCTAGGGCTGTTTGTGACACTTATAGGAATAGCCCAATAGATCGATCAGAAAGAATAACTTTGAGGTGGTTTCGTACCCTACAATAATCTCTTCGTTTATTCTCCGCTATTAGTGACTTTGGAGTGACTCTTTGTTGCATGTTGAGGGATTGTTATGTGATCCAATTATGTTATCATTGTTGAGAGAACTTGCACTAGTGAAAGTATGAACCCTAGGCCTTGTTTCGAAGCATTGCAATACTATTTTCGCTCACTTTTGTTACTTGCTACCTTGCTGTTTTTATATTTTCAGATTACAAAAACCCATATCTACCATCCATATTGCACTTGTATCACCATCTCTTCGCCGAACTAGTGCACCTATACAATTTACCTTTGTATTGGGTGTGTTGGGGACACAAGAGACTCTTTGTTATTTGCTTGCAGGGTTGTTTGAGAGAGACCATCTTCATCCTACGCCTCCCACGGATTGATAAACCTTAGGTCATCCACTTGAGGGAAATTTGCTACTGTCCTACAAAACTCTGCGCTTGGAGGCCCAACACGAGTCTACAAGAAGAAGGTTGCGTAGTAGACATCACAGACCTCCTGGATGTGCCCCCGCACGCAGGAGACGACGGTGGCTGCGGCGATGACGACGAGATCGGCGGGGCAGAGGCGGACGGGACGGGGCGCCGTGACGTCGACGAGCGCAGAGGGAGGAGGGGGCACGAGGGAGAGAGATGCGAGGGGCCGGCTAGGATTTAGGGCGCCGGTGGAAGAAATAGGAGGGGGGTCGCCGGGGTAGCCATCGGATGGCCGCCACGGCGACGGCCGGTGCCGTGGCGGGCATCGGCGCTGCCCACAACCTCTCATGAACAGGGAGGTGGGAGGCAGGGGCGCTAGTGGGCCAGCCCAGTGGCCAGCTGGGCTAAGGCCCAAGGGGTTTTCCATCTTTCTGTTTTTTATATTTTTGTTTTACTTTTTGTTTTACTTTTTTTTTCTTTTTTCTTTTCTTTTAATTTCCTGTTTATTTTAGTTTAATAAAATACAAAGCAAACTCCTAAATTAGTGTTATCACCTAGCCCACTGCCACAAAAAGTTTGACTCCCAAATAAATTAGTTTAACATTTTATAAATTATAAAAGGCATTTAATTAATTGTTTTAGTTGTTGTTTTACTTATTTTAGTGCATTTAAATCTTTTATAAAAATGTGATTTCTTCACCAATATTACCTATGAATTATTTGTCATGGTTTATACTTTTTAGTTTTGACACTTGAAAACTTTAAATTTTGACTTTATTTTAAGTTTGAATTTGAACTGATTTTGAATCTAAGCGAGATTAGCAATAGTAATAGTGGTGACATGGCATCATTATCAGGATATTACTGTATCTTAATTATTCGGGCGTTACAAATCTCCTCCACTACAAGAAATCTCGTCCCGAGATTTTAGGAGGTAGAAGGAAAGAAAGCGGGGTATCCATCACGAAGACGATCCTCGCGTTCCCAGGTGGCTTCATCTTCAGAATGATTTGACCACTGAACATTGAGAAATTCGATCGCCTTCTGACGGGCGTGACATTCAGCTTGAACGAGAACGCAGATCGGATGCTCTTTGTAAGTGAGATCATCTTGCAGGGGTTGAGCTTTATATGCCACGTGGTTGTTGCAACAAGACTTGCGACTCAGGGCATCAGCCATGTTATTAGCCTTGCCAGGGCTATAATAAATACCGTAGTCATAGTCTGTAATTGTTTCCATACATCACTGTTGACGGAGATCCAGATCCAGCTGAGTAACAGATACTTCAGACTTCGATGATCGGTGAAGATCTCGCAACGATTACCAAAAGGGAATGTCGCCACGACTTTAGTGGAAACTTAACTGCAGCAAGTTCAAGGCCCACGGACTAGGTAGTTCTTTTGGAAAGACATCTTGGAATTCACAAACGACTGGAATGTTTTCAATTCTCACAAGAGGAGAAGCGTTTAACACATTCAAGGAATAAATCCGTGCTTCGGCATTACGAACAAGATGAGCATGGTAGCTCACTATCTCACTCGAGGGATGTAGTAGATGGACGGTTTTTGTGGCGCAAATGATAGAAGCGGTATGTGTTTTCAACCATTCAATGCCCAGAATGAGGTCAATATTGGAAGACTTCAAAAAATGGGGGAAACATGGAATTCCAACCCTTCAAGTTCAACGGGGACGTCGTGACTCACCATGGTGGTTCGACATTGGCCCGCGTAATGCAGCTTGAAATTCCGGCCAAGTGATGGCGGTTCCAATAGGTAAGTAACACCTGTGGCTATCCCACTCATGTCTACTATGCAACTTTATTCTTGTAGACTCGTGTTGGGCCTCCAAGCACAGAGTTTTGTAGGATAATAGAAATTTTCCCTCAAGTGGATGACCTAAGGTTTATCAATCCGTGGGAGGCGTAGGATGAAGATGGTCTCTCTCAAACAACCTTGCAACCAAATACAAGAAATCTCTTGTGTCCCCAACAACCCAATACAATGGCAAATTGTATAGGTGCACTAGTTCGGCGAAGAGATGGTGATAAAAGTGTAATATGGATGGTAGAAATATATTTTTATAATCTGAATAAATAAAAACAGCAAGGTAGCAAGCGATAAAAGTGAGCACAAATGGTATTGCAATGCTTGAAAACAAGGCCTAGGGTCCGTACTTTCGCTAGTGCAATCTCTCAACAATGCTAATACAATTGGATCATATAACCATCCCTCAACGTGCGATGAAGAATCACTCCAAAGTTCCTATCTAGCAGAGAACATAAGAATAAATTATTTGTAGGGTACGAAACCACCTCAAAGCTATTCTTTCCGATCGATCTATCCAAGAGTTCGTACTAAAATAACACCAAAGCAAATTCAGATTCGTAATGCTCAATCCAACACAAAGAACCTCAAAGACTGCCCCAAGATTTCTACCGGAGAAACAAAGACAAGAACGTGCATCAACCCCTATGCATAGATTACCCCAATTTCACCTCGGGAATCCGCGAGTTGAGTGCCAAAACATATATCAAGTGAATCAATATAATACCCCATTGTTACCACGGGTATTCGTATGCAAGACATATATCAAGTGCTCTCAAATCCGTAAAAGTATTCAATCCGATAAAACGAAATCTCAAAGGGAAAACTCAATTCATCACAACAAGATAGAGAGGGGAAAACACCATATGATCCAACTATATTAACAAAGCCCGCGATACATCAAGATCGTGACATCTCAAGAACACGAGAGAGAGAGAGAGATTAAACACATAGCTACTGGTACAAACCCTCAGCCCTGAGGGTGGACTACTCCCTCCTCATCATGGTGGCCGCCTGGATGATGAAGATGGCCATCGGTGATGATTTCCCCCTCCGGCAGGGTGCCGAAACGGGGTCTGGATTGGTTTCTCGTGGCTACAGAGGCTTGCGGCGGTGGAACTTCTGATCTAGGGTTACCCCGAGGGTTTTTGGAATATTTGGCAATTTATAGGGCGAAGAGGCGGTGCGGGAGGCCACCGAGGTGGGCATAACCCACCGGGGCGCGCCTGGGGGCCCAGGCGCACCCTGGTGGGTTGTGCTCCCCTCGGGGCACCCCCGAGGTGCTGCTCTGGCCCATTGGATGTCTTCTGGTCCATAAAAAATCCACAAAAAGTTTCGCTGCATTTGGACTCCATTTGATATTGATTTTCTGCGATGTAAAAAACAAGCAAAAACAGCAACTGGCACTGGGCACTATGTCAATAGGTTAGTCCCAAAAAATGATATAAAGTTGCTATAAAATGATTGTAAAACATCCAAGAATGATAATATAGCAGCATGAATACTTCATAAATTATAGATACGTTGGAGACGTATCAGCATCCCCAAGCTTAATTCGTACTCGTCCTCGAGTAGGTAAATGATAAAAGAAATAATTTATGAAGTGTGAATGCTAGCAAAGTGCATAAGTTTGATCAATGATAATTTCAATCACTTTCCCTAGCATCATAACAGCAACTCTTTCTCATAAAACTCGTCATGACAAAGTAGCAACCAATTCACATGTTAAGGTTCAAACAATGAATTCTCTTGAAACTCAACAACCTATATTATTAGTCACCAAACAATTACAATTCAACTTATTCAATAGAGTCTAAGTAAGAGCTCCACATACTCAACCATCATATAGTCTTCTATGATTGCAAACACTCACCGCATACACATGAGCAAAACGTTTCAACCGGACACATAGAAAGATAGGGGCTTATAATTTCGCCTCCCAACGTATTCACCTCAAGGGTGATGTCAACAATAATAACTCATGCTACCCATATCCAACTAGATGTATGTGCCTAGATCTTTCCTCACCACCTGATGCTTGCCAAAAGAGAAAAATAAAAAGGAATAGAGAGAAAAACTTTGACTCTTGCATGAAAGTAAATACATAAAAGTAAAAGGTAGGCCCTTCGCAGAGGGAAGCAGAGGTTGCCATGCGCTTTTTGTTTGTATGCTCAATCCCTTAGTGTAAAAGAACATCACATTATATTGCCCCTTATGATAGCAACCTTTATTATGCAGTCTGTCGCTTTTATTCTTTGCCATCACAAGTTCGTACAACGCTCAATTTTCTCTTACACTAAATGATCTAACACTTTTAGAAGCATTTTTTATTACCTTATTGCACCGATGATAACTTACTTGAAGGATCTTACTCAATCCTTAGGTAGGTATGGTGGACTCTTGAAAAGAAGATTTGGGTTCAAGGGTTTTTGGATGCACAAGTAGTATCTCTACTTGGTGCGGAATTTTTGGCTAGCAAAGATGGGGGGCAAGCACCACATGTTGAAGGATCTGTGACAATATAACTTCTATGTGAATATGAGCAAACATAAATCATTACATTGTCTTCCTTGTCCAACGTCAAAAAATTTGGCATATAATATTTTGATGGGGGCTCACAATCACAAAAGATTTCCAAGATAGTGTATTTGCATGTGAAAGTTCTCTTCCTTATAGTAATCATTCATGAATTGCTTGTATGACCAATATCGTTATTTTCAAGCTTCAAAAGATTTCACTTTCTAAACCCAATGTGAAGCTACCACTCGGCATGATATGAACATATAATTTCAACTTCATGATATTCAATTCATTCAACAATTTACTCATAGGATATAAGTGAAGCACAAGAGTGAATGACAAACTACTCCAAAAAGATATAAGCTAAGATCAAGCGAGTAGTTAAGTAAAGGGGTAGCTAATTGAGGAATCTCTCTTATTTAAAAACTTTCAGATCTAAGTATTTTATTAAAACAGCAAGTAAAACAAAACAAAATGACATTCCAAGAATAGCACAACTCAAGTGAAGAAGCAAAAACTTAGGCTCAACCGATACTAACCGATAATTGTTGATGAAGAAAGGTGGGATGCCTACCGGGGCATCCCCAAGCTTAGGTGCTTGAGACTTCTTGAAATATTATCTTGGAGTGACTTGGGCATCCCCAAGCTTGAGCTTTTGCGTCTCCTTAATTCCTTTTATATCACGGTTTCCCTAAATCTTAAAAACTTCATACACACAAAACTCAACAAGAACTCGTGAGATAAGTTAGTATAAACCAATGCAAAACCCTTATCATTCTCTACTGTAGCAAATCACAAAAATTATTATTCAACATTGCATACTAAATGCCTCTGCATATTTAATACTCCTATCCTCAAATAGAATCATTAAACAAGCAAACATATGCAAACATAACAGCAATCTGGCCAAACAGTACAGTCTGTAAAGAATGCAAGAGTATCAATACTTCTTTAACTCCAAAAATTATGAAAATTTACCACACTGTATAAAATTTATCAGATCTTATTGTGCAAAAAATTTCAACATTTTAACACATTCTGACTTTTCTCGGGAATTTTTGCAACATCGATAAGCTTTCTGTTTTGAAACAGCAACTCATATACTTGCAAAATAAGCATGGTAAAGGCTATCCTTGACATTTTTATTGAAAAGAAAGATGCAAAAAATTATTATAAATAACAGCAAGAAAATCCTAACAAGAAAATGATGCTCCAAGCAAAACACATATCATGTGACGAATAAAAAATGTAGCTCCAAGTGAGGTTACTGATAATGTTGGAGACGAAAGAGGGGATGCCTTCCGGGGCATCCCCAAGCTTAGTTGCTTGGATCTTCCTTGAATATTACCTTGGGGTTCCTTGGGAATCCCCAATCTTAGGGACTTGTCACTCCTTATTCTCCTCATATCAACATCTCACCCAAAACTCGAAAACTTCAATCACACAAAACTTAACGGAACTTCGTGAGATAGGTAGTATGATAAAGAGCAAACCATTTCACTTTGGTACTGTCAAAGACAAGATTCATAATTGTTTCCACACAATGCCTACTTTAGAATATCATTTCCACAATTTATATTGAGCAATATAAGCCATAGAAACTAGAAAACAAGCAAACTATGCATTGAAAACAGAATCTGTCAAAAACAGAACAGTCTGTAATAATCTGTACTCCAACCATACTTATGTTACTCCAAAAATTCTGAAAAATTAGGACAACGTAGATAATTTGTATATATATCACCTGTAAAAAATTTAGATCAAAAGAAATTTCCCGTGAATTTTCAAAATTCCTGGACTGAGCGCAAAAGTTTCTGTTTTTGCACAGATTCAAGTCAACTATCATCTATACTATCCCAAAGGCTTTACTTGGCACTTTATTGAAACAAAAGCAATAAAACATGATTACTACAGTAGCATAATCATGTGAACACATAAAAATAGTAGGGGTAAATGTTGGGTTGTCTCCCAACAAGCGCTTTTCTTTAATGCCTTTTAGCTAGGCATGATGATTTCAATGATGCTCGCATAAAAGATAAGAATTAAAACATAAAGAGAGCATCATGAATCATAAGTTCCTCTCTCATAATAATTTTCAATAGCATAATGAATAGATTCATCTATATAACCATCACATAAAGCATTCTCTTCATGATCCACAAGCATAGAAATCTTATTACTCTCCACATAAGAAAATTTCTTCTCATTCACAATGGTGGGAGTATCATATGAAACTCGAATACTATAAATTGTTTCCACATTAAAAGAGTAATGTTCAAAAAAAGGGTAATCATAACTATGACAAGTTTTATAAATATAATCATCACTACTTTTTATAACATAAGTATCATCACAATAATCATCATAAGTAGCAACTTTGTTCTCATCATAGATAGGAGGCATGCAATCATCATAGAAAATTTGATCATTGAAAATAGGGGGACTAAAAAGATCATCTTCATTAATCATATCATCCCCAAGCTTGGGTCAAACTTTAATTGCAGCAAATAAATTCTCAAACATGTCATTCTCATCAAACATAGCATCCCCAAGCTTGTGACTTGGCATATCATAAGCATAATCACTCTCATCATTAATAGTATGAATAGCACCAACGGTATAACAATTGCTATCATCATAATTTCCCAAGTTGGTGCCAAAAAGATTTCCAAGATTATAAGAAGTATCATTATCTTCCCAATCATAATCATTACAACAAGTAGTAGGCATCACAAAATCATACTCAATATCATCATCCTCCATCAACATATTTGATTCACTTTCATGAGGCACAATGGTGATAGGAGCAATATTACTTGGGAGAGTTACCTTTTTAACTATACTTCTCCTTCTTTTCCTTTTCTTCTTCACCACCTCACGTATGGGTTTAATCAATTTTTTCGAGCTTCTTGTTGAAGAGATTGATTGGATAGGAAGCTCCTCCTCGTTACCTGATTCATCATAATAAACACTAGGAGGGTATTGGGAAATATTTTCCCTTTCATTAGTACTCTCTTCATATTCTATTTGTTTTCTTGTCTTTAGATAGTTGGCAATATAAGGATTCTCAATGCAATTTACCGCACAAAACATATAAATTTCCTCTAGATCAAAATCAAGAAATCTCTTGAGATTAAATTTTGGAATACCCTCAGTTATACGTTTCATTTCTTCATACCCCAAAAGAAGACTAAGCTCTTTATGATGCTCAAGGGTAATCAAGTTATCACAATTTTTGGACACGATTTGATCATGAAACAATTTGCATTGGAGATTTAAATGACCATGTTCATTGCAAAGTTCACAAGGATGGCGAGAAAAATTAAATCTTTCAGCACAATCATCTAGCCTCTCTTGCAACTTTTTCGTTTCTAAATATTTATGCTTCTTACAAAATCTATCTTCCCTTTTTGGTGTGCAATTGCACTCCCAATTCACTCCGCAAAAATTGACATTCTTATAGGAGACATCATTATCATGACTAATGCAATCATCATTAATATCATGGATATTCAAAGAATTCATACTAGCAATATTGCAATCATGCCCATCATCCAACATTTTTATGCCATAAATTTTGTTGAATTCTTTTTCTAGCAATTGAGCACAATTATCGGAATCCCTATTCTTAAGATAGACATTATAAAGCTAAAGAACAACTTGAGGTAACCCAATCTCCATTTTTTTTGTAGTTTTCTTTTATAAACCAAACTAGTGATAAAACAAGAAACTAAAAGATTCAATTGCAAGATCTAAAGATATACCTTCAAGCACTCACCTCCCCGGCAACGGCGCCAGAAAAGAGCTTGATGTCTACTACGCAACTTTATTCTTGTAGACTCATGTTGGGCCTCCAAGTGCAGAGTTTTGTAGGACAGTAGCAATTTTCACTCAAGTGGATGACCTAAGGTTTATCAATCCATGGGAGGCGTAGGATGAAGATGGTCTCTCTCAAACAACCCTGCAACCAAATACAAGAAATCTCTTGTGTCCCCAACACACCCAATACAATGGCAAATTGTATAGGTGCACTAGTTCGGCGAAGAGATGGTGATAAAAGTGTAATATGGATGGTAGAAATATATTTTTATAATCTGAATAAATAAAAATAGCAAGGTAGCAAGTGATAAAAGTGAGCACAAACGGTATTGCAATGCTTGAAAACAAGGCCTAGGGTCCGTACTTTCGCTAGTGCAATCTCTCAACAATGCTAATATAATTGGATCATATAACCATCCCTCAACGTGCGATGAAGAATCACTCCAAAGTTCCTATCTAGCGGAGAACATAAGAATAAATTGTTTGTAGGGTACAAAACCACCTCAAAGCTATTCTTTCCGATCGATCTATCCAAGAGTTCGTACTAAAATAACACCAAAGCAAATTCAGATTCGTAATGCTCAATCCAACACAAAGAACCTCAAAGAGTGCCCCAAGATTTCTATTGGAGAAACAAAGACAAGAACGTGCATCAACCCCTATGCATAGATTACCCCAATGTCACCTCGGGAATCCGCGAGTTGAGTGCCAAAACATATATCAAGTGAATCAATATAATACCCCATTGTCACCACGGGTATTCGTATGCAAGACATATATCAAGTGCTCTTAAATCCATAAAAGTATTCAATCCGATAAAACAAAATCTCAAAGGGAAAACTCAATTCATCACAACAAGATAGAGAGGGGAAAACACCATATGATCCAACTATATTAACAAAGCCCGTGATACATCAAGATCGTGACATCTCAAGAACACGAGAGAGAGAGAGAGAGAGAGATTAAACACATAGCTACTGGTACAAACCCCCAGCCTCGAGGGTGGACTACTCCCTCCTCATCATGGTGGCTGCCGGGATGATGAAGATGGCCACCGGTGATGATTTCCCCCTCCGGTTGGGTGCCAGAACGGGGTCTAGATTGGTTTCTCATGGCTACAGAGGCTTGCGGCGGTGGAACTTCTGATCTAGGGTTACCCCGAGGGTTTTTGGAATATTTGGCAATTTATAGAGCGAAGAGGCGGTGCGGGAGGCCACCGAGGTGGGCACAACCCACCGGGGCGCGCATGGGGGCCCAGGCACGCCCTGGTGGGTTCTGCCCCCCTCGAGGCACCCCCGAGGTGCTGCTCTGGCCCATTGGATGTCTTCTGGTCCATAAAAAATCCACAAAAAGTTTCGCTGCATTTGGACTCCGTTTGATATTGATTTTCTGTGATGTAAAAAACAAGCAAAAACAGCAACTGGAACTGGGCACTATGTCAATAGGTTAGTCCCAAAAAATGATATAAAGTTGCTATAAAATGATTGTAAAACATCCAAGAATGATAATATAGCAGCATGAATACTTCATAAATTATAGATATGTTGGAGACGTATCACCCACCGTTGAGCAGCGGGACCTTTCAGGTAATAAGCCGTGAAGGTGACATGGTTGGCAGGGGCTACATCAGCAGACTTCAACTCGAAAGTGATGTCACGGAGCCAGTCATCAGCATCAAGGGGCTGAGTTGAGCTGCGGTAGATGACAGGGTTGAGACGCGCAAAGTCTTGCAGAGTCACTGGGGCTGGCTGCTGATTCATATTGGGATGCGGGAACTGAGCCATGACTCCTTCCATGAACTGGCGATTCGGCTCAACTGTTGTATCATTCCGGCCATGTATTCGGGAGGTGGTGGATTGTTGCCACCACGGCCACGACCAGGGGGTCTAACCATCCTGCTTAAATGCAACAAGGGTACTTTAGCAAAGGGGTGGAGCAAGTGTATGGAGTCATTCATGAGGTAACCTAAACAGTGAGCAAAGGCACAGTATGTACAAAGCAGTAGTCATTAAAGACATACTGGTACATATGTAGAGCCAATTACATGTTGTTCGTAAGAGTTCGGAGAAGAGAAACATCCTAGACATACTAGGCGGCATGCATGCACGCGATGGAGGGATTCAACAACGGGACATAGCAAAGGCTATGTCAGCGTCAAGGAAAACCTCTAGAGTGAGGGATTTGCAAGTGACGATGCAGGGTGCCCTCGATAAGAGGATACTGCGGTCAGTGAACATTGTGAAGCAGATCTTGGCCCCCAATTCAAGAAAGGCGTAATACAAATCTCCGGATGGATGTGATCACGAGAACCTAGGATAGAGTTAGCAACATCATTTAACCCGAATAGAAGAGAGATCAGAGTCCCAGAGTATAGACGAGAAATAAAAGATCCTAATACCACCCATTGGCGACGTGGGCCCGTAAGCCACACAGCCATGTTAGTAAAACAGTTTTTCAAAGACTAAACTCAACTTCGACCAAGGAGTTGGAAAGGGGATTCCTACAGGCAGTCAGCTCTGATACCAACTTGTGATGCCACCGACTCGACCGTAAACTAATCATACACGCAAATGTGTACGATCAAGATCAGGGACTCACGGGAAGATATCACAACACAACTCTAGACACAAATTAAAATAATACAAGCTTCATATTACAAGCCATGGGCCTCGAGGGCTCGAATACATAAGCTTGAATACAAACGAGTCAGCGGAAGCAACAATATCTGAGTACAGACATAAGTTAAACAAGCTTTGCCTTAAGAAGGCTAGCACAAAAGCAACAACGATCGAAGAGGCAAGGCCTCCTGCCTGGGACCTCCTAACTACTCCTGGTCGTCGGCGGTCTCCACATAGTAGTAGGCTCCATCGGGGTAGTAGTAGTAGTCGACGGGGGTGGCATCTGGCTCCTGGGATCCACCAACTGGTTGCAACAACCGAAAAGAAGAAAGAAGGGGGAAAAGGGGTAGCAAAGCAACCGTGAGTACTCATCCAAAGTACTCGCAAGCATCAAATCTATACTAAGTATGCATTGGTATAAAATGGAAGGGTTGTATCTATGGACTATACTGCAGAATGCCAGAATAGAAGGGAAGGCCTAGCCTATCGAAGACTAGCATCTTCAAGCATCTTCAAGTATCTTGCAGCATTCAAAAGAGTACAGAATAGCATTTTTTAATTAATAATCATGTTGTAGTATTAACGCCCAGAGATCCTTCCTCGACTCCCTGCGAGAAAGCAATCCCGGAGCCACATATCCATCACATATCTCAAGTATCCATTTCTAGTTGTAATAGATCAGGATACCACTCCGAGCGTCCGTTACCGTGGACGCGGCTATTCGAATAGATAATTTTTCCTGTAGGGGTGCACCACATTTCCCAACACACTTGATTACTCTAGACGGGCACACCTTTCTGGGTCCATGCCCGGCCTCGGAAGATCAACACGTCATAGACCTACCTAGGCTCAGCAGAGAGGTCCCCGCCAGTCTACATCCTAAGCACTCCGAGGTCTTGGGCCCATCGCTCGTTGCACTCCGGGTCGTTGCGAGTAGGGTGGATACCAGCACCACCTCGTATGGTCGACACGATCCGACCGTGCCACAATGCTGAACTAGACGTCTGACAAAGCTTCGGCTGATACTACGACGCCGAGTGCCCATAGCTGTTCCCGCATGGTGGTTAGTGCGTATAGGCCAGTGGCCAACTCAGAACAAATACCCAAACCTGTTAGTGCATTATTAAAAGAAGTGACGCCTGTCGGGACAAGTCCGGAGCTACCACCACCTCCTGGGTGATACCGCTAAATAGCCAGCCACCACCGTAACTCTCGCGGGTGCTCGCCGGGCCCGCCCGACTTTCACAGGTATCTATCGCGGGTGCTCACTGGGCCCGCCCGACTTTCACAAAGGTCTCAAGTAAAGTCAAGGTAACCGTGTGTCCAAAACATCAAGGGGGAAAGCCCGAGGAATCACCCTCGATGGATTCCACTCGATGTAATCCTCAAGGTGAGCTTAGGAGGAATCACCCTCAAGGTTCACACTAGAGGTGTTGCACGACAGAGTCGTCATCGGGAGTGGTGAAGGAGGAATCACCCTCTGTAATTCACGACCGATTAGCTACACTACAGAGATATCATCAGGAGTGCTATTCGAGGTATCACCCTCGGCACGCGATAGTAGCTCTGCAGAGTCGTACAACTAAAGGGGGTGAAGTGATATGTCGGGCTCTGGACGTCGATCACGTTGATCGAGTCATCGGTCAACAAGCCGGGGTAACTGGGACAAGGAGAGGGGTCACTGATGGATCACTAGCCAACCTATACTAAATAGTTTAGGATAAGCAGGTAAGATACAACAGCAGGTTACAAAAGCAGGCTATGCATCAGATATATGAGCAATCAAATACAGTAGCAAAATCTAATGCAAGCATGAGAGAGAATGGAATGGGCGATATCGGAATGATCAAGGGGGGTTTGCTTGCCTAGAAGCTCTGCTGAAAAGGCAGAAGGGTCGTCGGCGACGTAGTCGATCACAGTGGCATCAGCAGCGGTCTCAGGGTCTACCGAAGAGAAGAGGGGGAAGAAACAGTAAATACAAAGCACACAGATGCATGACATGACTATAGACAGAGCTAGGGGTGTTCTAATGCAGTGTTACACGATACCGACGAAGGGGAAAAACATCCGGGAATGTTTTCCCGATGTTTGGCATTTTTCGGACAGATGAAAGAGAGGGGACAGTTCCATGTTCGCTATGCTAGGGATGTGTGGCAGACAAACAGAGAGCGTATTCGGATTCGTCATATTTTTTTTGAGCAACTTTCATGTATAAAACTTTTTCATCGAGCTACGGTTGAGTTTCTATGAATGTCTGAAGTTTTAGCAATATCCTGAAAATTCCTGAAATTTTTGTCTGAGAATTCGTCAGTTTTAAACATCACTTAGCTGTTTTCAAAATGCTACAACTATTGTTCAGTACATCCGATGGGTTAGTGCCTTATATCAATATTGATCACTTCTCTATGATCTACAAGATAGTAGCACTTGCATCTCTGTTAGAGTCCATTAGCTTACTCAAAACTTTGTTTCAAAAGTGTCACTTGATATTAATTCCAGAAACTGTTATATTTTACAAACTTTGTTGGATGATTGCCATTAATCTATAGTTCTAATGAAGACACTTCCTATAAGTGTTTTACTCTATAATAAGAGTATTATCTAGATATACCCTCTGATGCCATGAAAGACTCCTGTAGCTTGTTCATTTCCAGCTCGAAAGTAGCTATGGCAGTATCTCTATTTTCTGGGTTTTTTTTCAGTTAACAGAACATAGCATTTTGCGAATTTCATAGGATTTAATCCATGCATCAAATGGATTTGGTCCAATGGGATAAAATGGAGTTTGTCAAGTGTACTTTCTATTCATATTATTTTTACTCATGTTAGTAATTGTTTAGCCGCTGTTTAGGGGCAATCCAGGAGGTTAGTCAGTGTAGAATTAGAAAAGTTAGCTAGTAGCAGCTACAGTAACTAGCAGCAGTACAGCAAGAAAGTAGCAGTAGCCAGCAGCAGCAGCAAATGGAGCAGCAACGCTGGCATGCACACGCAGCAGGGGCGGGCGAGCATGGGGCAGCAGCAGCGACAACAGGCAGCACGGGCAACAGCGACAGCAGAAGCAGTAACAGGCGGCAACAAGCGCACGCATGTACGCGTACGCGGGGGTTCGAGCTCGACGGAGATGGCGGCCTACGGCGTCCAAATTGAAGGGCTAAAAGGGGGGCCCGAGGGAGAAGCTCACCCCGGTTCTCGTGGACGAGGTTAGAAGGTCGGAGGCGGCCCGGAGCAGTGGCAACGACGATGAGTTGGTGACGTCCGCGGTAGAGAAGGGCTCGATGGCGAGCACACGGACCGTCCCGGCTTGAGCTGGTCCCCGGAACGGACGGATCCGGCCGCGGCGGACCTCCTGGATGTGCCCCCGCACGCCGGAGACGACGGTGGCCGCGGCGATGACGGCGAGGTCGGCGGGGCAGAGGCGGACGGGTCGGGGCGCCGCGACGTCGGCGAGTGCAGAGGGAGGAGGGGGCGCGAGGGAGAGAGATGCGAGGGGCCGGCTAGGGTTTAGGGCACCAGGGGAAGAAATAGGAGGGGGTCGCCGGGGTAGCCGCCGGATGGCCGCCACAGCGACGGCCGGTGCCGTGGTAGGCATCGGCGCTGCCCACGACCTCTCGTGAACAGGGAGGTGGGAGGCAGGGGCGCTAGTGGGCCAGCCCAGTGGCCAGCTGGGCCAAGGCCCAAGGGGGAAAGGGGTTTTCCATGTTTCTGTTTTTTTATATTTTTGTTTTACTTTTTTTTCTTTTTTTCTTTTCTGTTTCCTTTTAATTTCCTGTTTATTTTAGTTTAATAAAATACAAAGCAAACTCCTAAATTAGTGTTATCACCTAGCCCACTGCACAAAAAGTTTGACTCCCAAAATAATTAGTTTAACATTTTATAAATTATAAAAGGCATTTAATTAATTGTTTTAGCTGTTGTTTTACTTATTTTAGTGCATTTAAATCTTTTATAAAAATGTGATTTATTCACCAATATTACCTATGAATTATTTGTCATGGTTTGTATATTTTAGTTTTGACACTTGAAAACTTTAAATTTTGACTTTATTTTAAATTTGAATTCAAACCGATTTTGAATCTAGGCGAGATTAGCAACAGTAACAGCGGTGACATGGCATCATTATCAGGAGATTACTGTAGCTTAATTATCCGGGCGTTACAGGTTATGAATTTGGTCCTAATATGATGGGCATCCAAGAGGGATATAATAAAAACTTTCATAAAAAGAGCATTGAATATATGAGAAGTTTGATTCCTTGCATTTGTTTTGAGATATAAAAATGGTGATATTAGAGTCATGCTAGTGAGTAATTGTGGATTGGTAGAAATACTTGTGTTAAGGTTTGTGATTCTCGAAGAATGCACGTATGGTAAACCGTTATGTGATGAAGTCGGAGCATGATTTATTTTTTATTGTCTTCCTTAAGAGTGGCGGTCGGGGACGAGCGATGGTCTTTTCCTACCAATCTATCCCCCTAGGAGCATGTGTATTAGTACTTTGCTTCGATGGCTAATAAATTTTTGCAATAAGTATGTGAGTTCTCTATGACTAATGTTGAGTCCATGGATTATACGCACTCTCACCCTTCCATCATTGCTAGCCTCTCTAGTACCGCGCAATTTTCGCCGGTGCATTAAACCCACCATATACCCTTCCTCAAAACAGCAACCATACCTACCTATTATGGCATTTCCATAGCCATTCCGAGATATATTGCCATGCAACTTCCACTGTTCCGTTTATTATGACACATACCATCATTGTCATATTGCTTTGCATGATCATGTAGTTGGCATAGTATTTGTGGCTTGCCCACTGTTCATATTTTTATACATGTCACTCTAGATCATTACACATCCCGGTACACCACCGGAGGCATTCATATAGAGTCATATTTTGTTCTAGTATCGAGTTGTAATTCTTGAGTTGTAAGTAAATAAAAGTGTGATCATCATCATTATTAGAGCATTGTCCCATGTGAGGAAAGGATGATGGAGGCTATGATTCCCCCAGAAGTAGGGATGAGACTCCGGACTTAAAAAAAAGAGAGGCCAAAGAGCCCAAAAGAAAAAAAGAGAAAAAAAGAATTAAAAATGAGAGAAAAAGAGAGAAGGGACAATGTTACTATCTTTTTTTCACACTTGTGCTTCAAAGTAGCACCATGTTCTTCATGATAGAGAGTCTCCTATTTTATCACTTTCATATACTAGTGGGAATTTTTCATTATAGAACTTGGCTTATATATTCCAATGATGGGCTTCCTCAAATTGCCCTAGGTCTTCGTGAGCAAGCAAGTTGGATGCACACCCACTTAATTTTCTTTTGAGCTTTCATATACTTATAGCTCTAGTGCATCCGTTGCATGGCGATCCCTACTCACTTGCATCTATATCAATTGATGGGCATCTCCATAGACCATTAATTTTCTTACTTGATGTGAGACTTTCTCCTTTTTGTCTTCTCCTCACAACCTCCACCATACTCTATTTCATCCATAGTGCTATATCCATGGCTCACTCTCATGTATTGCGTGAAAGTTGAAAAAGCTTGAGAACATTAAAAATATGAAACAATTGCTTGGCTTGTCATCGGGGTTGTGCATGATAAATACTTTGTGTGTTGAAGATAGAGCATGACAAGACTATATGATTTTGTAGGGATAACTTTCTTTAGCCATGATATTTTGACAAGACATGATTGCTTTATTAGTATACTTGAAATACTATTGTTTTTACGTCAATATTAAACTTTTGTTTTAAATCTTACGGATCTGAACATTCATGCCACAAAAAGGAAAATTACATTGATAAATATGTTAGGTAGCATTCCACATCAAAAATTCTGTTTTTATCATTTACCTACTCGAGGACAAGCAGGAATTAAGCTTGGGGATGCTTGATACGTCTCCAACGTATCTATAATTCTTTATTGTTCTATGCTATTATATTATCTATATTGGATGTTTTATATGCTATTTTATATCATTTTTTGGGACTAACCTATTAACCTAGTGCCCAGTGCCAGTTGCTGTTTTTTCCTTCTTTTTGACTTTTACAGAAAATCAATACCAAATGGAGTCCAAACAGAATAAAACTTTACGATGATTTTTCTTGGACGACAAGACACCCACGAGACTTGGATAAGAGGGCACACCAAAAATACTTTTCCACCGCCGCAAGCTTCTGTTCTTGTGAGATCCCATCTTGGGGCCTTTTCCAGCACTCTGCCGGAGGGGGATTCGATCACGGAGGGCCTCTACACCAACCTTGATGCCCTTCCAATGATGTGTGAGTAGTTTACCACAGATCTACGGGTCCATAGCTAGTAGCTAAATGGCCTCTTCTCTCTCTGTGATCTTCAATATAATGTTCTCCTCGATGTTCTTGGAGATCTATTCGATGTAATCTTCTTTTGCTGTGCGTTTGTTGAGATCCGATGAATTGTGGATTTATGATCAGATTGTCTATGAATATTATTTGAGTCTTCTCTAAACTCTTTTATGCATGATTAAGATAGCTTTGTATTTCTCTCCGATCTATCGATTTGGTTTGGCCAACTAGATTGGTTTTTCTTGCAATGGGAGAGGTGCTTTGTGATGGGTTCAATCTTGCGGTGTCCTCACCCAGGGACAGTAGGGGTAGCGAGGCACGTATTTGTATTGTTGCCATTAAGGATAAAAAGATGGGGGTTTTACCATATTTATTGGATCTATCCCTCTACATCATGTCATCTTACTTAAGGCGTTACTCCATTCTTGTTAACTTAATTCACTAGATGCATGCTGGATAGCGGTCGATGTGTGGAGTAATAGTAGTAGATGCAGGCAGGAGTTGGTCTACTTGTCACGGACGTGATGCCTATATTCATGATCATTGCCTTGGATATCTTCATAACTTTGCCCTTTTCTATCAATTGCTCAACAGTAATTTGTTTACCCATCGTATGCTTTCTTCGAGAGAGAAGCCTCTAGTGAAACCTATGGCCCCCAGGTCTATTTCCCATCATAAATTTTTAGATCTATAAAACCAAAAACCTAAAAATACCTTGCTGCAATTTATTTATATTTACTTTGTTTTGCCTTTTATTTATCTTTTATATCTATCTCTATTAGATCTTAGTCTTGCAAGTGATCGTGAAGGGATTGACAACCCCTTTTTCACGTTGTGTGCAAGTGTTTATTAGCTTGTGCAGGTGCGTATATTGGGGACTTGCTTGTGCCTCCTACTGGATTGATACCTTGGTTTTTAACTGAGGGAAATATGTATCTCTACTTTGCTGCATCACCCTTTTCTCTTCAAGGGAAAAATCAACGCAAGCTCAAGAAGTAGCAGAAGCCATTTACCCTAGAAAAATAGGGAGAGGACTTTCGGTACGAAGCACCGCCTTCTCGAGGCGGAACCTTGGCAGGAGCACTTTTGCTCTCCGGCAGAGCGATTCCGCCGGGGATACTTCCCTCTGGGAGGGGGAATCGAAGCCATCGACATCACCAACAACCCTCTCATCGTGGGAGGACCAATCTTCATCAACATCTTCACCAGCACCATCTCATCTCAAACCTAGTTCATCTCTTGTATTCAATCTTTGTCTCAAAACCTCAGATTTGTACCTGTGGGTTGCTAGTAGTGCTGATTATATCTTGTCGTTGATGCTAGTTGGTTTATTTGGTGGAAGATTATATGTTCAGATCTATGATGCTATTCAATACCCCTCTGATCTTGAACATGAATATGATTTGTCAGTAGTTACGTTTGTTGTTGAGGACATGGGAGAAGTCTTGTCATAAGTAATCATGTGAATTTGGTATTCATTCGATTGTTGTTTCCCTTAGTGGTGTCATGTGAATGTCAACTACATGACACTTCACCATATTTGGGCCTAAGGAAAGGCATTGTGGAGTAGTAATTAGATGATGGGTTGCTAGAGTGACAGAAGCTTAAACCCTAGTTTATGCGCTATTCCGTACGAGGCTGATTTGGATCCATATGTTTCATGCTATGGTTAGATTTATCTTAATTCTTCTCTCGTAGTTGCGGATGCTTGAGACAGGGGGTAATCATAAGTGGGAGGCTTGTTCAAGTAAGAACAGCACCGAAGCACCAATCCACCCACATATCAAATTATCAAAGTAGCGAACGCGAATCAAACAAACATGATGAAAGTGGCTATATGAAATTCCCGTGTGTCCTCAAGAGCACTTTACTTGCTATAAGAGAACGTTCTGACCTGTCCTTTGCTATAAAAAGGATTGGGCTGCCTTGTTGCACCTTTGTTACACTTGCTACTTGTTGCTCGTTACAAATAACCTTGCTATTAAACTACCTGTTACCAATAATTTCAGTGCTTGCAGAAAATACCTTGCTGAAAACCGCTTGTCATTTCCTTCTGCTCCTCGTTGGGTTCGACACTCTTACTTATCGAAAGGACTATGATTAATCCCCTATACTTGTGGGTCATCACTTCTCCCAATGTCATTTCGATGAAAGTACCACCTGCATCAGAGTCTAGAAGATTTCTCGACACAAAGTTTAGTCCCGCATAGAAATTTTGTATAATCATCCATAAGCTTAAACCATGAGTGGGACAATTTCTAATCATTAATTTCATTCTCTCCCAAGATTGTGCAACATGTTCATGCTCAAGTTGCTTAAAGTTCATAATTTGATTTCTAAGAGAAATAATCTTAGCGGGAGGAAAATACTTGGCAATAAAAGCATCCTTACACTTATCCCATGAATCAATACTATTGCGAGGCAAGGATGAAAATGAAGTTTTAACACGATCTCTTAGCAGGAAAGGAAATAATTTCAACTTAATAATATCATTATTCACATCTTTTTTCCTTTTGCATATCACATAATTCAACAAAGGTATTAAGATGGGATGCAAAATCTTCATTAGGATTTCCAGAAAATTGTTCTTTTTAACAAGATTTAGCAATGCGGCATTAATATCATACGACTCCACACTAGTGGCGGGAGGAGAAATTGGAGTACTAATAAAATCATTATTACCAGTATTTGAAAAGTCACACAACTTGGTGTTTTCTTGAGACATGGTGACAAGCAAGCAAACTAACAAAGTAAAATATTTTTTGTGTTTTTGATTTTTATGAGAAGTGGAGGGAGATGAAAAAGAGAGGCAAATAAAAAGTAGAGAAAGTAGATTTTCTATGTAGGAACCGGATAAGAATTTGATGATTTCTCCCCGGCAACGGCGCCAGAAATTCTTCCTGGTACTTGTAAACTGTGTTTGGTTTTTCCCCGAAGAGGAGGGGTGAAGTAGTACAGTAGAGATAAGTATTTCCCTCAGTGAGAACCAAGGTTATCGAACCAATAGGAGAACCAAGCAAACTCTCATGGTCAGCACCTGCACACACAAAAGCAAATACTTGCACCCAACGCGGGGAAGAGGGTTGTCAATCCCCTTAAACTCGTTACTTGCAAGGATCAAATTTTGTATAGGTAGATAGATAAATTGAAACACAAAATAAAAGTAAATAAATTGCAGCAAAGTATTTTTGATTTTTATAATATGATTGAAGTAGACCCGAGGGCCATAGTTTTCACTAGAGGCTTCTCTCTCGAACACATAGCATACGGTGGGTGAACAAATTACTGTTGGGCAATTGATAGAAAAGCACATAGTTATGATGTATTCATGGCAATGATCATGTATATAGGCATCACGTCTGAGACTAGTAGACTGACTCCTGCCTGCATCTACTACTATTACTCCACTAATCGACCGCTATCCAGCATGCATCTATGGTATTAAGTTCATGACAAACGGAGTAACGCCTTAAGCAAGATGACATGATGTAGACAAAGTAAACCCAATGAATATGAATAAACCCCATCATTTTATCCTTAATAGCAACAATACAATATGTTTCTTGTCCCCTACTGTCACTGGGATATAGAGCACCGCAAGATTTGGACCCATTACAAAGCACCTCTCCCGCTAAATATAAACCAATCTAGTTGGCCAAACCAAACGGATATATCGGAGGGAAATACAAATCTATAACAATCATGCATAATAAAGTTCAAAAAAGAATCAATTACTTTCAATGAATGATCTGATCATAAACCCACAATTCATCGGATCCGAACAAACACACTGCAAAAGGAGATTACATCGGATAGAACTCCAAGAAGATCGAGGAGCACATGGTATTGAAGATCAAAGAGAGAGAAGAAAGCCATCTAGCTACTAGCTATGGACCCGTATGTCTGTGGTGAACTACTCACGCATCATCAGAAGGCAGCAAGGATGATGTAGAAGCCCTCCATGATTGATTCCCCCTCCGGCAGAGTATCGGAAAAGGCCTCCAGACAGGATCGCGGAAGAACAGAAGCTTGTGGCGGCGGAAAAAGTGTTTCGGGCGGCTCTCTGTTGGTTTGGAAATATTTGGGAATTTATAGAGTAGGAATTAGGTCAGACGGAGTTGTGTGGGAGTCACGAACTCAGGGGGCGCGCCTAGACCCCTGGGGCGCGTCCTGTGAGCTCGTGGCTCTCCCGTACGTCTTCTGGCCTCCTCCCGAACCTTCTAGGGTCCCTTCTGGTCCAGAAAAAATTACCGTGAAGTTTAATCGTGTTTGGACTTTGTTTGGTATTGATTTTCTGAAAAGTCAAAAACAAGCAAAAAAAACAGGAACTGGCACTAGGCACTTCGTTAATAGGTTAGTCCCAAAAAATGATATAAAATAGCATATAAATGCATATAAAGCATCCAAGATTGACAATATAATAGCATGACACAATAAAAAATTATAGATATGTTGGAGACGTGTCAGCAGGTCAGCATCCGATGGGTCATAGACTACCTCGGTCTTGAAAAAGTTAAAGGAGTTCATCCAAGCTTTCAATGCTGGAAATTCCTCTGTGGAGCCAGCCACTCGCACCCGAGCTTTATGTCGTACTACTTCCGAGGTGGTGCACCACCTCGGCCTTGGGTTGATTTTTTTACGAAATTTTTCCTGATTTGTGCAATTTATTATGTGCCGAGATGTATAGCCAGTAGCCCTCAAGGTGTGTGTCGGCTCAAAATCCAGTATGCGCCTGAAGTATAGCATAAATCGCTGATCCCAGTAGCCCCTGAGACTCGGGTTGATTCGCGAAATTGGCCTGAGGATCAAGTCCTTGCTCGACAGCATACTTTAGGAACGGAAACGCGGTGCGCATTAGCTTCCGAGACTCGGGTTGGGTGTGGCCGACCAACTTGAGGATCGTAATCTCCTCAGAAACTATATTGCCCTTCGAATTTCTGGATTGAATAGTCAATGCAGTAGCCCCCGAGACTTGGGTTGGGCCACATGGCCGACCCTGGGATCGTATCTCCTCGGGAACTAGTTCAACTATCATGTGTGTTTTACCAACGTCGAGGTGCAGCTCGGCAGGGAAGATGCCGAATTGCGGGTCAGAAAAGATTTCCCGAGCAGAACCATCACGCAGGACACCTCGATCAAGAGTATGTTCTACCGCCTGAAAGAGAAACATAAAATAAGTTAATGGTGTCAAAAGCTCACTAAACCAAAAAACTTATGTAAAAACTTTACGTCTGAATTAAATTAAGTTTTTTGGTGCCAACCGAAATTGGCCTTAAAATCAATTTGTGCTTCTGTCGTGCTTTAGCATGATACATCCGATCTCTAGGCTTCGAGTGGGCCAGCGTTCGGCTTCAACCTCCTTGCCCCGAAGGCGCATACAGAGTGCTTCTCAGGCCCATTTATCGAAGTAAACTCGAGTGGTCATATAGAGAAGCCATGATGTTAGCTATTTGGCTGTCAACTATTCGTGGCAAGGAAATACGTTACACCGGAAAGGTAACGTTAGACGTGGTATTTGGAACTCCCGATAATTATCAGGGTTGAGGCATTATAGTCCAGTTCTGTGGAGGTGCGGGCGAGAACGGGGTGACAAGAACCGCTCGAGGGAAAGGGCGGTAGCGCCACAATCCGGAACCGTCCGCTTAGGGACAAGACTTCCCCATCACCGGTGAGTGCGGGAGGAGTAGAGCGATGGAGGTGTGCGAAGATGTTGAGTGGAGAGTGTGATATCGACGTGGAGGGCGCCGTGCTTATATAGTCGCGGCCAGATGAACGGGTTCACCCTGCGTTAATGCGGCGCAACGTCCGAAATTGGTTTCTCAAGCGTCGGTCAACGCCACCCTCCCGTCCAATCACATCATACGACATCAATGCCGACCATTAGGGCTCTAGGCCGACATGAGTGCGGCACATCCGAACCGGTGCACGGACGGATAGGTTATCGCGTTGCATAGCAAAACACGTCCGGATTGTTCGGTCCGGACCGATACAGGCGGTTTAAAGGTCAGCGTTGAGATGCCCTAACAACGCCAATTTTTGGCCAAGCATTTCAGCGCTTTCATTTCGCCGAAGAGTTGGCGTAAATATCACGGAGGTGAGCAGGGCAAGCGAGGCGAGCCAATTCTCCGGGCTGATTCAAACGGACGCAAAAATCTACACGGTCAACCAACTTTTGGTAGGAATTCAAACATGCCCTTATGGGCTGAATAGGAGGTCCCTGCGTCTATTCTTGTGGGGTAGCCCGGCCCAGCAAGATCGCTAGTGGCTGAAGAGTGAAAATATTCATAATAATATTTTTATTTTACCACTTTTTAGAAAAATGAAACAGGTTATTTAAAAAGTTCTCACTAAAAATGTCCAATGTATTTTTAGAAAAGGTTAATTATGCATCTTTAAAATGTTCATCTTCTCAAACGATGTTAAAATTGTGCTTAAAAAACATCTTCGCATATTTTAAAAAATATCATCACATATTTTCTAATCATTGACAAGTTGATGAGTTGAGTCATTGACTCTTGATTTTCAAAATGATCATGGATTTATAATTTCATGATTTAAAAAAATGTTTACATGAATTTGTAAAAAGTTTACAAATTTCCAAAACGGCGTCTGAAGTTCATTCGTGTTGGGCCGGCCCCTGTAGTGTTTCTTTCTTTTGTGTTTTCATCCACAAAATGGAGCGCGCTAACAGTTTCGAACCAGCGTCCTCCCTCACCAAGTACCGCTGATTTAACCACCGATCCACCACGCGGGATCTCGCAATATTGAACTTTTTCTTTCTGTTATTCTTTCCTTTCTCTTTTTCCTTTTACCTATTTTGCGTTTTCCTTTTTTCCTTTTTTGTTTTTTGTTTTTTCTTCTTCCTGGTTCGATGAATTGTCTGAAAAATGTGAACTTTTTATAAATCGATGAACTTTTTTCAAAATTTTATGAACTTTTTTTCAAGTCGATGAACTTTTTACAAATCCGATGGACTTTTTTTCAAAATCTATGAAAAAATTTCAAATTCAAAGAACTTTTTGCAAAATCCATGAACTTTTTTTCAAATTTGGAAAATTATTTTTAAAATGTCTAGAACTTTTGTTCAAAATCGATGAACATTTTTGAATTCGTAAATTTTTTCAGTTTTTGCATTTTTTTGCATTTTTTTATATTAATCAACGTGAAAAAGTTGGCTATATGTTAAGATTTGTACTAAAAGAGGGGTCAAATAGTATTATTTCCTGATCATGGGCAACAAACTGAGCCTGGTCTAGTGGGAAGGCTTGAAGCTGTCTACTTAGGCGATCGGAGATCGATTGCCTCTTTTCTCGAGTTAACGTCACCACTTTCCTTCGCATTTGTTTTTTTCCACAGGTTGATTGGGCCGGCACGCTACACACCGCGTGCGAGCGCCAGGAGCGCTAGCCGGCGCTTACAGCACCGATTAGGAGGTCCCAAATAGGTGCCGCCATCCGTCTTGCCTGGAGGCGCGCGCATATAAGGCTGGCCCGTTAGCACAGGCCGTACGCTCGCTCAGGTCGATCAAGGTACTGGTTGTTAAGTTCTTTTACTATTATTATTTTCTTATATTTTCTTTTGGTTTTCTTTTGTTTCTTCATCGTATTTCTCATATTTCTGTTTTTCTTTCATGATTTTAGTTTTCTTTGTCTTTTCTCGGTTTTCACTGGTTTTTTGTTTTTCTTTCTTTTGATGTAAACTTTTTTACATACACATTCAACAATTTTCGTATACGTTGGGAACATTTTTATTTACTCCTTAGCATTTTCCAAATATTTTTTAAATCTTATTTCTTTATGTCAACTTTTTTCTCTATAAATTTTGAATTTTTGGAATACATCAGACACATTTGTCTATATAAATGTTTAACATTTTTAAAAATAGATGATTAGGATTTTTAAGCTTATATTTTTATCTCTATTTTTTCATTGATCATAGTATATTTTTTTTCTAAACATCAGGGATATTTTATATTTACATGTTTAACATTTTTCAAATATATGACTACCTTTTTTAAAACATATAATTTTTATATCTACTTTATCCATGCATATTGCACATTTTTTTTATACATCATGAATTTTTTTATAAAAAAATTATAATATTTCTCGTACATGATTACATTTTTTTAAACATTTTTTTGTCTGCTTTTTTCCTTTCATATTGTACATTTTTTTGTATACATCAGGAACATTTTTTGTATACACGTTTAATATTTTTGAAATACATGATTAGCATTTTATTAAACATACTATTGTTTATGTCTACTTTCCCATAAACATTCTACATTCTTTGTATATATCAGGAACATCTTCTATATGTATTTTGAATATTTTTAAATACATGATTAACGCTTCGTTGTAAACATGTTTTGAGGCCTATTATTTTCATATACAATGTAAATTTTTCGTATACATTAGAAACATTTTCTATACACGTTTAGCATTTTCTTAATGCATGATTAACAATTTTCAACTTTTGTATATGTTGTGATTTGTATAACAGATATATTCAGAATATTTCAAATTACATGCAGAAGTAAGCAAAATAAAGAAAAAACTAATGCAAAAATACGAAAAAAGGAAGAAAAAGAAAGTGTCGACGGCTTGTGGTCCGCACTGGGCCGGCCCAATCTTTCGGCAGCGTGAAGCGAGGCATCCTACAATCTCGTGTAATGCAAGACCAGCCAGGCGCGAAGCCACATGTTTTTCGTAATGACTGACGTAGTAATCCTATAAATGAAATGAGCTTGATTGAAATCGAACTCGTGACCTCACACTCTGATGCGTGATGCTTGCCACTCGACCTGACAGCTACTGGTGATTATAAAAAGCATGATATATATAAGAATACATGGCAGCTTAGATATTTAAAAGCATTTAAAAAATTGAAAACATATTTTTGTAAAATAAGCCAACAATTTTAAATGCCATCCATTTTTTAAACGATTTTTTTTATCAAATTCATTTTTTGTGTTTAAAAATTGTGAACTACTTTTGGAATCAAACTTTTTTGAGAAAGAAACATTGTGAAATCTCAACCAATTTTAAAAAATGGGAACAGTTTTTGGAAAACAAAAACATATTTCAAAAACACTTTTTTTAAATCCCCATAAATTTTAGAAAAGCAAATATTATTTGGATTGTCAACAATTTTTTAAGGTGGGATCA
This sequence comes from Thinopyrum elongatum, assembly GCA_011799875.1. NCBI lineage: Eukaryota > Viridiplantae > Streptophyta > Magnoliopsida > Poales > Poaceae > Thinopyrum > Thinopyrum elongatum. Next base: position 644,638,712 of record CM022298.1, on the reverse strand, counting down.
TTTTTTAAAATTCCGAACAATTTTTGAATTTGCAAAAAAATTGAAAACATGAACATTTTTTTGACCTTCAAAACAAGTTTTGAAAAGTGCGATTTATTTGATTCTAGAACATTTTTTGTAAAAGAAAACATTTTTGACTTTTTGAACTAAAATTGAAAACGACCGTATTTCTTTTAGTTTTTATCAATTTACGAAAAAAAATCAATAATTTTTAAAATTTACGGGCATTTTTCCAAAGTGAACTTAAAAAAGAATACATAGATGGAAAAAAAGAAACAAAAAAAAGGAAAGGATAAAGAGAGAAAAGAAAAGAAGAAACATGAACAAAAAACAGAAAGAAATAGAAAAAACTGTTTCAGGAACCTCGTAGAAGGTTTGCAAAACCGGAAGAAGGCGGCTAATACCTTATTGAAGGTTCTCAAAATAAGAACGTGAAATCTATGTAATGGTCGGCACAAGTCGATCGCCTGTGCGATAGGTCTACAATCTGCTGCAAAATGCGGCACATAGGATTTTCCAGCGCTCTAGTGGTCGAGAGGAAGAGGACAACTGCAGTGTCGTGGACCAAAGCGCAATGCAGTTCAAGGACCCAGATTGCAGGCAAAACCATGGGTCAGTTACCAGCCCATCGGTCCAAGGCTCTGCTCCAAGAATCCAGGTGTCGGGTACTAATAAAAAAATATAGGTGTCATAAAAAAAGCATCTTGCTAAAAAAAGTTACTCATAAAAAAAAGAATTTAGGTGTCATGTGGAGGGCAAATCATAGCCTCGGCAGGAGCCAGGATGCATGGTCGATGTTGCTTTTGTAGCGAACAATAGCAATTTGTTTGACGCACAAATTCGCTTTGACACATGGGAGCGCGTTCTCCTGCCACCAGAAAAAATAAATTTAAGTGTGAAAAAATTTGAAACAAAAATTTGGCGCATACATCTCGACATTATATGTGTGCATGTCAAGTTTCGGAGAAAACCGACATTTTTTGTGGCTTGTGTATTTTTAACACCGGGTTTTGTCCTTTTCACATGCGACACATAACTTGTCGGTTTTTCACGAAACGACTTTGTGAGCATGAACAATATCAAGATGTACACATCAAATTTTTGTTTGGAATTTTTTGACATTTCAAAATACGTTTAAAACACATTTTAAAAATCAGGAGCGCGTGCTCTCGTGTGTCAAAACGTCATCTCAATTTGACGCCTCTTGTTTGTTATCCTAGTATTCTTACTCATGCTACTAGCTCTGAAATGTTCGGGAATCAGTTTCGAGTTTATAAGGTTGACTTAGGGTAGTAATTCCCATGAGATCAGGTGATTTATGTTGGCTCCCATCGAACGTGCCATAGAGTGTGAACGGTCGTAGCCCGAAGTTGACCACCCCCATTGATCTCGAGGTAGATGTCGCGCATAGCCCCGCCTGAGCATGATGGTCGGCGTAAAGCCGGTTGAAGAGCCACTCCGCCTCCCTTCCGCGGACAACCTCGCGCTCCAGGCTCCTGCGCAGCTCCGCGACGTCGCCCTCCAAGCGAAGATCAGTGCCGCCCAAAGCACCGCGAAGCTCGCGCACCTCCACCCCCTTTGCTACAAGACGCGCCCGCAACCACTGCACCTCGAACTCGGACACCTCATGCGCAGACATGGCGACGGCGAAGAGGAAGGTGAGGCTGCAGGAGGTGGCAGTAATGGAAGAACTATGAAATTGCAGAAACGGGAGAGCAAGGAAGAAGAAGCAGACGAGTGAGGAGGAGGAGAGACCGCGCTTCACCTTTTATAGGCAGATGCTCACAGTATATCGACTCCTCGTTACCGAAGATTAATTGCCATTTGGGTTCCCCATGCAAACCCAAGCGACGACATCACATGACCCCGCAGTGGGTTTTATTGGCAAGAGCCATCATGACACTTCCTGCTCCGCGCGAAGACCGAAGCAACGCATGATCGATGGGACTGTGCATGAAGACCCGCGCATTGTCAAACCGGGCACGCCTGGCGCCAATGATTTGTTTCCTGCATCTGACAAAATGATGATGCCATGTGTTGTATCACCCACTGGGAGGCAAGTTGCTCGAACCAGAGGATAACCCTCCTCTCGAGCGGTCTAATCAGCATTGACATGCGAAGAGCATTGTGTAAGCCACACGCCTAGCTCTTTCCCTGATAGGGCCTGACCCTGGCTACGAGGCGAATGCATACCAAGCCCAGGCTCGGGGCCTACTATCTGTGTTTTGAACATCGGGCATCCACGAACCTTTCGGTGCACGATCGACAGTGGCTCCATTGGCAGGAGCACACCAAGATATCGACATGGTGAAGCCATCCAGAGCCGAGGAGAATTACCAGGAGAGCATGTAAGTGCATCTAGTGCCACCCCTAGTTGGTTTTGGAGTATTGATGACAAACTTGGTTGAGAGACTAATGTGTTTGTGAGATTCACAGGACAACACAGGTAGAAGTCCCTATTGATTTGGTTTACCTATTTAAGATGACCCCTAAAAATGTATGAAGACATTGGCTGTTCGCGAAGACACTCATGTCGAAGATAATGACACGTGAAGACATTTGCTTGAAGACAATGGAGTGTGAAGACATAGTTTCTTTCGTAGTTTCATTTTCTTCTTTCCTGAGTGATAGGAACCACCGAACTGTCAAGTGGGGTCCAGGTGAAGAAAGTCAGAAAACTGACGTGATGCTCAACCTAAAATCCTATGTCTTCGAGAGAATACAAATGAGAGAAAATCTTATCCTGTGTTGGATGAGTCAGCTTTACTTGGAGCCCAAGTCAAGCTGCCGCATGTGTTTGAAATCCGACCGTTGGACACGTGTCGGTTGTCCATTGACCCAGGGTCATTTCAGATATATCATGTCGGGTTGCCTCCCGGCTATGGCTGCTCCGAGTTAAGAATACACCTTTTGTCGTTTGCGAGCAATCCACCTCCGAAGCTTTTGAGAGAGAATCCTTGCGAGGACAAAACCCAAAACACCCATAGCCCAAAGAGTGTTTGGCCTCACTGAAGTTTTTCTGTTCCACGTGAACCGAAGACTTATTACACTTGAAGGCTGTGATCTTCTAGTCGGTTAGGCATCGTGTTCTGAGCATCCAAGAGTCATTGTGGATCGCCGGTGAACAAAGTCTGTGAAGGTTTGGAAGTCTGCCTTGAAGACTTACCTGAGTGATTGGGCGAGGTCTAAGTGATCTTAGCTCAAGGGGAATAAGGTGAAGGTGCGGTCTTTTGAGTTCAATCTCAGCCTCCCTAACCAGACGTACAGTTGTCACAACAACTGAAACTGGTCTACCAAATCATTGTCTTCACCGAGCAACTGGTTCTATCACTTCACTCCTTTACTTACTGTTTAGCTTCGTGAAGTATTTGCTTGCCTGTTCTGTTCGAAGACATTGTGTAAAGACAATCACTCTCATTGCATATTTGTCTCCACACTATCTTCCAATTCCGATCTGCTCTACCTAGCTGTTACTTGTCTTCGTGCATTACCTGTATTGTACTTGACTCTCATGCATGGCTAGTGTAGTTTATCTTTAGTTTTATCCTGTTTAGATATTGTTTTAACTGCCTGTCTTCGAAGACATTGCTTGTCTTGAAGACTTTTATAAAAATTGCCTATTCACCCACCTCTAGTCGATAACTAGCAATTTCAATTGGTATCAAAGCAAGGTGCTCCCTTGTTTTGTGTGATTCGGTTTAACCACCTGGAGTTTATCTATGTCGACTGCAGGGATAATCAAGGTCCCCGCTGCGTGCCCCATCTTCGATGGCACTGATTACCCCTACTGGAAGAATAAGATGCACATGTATCTTGAAATCATTGACAACGACCTCTGGTATGTCGTCAAGACTGGCGTTCCCAAAGTCGGTGAAGGTGTCACCGCTACTGATGTCAAGAGGTTCACGCAACTAGACTCGATCGCCAAGAACATCATTTGTGGTCATCTGACCAAAGGGCGGTATGGCCGTCTGAGTGCTCTGGAATCTGCGAAGCCAGTCTGGGACTGGCTATCCAAGGTCAACGAAGGCGTCTCAACTCAGAGATACTCAAGAATCGATGTTCTTCGCAATCTCTTCAACTGCTTCAAGAGGCTTGACAATGAGAATGTCCAGCTCACCTTTGACCGTCTTACTGATATCACCAATGAGCTTCGTGCACTTGGCGCCACTGAGATCACCAAGCATGAAGTCGTGAAGAAGCTATTGAGGTCACTTGACAGCTCATTTGACACCCTATCACTGATGATCCAAGAACGTCTAGATTTCAAGGAACTAGACCCATCTGATATACTTGAGAGGCTCAACACTCATGAATTCCAGCTATCTGAGAAGAGAGATATCTATGGTCCTAACTATGGTCGATCCCTTGCTTTGAAGGCAAAAGCAGTATCTTCATCTCAAGACTTTGGCTGCAGTTCTGGTGATCCTGAAGACTTTGGCAAAGAGCTTGCAATGCTTGTGAGAAAATTCCAAAAGTTCTCCAAGAAAAACTGCTTTGGAAAATCTTCAAAATCCAGCTCCAGGAATGCTGAGACTTCCACTTGTGACTACAAGAAGAGAACCTGCCACAAATGCAAGAAGCCAGGCCATTACATATCTGAATGTCCACAATGGGAAAAGGAAGCCAAGAAAAAGAAGAAGAGCAAGGAATATGACTCTGACGAAAAGAAGAAGAAAGCCTCAAAGTCTTCATCTCACAAGAAGAGCTCATCTGGCAAAGCTCGTGCTTTCATCGACAAGGAAATGGATTCAGAGGAGGAGTCTGCTTCTGAGGAGGCGGAGGTGGAGTCAGAGGAGGAGTCTGATTCAGGCGTTACAAGTCTGGCTCTAGCTTCGGCATTTGTCGCCAAGTCCATCTTCAGCACTGAAGACAATGGTCACGTCGCCGACGCTGAAGCCAATGATGACGACAACTCTACTCCCACCTACTGCTTCATGGCAAGAGGCGCGAAGGTAAACTCGCGCGATGCCTACTTTCAGACCTCTAGTGAAGATGACTCTGAATGTGAATCCAAACCCAGCTATAAGACACTTGCTAAAATTGCAACTAAGCAACAAACTGCTATGGAAAAGATTCAAAAACTGTTAGACAAAAGCGATGACCTATTGGACGAGGAAATGAATCGAACTCAATCCTTAATCAAAGACATAAAAAATATTTGTGTTAAGTATGAGGAACTTGAAAGTCGTCATGAAACCCTCTCAGCTGATCATGAGAAACTTTCCTACGATTATCTTCAAGGGAAGCAAGATCTAGAAAAATTGAGAGCGACTCATGATGATCTTCGAAAAGAAAATGATTCACTACTCGCTCAACTGATCAATACTGCTCAGGTAACGTTAGACGTGGTATTTGGAACTCCCGATAATTATCGGGGTTCGGGCATTAAGCTTCAATATAGTCCCGTTCCATGGAGATGCGGGCGAGAACGGGGTAACAAGACCCGCTCGAGGGAAAGGGCGGCAGCGCCACAATCCGGAACCGCCCGCTCAGGGCCAAGACTTGCCCATCACCGGCGAGTGGGGGAGGAGTAGAGCGATGGAGGTGTGCGAAGATGTGGAGTGGAGAGTGTGATATGGACGTGGACAGCTCCGTACTTATATAGTCGCGGCCAGATGAATGGGCTCACCTTGCGTTAATGCAGCGCAACGTCCGAACTTGGTTTCTCAAGCGTCGGTCAACACCACCCTCCCGTCCAATCACATCATACGACATCAATGCCGACCATTGCGACTCTAGGCTGACATGAGTGCGGCACATCCGTTGCAGAGAAAGTGCGAGGGAGGGTTTTGGATGGGCCCGGGGTGTCGGCCGCGTGCATGGCAGCGGTCCAGACACCCCGCAACCATCCCCCTGTTTGCAAAAAGGACATCCGAACCGGTGCACAGACGGATAGGTTACCGCGTTGCATAGCAAAACACGTCCGGATTGTTCGATCCGAACCGATACAGGTGGTTTAAAGGTCAGCGTTGAGATGCCCTAACAACGCCAATTTTTGGCCAAGCATTTCAGCGCTTTCATGTCGCCGAAGAGTTGGCGTAAATATCACGGAGGTGAGCAGGGCAAGCGGGGCAAGCCAATTCTCCGGGCTGATTCAAACGAACGCAAAAATCTACAAGGTCAACCAACTTTTGGTAGGGATTCAAACATGCCCTTATGGGCTGAATAGGAGGTCCTTGCGTCCATACTTGTGGGGTAGCCCGGCCCAGCCAGATCGCTAGTGGCTGAAGAGTGAAAATATTCATAATAATAAATTTATTTTACCACTTTTTAGAAAAATGAAAGTGGTTATTTAAACAGTTCTCACTAAAAATGTTCAATGTATTTTTAGAAAAGGTTAATTATGCATCTTTAAAATGTTCATATTCTCAAACGATGTTAAAATTGTGCTTACAAAATATCTTCGCATATTTTAAAAATTATCATCACATATTTTCGAATCATTAACACGTTGACAAGTTGAGTCATTGACTGTTGATATTCAAAATGATCATGGATTTGTAATTTCATGATTTAAAAAAATGTTTACATGAATTTGTAAAAAGTTTAAAGATTTTGAATAAAATTCACTTTTTTAAAATTTCAGGGACTTGAGAAAGAGTTCACGAATTTAGAAAAAATTTATGAATTTGAAAGCAATTCACGGATTTGAAAAAGATTTCACAAATTTGAAAAAGTTCTTTGATTTTTAAAGTTCACGGATTTGAAACAATTTCATGATCCTAAATTAGGAAATATTTCATGAATTTGAAACAATTCATGATTCTAAATTTTAAAAGTTCACCGGCTTTGAAACAATTTCTGTGTGTCTTTCTCCCACGGCTTTGGGAAGGTATTGGAATCTTCAATGAACTGTATTTTTTCTTCCGGGTTTCTGTTTTCTCTCATGTTCCTTTATTATTTTGAGTTTATTTTCCAAATTCATAAGTAATTTATTAAATTGTTCATATTTTCTGCAATCCCAAATGATTTTTAAAATTCTTGAATATGTTTTAAATTTATGAGTATATTTCAAATGCGTGTACATTTTTTGAAATTTTTAAAAAAATCAAATTCCTGAGAATACATCAAAATAGTGCGCATTTTTTAAATCAATAACATTTTTTTTGTTATTATTTTGAATTTTTAAACATTTAAAATTCATGAATACATTTTGATATCCGAGAAAACCTTTTCAAGTCATGATTTTTCAAAATCTAAAATATCTTTTCAAATTCACGAACAAATTTTGAACTCCGAAAATATTATAAATTTCAAATTGAGAACATATTTAATAATTTTTTTCTTTTATCTTATCCATTTTTGTTTTTTCTTTGTTTCTCTTTGTTTTTCATTCTACATTCTTATATACATGATCAACATTTTTGTTCAAACACTTGCTCAACATTTTTTTTAAATACCTGTTCAACATTTTTATATACATGATCAACATTTGTTTAAAAACTTGTTCAACCTTTTCTTCAAATACTTGTTCAACATTTTTTCAAATACTCATTCAACAATTTTCAAATACTGTTCAAATGTTTTTCAAATACTTGTTCAACATTTTTATATACATGATAAACATGTTTGAAATACTTGTTCAACATTTTCTTCAAATATTTGTTCAACATTTTTCAAATACTTGTTCAACAATTTTATATACATGATAATTTTTTTTTAAATTTTGAAGAGGTTTTTTGGTAATATATATATATACATATTTATAATATTTTAAAGTATAAACAAAAGTACAAAAATAACAGTAAGAAAAGGGAAAACAGGTTGTGGCTCCCGCTCTCGTGGGCCGGTCCAGCTCGCCCACCCTTCAGCGAGAGCTTGCTCTCGACTCGCGCCAAGCGAGAAATAGGGGAGTCGATCCTGTTTGGCGCTTCAGCGCCCATTCCAAACCGGCGTCTGATGCTCATCCGTGTTGGGCTGGCCCCTGTAGTGTTTCTTTCTTTTGTGTTTTCATCCGCAAAAAGGAGCGCGCTAACAGTTTCGAACCAGCATCCTCCCTCACCAAGTACGGCTGATGTAACCACCAATCCACCACGCGGGATCTCGCAAGATTGAACCTTTTCTTTCTGCTGTTCTTTCCTTTCCCTTATTCCTTTTACCTATTTTTCGTTTTCCTTTTTTCCTTTTTTGTTTTTCTTTTTTCTTCTTCCTGGTTCGATGAATTGTCTAAAAAAATTTGAACTTTTTTTAAATCGATGAACTTTTTTCAAAATTTGGTGAACTTTTTTTCAAGTCGATGAACTTTTTCAAATCCGATGGACTTTTTTTCAAAATCAATGAAATTTTTTCAAATTCATAGAACTTTTCGCAAAATCCATGATCTTTTTTTTTCAAATTTGGGGAACTGTTTTTCAAAAATCTAGAACTTTTGTTCAAAATCCGTGAACATTTTTGAATTTGTAAATGTTTTTAGTTTTTGTGGTTTTTTTCTTTTTATATATTAATCAACATGAACAAAGTTGGCTATATGTTAATGTTTGTACTAAAAGAGGGGTCAAATAGTATTATTTCCTGATCATGGGCAACAAACTGAGCCTGGTCTAGTGGGAAGGCTCGAAGCTGTCTACTTAGGTGATCGGAGATCGATTCCCTCTTTTCTCGAGTTAACGTCAACACTTTCCTTCAGGTTTATTTTTTTCCACAGGTTGATTGGGCCGGCCCGCTACGCACCGCGTGCGAGCGCCAGGAGCCCTAGCCGGCGCTTACAACACCGATTAGGAGGTCCCAAATAGGTGCCGCCATCCGTCTTGCCTGAAGGCGCGCACATATAAGACTGGCCCGTTAGCACAGGCCGTACGCTCGCTTAGGTCGATCAAGGTACTGGTTGTTCAGTTCTTTTACCATTATTATTTTCTTATATTTTCATTTGGTTTTCTTTTGTTTCTTCATCGTATTTCTCAAATATCTGTTTTTCTTTCATGATTTTAGTTTTATTTTCTTTTCTTTGTCTTTTCTTGGTTTTTCACTGGTTTTTTATTTTTCTTTCTTTTGATGTCAAATTTTTTACATACACATTCAACAATTTTCGTATACATCAGGAACATTTTTATGTACTCCTTAGCATTTTCCAAATTTTTTTTAAAATCTTATTTCTTTATGTCTACTTTTTTCTCTATAAATTTTGAATTTTTGGAATACATCAGAAACATTTGTATATATAAATGTTTAACATTTTAAAAAATAGATGATTAGGATTTTTAAGCTTATATTTTTATCTCTATTTTTTCATTAATATAGTATAGTTTTTGGAAACATCAGGGATATTTAACATATACATGTTTAACATTTTTCAAATATATGACTAACCTTTTTTAAAAACATATAATGTGTATATCTACTTTATCCATATATATTGCAAATTTTTCTTATACATCATGAACATTTATGAAAAATTTATAATATTTCTCATGTACATGATTAAATTTTTTTAAACATTTTTATGTCTACTTTTTTCCTTTCATATTGTACATTTTTTTTGGATACACCAGGAACATTTTTTGTATACACGTTTAATATTTTTGAAATACATGATTAGCATTTTATTAAACATACTATTGTTTATGTCTACTTTCCCATAAACATTCTACATTCTTTGTATATATCAGGAACAGCTTCTATATGTATTTTGAATATTTTTAAATACATGATTAACGCTTTGTTGTAAATATGTTTTGAGGCCTATTATTTTCATATACAATGTAAAAAAAATTGTATACATTAGAAACATTTTCTATACACGTTTAGGATTTTCTTAATGCGGAATTAACAGTTTTCAACTTTTGTATATGTAGTGATTTGTATAACAGATATATTCAGAATATTTCAAAATACATGCAGAAGTAAGCAAAATAAAGAAAAAAATAATGCAAAAATATGAAAAAAGGAAGAAAAAGAAAGCGTCGACGGCTTGTGGTCCGCGCTGGGCCGGCCCAATCTTTCGGCAGCGTGAAGCGAGGCATCCTACAATCTCGTGTAAAGAGTGGGATTTGCTCCTCCAACGATGGAGAGATATTCTTAGGGCCCTCTCGGTGTGATGGCATCAATCATCGTCCAGCCAGACACACGTGACTTCGTCACGGGGATGCTAGAACACAATAACGAGAAAGAAGAACAAAACCGGCAACGAGGATTTCGGTATAACGAGCATGGTGATGACCCGAGAGGATACCGATGCATCATCTGTTTTGTGAAGTATTGCGAAGCAAAGAGAACATCACATGATAACCTAAGGTTCACTCGAATATCATTCGTGTACTATAAGGACCGATACGGACATCCACGGTCCTGCTGCCGGTCATTGAACGAACGGTTTCGTTCATGTCTATGAGTTACCGAACCTACGGGGTCACAAGCTTAAGGCAATCATGATCTGCTGAGTGTTAGTAGGACGGGAGTCATGAGAATATATTTGTGAATTATTTCATGAATATTTGGAATAGTTCCGAGAGGATCCAAAAGCGTTTCGGGGTCACCGGAAGGGTTTAAGAGAGTATCGGGTAATACCGGGTATTACCGATAAATTATATATATATATATGGAAAATATTTCCAGAGATGTTAAAAAATATATATAATGGTCTAGAGGTATTTAGAACATTTTATATTTAATTTAAATATCAACGGACCTTAAAAGGCAAGAGGTGGAAGGCAACTTGGGCCAAAAAGGCCCAAGTGGGAAAGTGCCTCCCTTCCCTAAGGAAGGGGGCCGAATTGGAGTGGGGGAGGAGTCCAACTCCTCCTCCCTTGGTCGGCCAAAGGGGAGGGACTTTCCCTCCCCTTGTGGCGCCCCTTCTCTCCCTCCAACCTATATATACTAGAGGATTTCCACCCTTTGGATACACAAGTTTTGAAGCCTCCTCTAGTTCTTTTAGTTCTAGTTCTAGTTGGTCCTAGTTGACTAACTAAGGCTAGGCTAATCCTATTATCCTCATAATTAGAAGCCATATGTGGTTCTAATCTCCTCCCTCTAATTTTCCGGCAAAGATTGGCTCTGGACGGCGAAGCGCTGTCGGATTGTAAAGGCTGCACGCTTGCAACCAAGTAGAGATGCCGTGCTTTCGGTCTTCGGTTCGAGGGACTGTTCGTGGGTGGTACGAGGGATCGACCATCGACGGTTCGAGGGACTTCAAGTACGATCTATATTGACACGTTCTTCTTCCACTGCAACTCGGTGACGGCAACGATCGTGATCTTAGCCCGTTATGCATCTTCATATTGATCTTGGGTGATCGTAGGCGAATTTTTTTTGTTTTCTACTACGTTTCCCAACAAGAACGTATTTCATCGGTCAAAATTGGATTCAGATTGCCACAAAATTAGGGATGCAAGTTGGGAAGTTATTCTTACTATTTCTTCACGAATTTGAGGAGGCACAAGGCGACAACAAAATCTATCTGGGGTATGAAGTCCCACAATCACCATAGTACTTAGTTTAATGGTGATCGAGATGTCGTACGGGTACTGCTTGTATGGTACTAGCTACCACTTTACTTATATATATATATATATATATATATATATATATATATATATATATATATATATATATATATATATATATATATATATATGTTGTATACACTTACTGTATTGTAGTGTGTAAGTATTAAACATTAGAGATGTTTTGAACTAAAGTGTGTATTTGAAGTGGGCTATTTATGTCTTTTGGGTACTAATATTAAAAAATATTGCTAAACTAAAAAAAGTAGCAATGACAAACAAAAACGCTGCAGTGGCATCATTTTTTTAATTTTTGGTTGTCATAATACAACTATGGCGAGTGCAACGGGAAGCCCGCCACAGGTAAGTATATGATCAATCGTGGGCGCGCGCCCACCACTGATGAGGTTTTAGCAGTGGCTGGTGTAGCGGGACGGGTAAGTATATGATCACTCCGGAGTAGAACATTACCCCACGCATGAATGGGTGTAGCAGGAACCCTAAACCTCTGACGAGGTGGGGGACGAAGACTACCCGCTCCCCTGGGTTGGGAGCGGGCACCTGCAGATTGGCGTCAGGAACACGAGCGGATGTTGGCGGGGATGTATCCCACACTACGCAGCTCCAGGATGGTGCCCTCTGTCACAATGGAGCCACCCCAGTGCCCTTTGAGGGTATCGGCCATGGCTAGATGGGGAAGCTTGTATGCGTTGAGGAGGAAGAAAGCGAGATTGGATCTGGGCGCTAGAGCTCAAGACAACAGCAGACAGGGAAAATGAGAGCGTGATTGTTTGTGATCTTGTTTTCTTGCTCTTATAGGCTGATGAAAGGCCAAGAGTCCCCCTTGCTACGCCAGTAAAAACGCCCCTCCCCCGCAAAAGATGTCGTTGTGTGTATGGGGGAAACAAAATCTTGATGATTTCCCTGAGAAAACAGGTAAGATCTCCACTTCGATGGGACGCACCAGTAAAAAGGCCGCCTCGGGCCACGATTTGGGGTAAGCAGTAAGTGCCTGATCCGTCGTGGGTTGCGCCGCTTCGATAAAGTTGTCAGGTGATGACCCACAAGTATAGGGGATCGATCGTAGTCCTTCTGATAAGTAAGAGTGTTGAACCCAACGAGGAGTAGAAGGAAATGACAAGCGGTTTTCAGTAAGGTATTTTCTGCAAGCACTGAAATTATCGGTAATGGGTAGTTTGATAGAAAGATAATTTTTAACAAGTGACAAGTAGTAATAGTAAATTAAGGTGCAGCAAGGTAGCCCAATCATTTTGTAGCAAAGGACAGGCCAGGACAATCTCTTATAATAAGTAAAACATTCTCGAGCACACATGGGAATTTCATCTAGTCACTTTCATCATGTTTGTTTGATTCACGTTCGCTACTTTGATAATTTGATATGTGGGTGGACCGGTGCTTGGGTGCTGTTCTTACTTGAATAAGCCTCCCACTTATGATTAACCCCTTCCGCAAGCATCCACAAATATGAAAGAATAATCAAGATAAAATCTAACCATAGCATTAAACATATGGATCCAAATCAGCCCCCCACGAAATAGCACATAAACTAGGGATTAAGCTTCTTTCATTCTAGCAACCCATCATCTAATAACTACTCCACAATGCATTCCCTTAGGCCCAAAGATGATGAAGTGTCATGTAGTTGACGTTTACATAACACCAGTAAGGGAATCACAACATACACATCATCAAAATATCGAACGAATACCAAATTCACATGATTACTTATGACAAGACTTCTCCCATCTCCTCAAGAACAAAAGCAACTACTCACAAATCATATTCATGTTCAAGATCAGAGGGGTATTGAATAGCATAATGGATCTGAACATATAATCTTTCACCAAATAAATCAACTAGCATCAACTACAAGATGTAATCAACACTACTAGCAACCCACAAGTACCAATCTGAGGTTTTGATACAAAGATTGAATACAAGAGATGAACTAGGGTTTGAGATGAGATGTTGCTAGTGAAGATGTTGATGAAGATTGGTCCTCCCACGATGAGAGGGTTGTTGGTGATGACAATGGCTTCGATTTCCCCCTCCCGGAGGGAAGTATCCCCGGCGAAATCGCTCCACCGGAGAGCAAAAGTGCTCCTGCCCAAGTTCTACCTCCAGACGGCGGCGCTCCGTCCCGAAAGTCCTCTCCTTATTTTTTCTGGGGCAAATGGACTTATATACCAGAAGATGGGCACCGGAGGCCGGCCAGGGGCCCCACAAGCCACCAGGGCGCGCCCGGGGAGGGGGGAGGGCACGCCCTGGTGCCTTGTGGGCACCTGGGTGGCCCCCTCTGATACTTCTTTGCTCCAGTAATTTTCATTTATTCCAAAATAAACCTCCGTAAAATTTCAGCTCATTTGGAGATGTGCAGAATAGGTATCTCTGACGCTTTTTCAAGTCCAGAATTCCAGCTGCCGGCAATCTCCCTCTTCATGTAAATCTTGCATATTAAGAGAGAAAAGGCATTAGAATTGCTCCACAAAGTGTTATATTGATTAAAAACACTATAAATAACAGTAGGAAAACATGATGCAAAATGAACATATCATCAGGCTAGGTGGCACTATTCACCCCGACGTGGTCGGCCTTCGAGGCTAAGTAACCCCGCCTCCTTGGGCAAGGCGTGAGCTCGGCTAAATCTTGTTTCCAAGATACTACTTCTTTGAAGAGCGGTTCGGGGATCTCAAAGTCGCAAAGGGGAACTCGTCTATCAAGCCAAGGACTTCGGATCCGAGGTTATCTTCATCAAGGAGATCATCCTCGGCATAGAAGACCAGTTCAGGGGCTACTGACAGTGTACTGGACTAGGGGGTACTAACCTAGTCGGCCCATGCTCCTCAGACTAGGCTGGTGGGCCCTCATTCATCTCAAGATCGACTCTGGAAGCCGCACGATGGGGCGTGATCGAGGCTGCATCTGCCGAAGACTTGACGTACACTTCAAGACTTCTCCTACCGCCTCCACGCCTAGATACCAACCTTGTAACCCTAGATGCCCTACCTGGCGCGTATATAAGCCAAAGAGTTTAGCCCGTAGAGGGGACTTCAACACAATCCCATTCACCTAGCCCTAAAGTTAGAACACATCTTACGATCTCGAGGTAGATCAACCCTGTATTCGATACATCTCCATCAATATAAACAAGAGCAGGACGTAGGATTTTACCTCCATCAAGAGGGCCCGAACCTGGGTAAACATCGTCTCTCTGTTCCTGTTACCCTCGATCTGAGATCCACAGCTCGGGACCCCCTACCCCGAGGTTTGCTGGATTTCACACCGACCATAGGTATTTGAAATGGTATGGAAATCAACTCCAAAAAACCGGGAAAGCTATTTTTGGAAGTTTTATCAAAAACAATTGAGCAAAAGAGGCAACCGAGAGAGTGCCCATGGGCCCCACACTGCCTGCTCGCACAAACACATTGTGGGTGCGTGGTGTCCCTGGACATTGGGTTTGGTCCGTCTTTCCCCCATGTATTCTTTTGGTACCAAGGCATAAGGTGGTGCACAAGTCCTCATCAAGGCTACATAAAAGCAGTATTGCTAAGTCTCAGTCGACTGAGACTTCATTATGTCTCAGTTGATGCTATATTCCTTTGATCTTGCATGGAGATTTGTATATTTTTTTTCTTCAGTTTTCCCCTTTTTCTTCTTATATACTATGTCACTTGGTTGAGACTTGATTAAGTCTCGTTGACTAAGACCTAGCCACACCCAAATAAAAACCCTTCTCACAATTTGATTCATAATTATGGATTGGAAAATACCTCTTTGTTGGATAAGCCATCAAATTGGGATATTCAACGCCCCAGGGAGATTAGTGCAGAGGAAGATAACGATTGGGGGTCTTCAAATAAGAAGATCATGGGAAATATCAAATATAACACCATGTTGCTTCAATTGCACCTAAATCGAATCAAGGATATGGGAGAGATACTTCTGAGTTTTGGAGGTAGCTGCCACAACAACTCTCCACAATAACCACCAAAGGACCAAGCATGAGTTTACAGGTAAAGACATCCTCCTAGGCTTGTTCTAAGGCTATGGGGAGTGATATGTCCTAGACGTATCTATAATTTTTGTTTGTTTCATGCTATAATTATATCACTTTGGCATAGTCTTAGAATCAAATTTATTATCTTTTTGGTCTAATCTATTATTTTTGTGCCAGTGCAGTTGTTGTTTTAAGCTATTTTTGGACTTTTCAGGAAAATCAATTTACGAAGCTCAAAAAAATGGAAAATACAGAATTCTTGGCGTGGCCACCGCCACCGTCACCTGCACTCAAAACGTCGACGATGAAACAAGAGGAGCCATCGCTTGGTATTATAAATGCATATGAGGGTTTGGTGTACTCACGCCAGCGCCATTCTAGAAGCACGAACAAATTAACAAGCGAGTTGCTACTAAATTTAGGCTCCGTTTTTTCACCAAAAGAAAACCATAGAAATTTGGAGGATCGAATACCTATAGGAAAAATTCATGCGGTGTCAATAGGAACAAATGAATGGCTGGCCAAGATTCCAACCAAAACCCTATGGAATGCATGGGGTAATCCGTAGGAATTTTGGAGAAAAACACCTCATGGTTTCTCCTCCTTGGGTTCTTAATTCCTGCTATGTATCCAAACGGCAGTGTTGGAGCATTCGTGTGTTTCAAATTTCCTGTATGAATTAAAATTACATTAGATCCCAATTTCTGCAGGTTTTTCCTTCTTGCATACACATTTTTAGTTCCTGCATCAAAATAGGTTGGTTATTAGTTGGACAATACTGCTGTCCAAAAACGGTCCATATTGATGTGGAACAGTGATACACATACTGAGGTTGCTGTTTGGTAGCTGTACAGCCTGCAAACATACGCGTGCAGTCGCTGTCCATGGAATGCGATAAGATTTTGTTCCTAAAGGGTTTGATTGTCCTTAGCATCGACATCGGTAAGCCAAAAAAAAAAGCATCAACATCAGTACATAGTGCATACACGTCTTTTTCGGTTACAATTCAATTTACCGGCTATACGTCGCAAGCTGCACACAGTTGACATGACCTAACATGACCTGTTAGTTGATCATCTCACGAGGCACTGTACTGCCTTGTGAATTAAGCGTGGATGCATAAATGTAAATGCGCCGGATCCGCTGTACAAGCACAGTAACGCGGAAGGGATAGAAGACAGACAGAACCGAAGGCTGTGTGTAGGCCAGCCAAGCTGCTGTTCCGTTCATGGACCAGGCGTGTCGGCCCATTTCAGCGAAGCAGCAATGGCCAGAGGTGCAGTATCGTGGACCAAAGAGAGCACTGCAGCTCAAGGTCCCGGATAGCAGCCCATCAGCCCTAGCCATCATGCACAGGTCTCATGTGGAGTTCAAGGAATTGGCAGGGGTGGTAGATTCTAGTTTTGTAGCAAGCAATGGTGATTTTGATTGTCAAAAATTTCGTCCAGAAAATTTACATTGGTTCCAGCCTTGCACTATACCCCTGTCACTGGATCCAACCAATGGATATGGGTTGGCATTCCTGTACAAAGCCCCTCCTGTCACTGCCAAAAGAATACCATAAACTCCTACCACATCACATAATTCTTTTTTAACGCGAATCAAAAGTTTTGCTTGCTTGTTCCTCAACAAAAAAAGGTTTTGCTTGTTCCATCAATTAAGAATAAGATTGTTGTTTAAATTACGGAAACACGAACGAAAACTTATACAAACAGGGCCAAGCCCACTCACACAACGATATCCATGGGCCAAACCCACACTCACCATAGGGCCAAGCCCACTCAAAACATAAACTAGCTATTCGCGCCAACGGCACAATGAACACCACAGAAGCACCATAATGGGATCCTTAAAAAAAAAAACACCATAATGGCGGCGAAGAGACTAGAGGAGTCGTGATCGAGCCCCCGTCGCCATTCTAAAATCATGACCAAATTAGCGAGATCTGCAACAGTTCTTTCAAAGCCGAGTTTCTCTAATTAATAGGAGTACTAGCTAAGTCTAATCAGCCAATGTATAGCACTGTCCAAAGACGGTCCACAAATATTGATGTGGAACAGTGACACAGATACATCAGGACACTGTTTGGTAGCTGCACAGCCTCCAAACATACGCGCGCGTGCAGTCGCCGTCCGCCGCAACCGTCGAAAGCGATGAAATTCTGTGTGCAAAAGCGTTGGATCGTCCTTATGGCGCTAGCATCAACATCGCGACATAGTGCATACATGTCGGGTTCTCAGCTACAGTTCAGTTTACCGACTATACAACATGCATCACACGCTGCTCACAGTCGGCATGATTTGCTTATCCTCTTAATCATCGCACACAGTACCACCTTTCACTGAATTAGGCGTACGTCACTGCCGGATCCGTTGTATAACGGCATTAATGAGCATGGCCATGATCGAAAGATACATACGAACATGCTTCATATGGCTAGCTAGATACTTCATGTGAAAAATCACAAAACTGACCCTTTGGCCAAAATTCAGCACAAAATGGCTCTTTTTTGAAAAAAATTCACGAAATGGCCCTACCCGCATGACGCTCGCTCCCGGAGCGCCATGCTAGATACCATAACGCCCCGGTCAAAGGCGCCATGCGCGTCGGCGTTGACTGCCACGTAGGCCTGGCCTTGGGCCCATGACGCCTCGGCCCAAGGCGCCATGGGCTGCACCACGACGCCCCGGCCCGGGGCGCCATATCCCTTCACCATATCGCCCCTCCTCTTTGTTCGTTCTTTCTCTCCTCTCTCTGTTCTTTCCCCACACCCATGGCGCCCCTCAAATCGCCCCTCCCTCTCCCCACTCAAATGCTGCGGATCTGAGCCAAAAATCGGTGGATCCGGTTGCCCTTCGAATCCTCAAGGTATTCTCCCCCCTTTCCCCTCTTTCTATTGGTTGAAATCTCTGCATTTGATTGATTTGGGTGAAACCCTAGTTCATCCTTTTCTTGAAATGGATAGTGGATTTTGGTGTGATAATGTAGGGATTAGTGTGATTTAGGATATGTATGGCTTAGAATATGTATGATATAGGATTTTTATGAAAGTGCTATGAATTTGGTTAGGATATGTACGCACATATATGGTGTATGGAAGAATTAGTGCAAATATATGGTGTATGGTATTGTAGGAAATTTTATGCACATATATGGTGTATGGAAGAAGAATTAGTGTAGAAATTTTACACATGTATGTATGTTTTTGCACTAGTGCGGATATTTGCAAATGACAACGGGGCTTACCATATACATTTGTAATTTGCAGGATGGCCTCTCTTATCAATCCATCGTACGATCAATTGCATCGTGGACGGTTCATGGCAGAAGAAGGAAGGGTTTTTGATCAGCTTCACCTGAGGTCCAGTTCGGTTCATGACAAAATGGAGTATGACAAGCGATACACGGAGTATATCCAGAAGACCGGGCTTCTCCCTTTCATCTCACTCGTGTCTCGTTCGATGCCGAAGATGAACCCTTGTGCGATCACAACACTCGTTGACCGATGGCGCCCTGAGACACATACTTTTCACTTCTATGATGGGGAGATGACGGTCACTTTGCAGGATGTGTCTCTGATCACTGGACTTCCCATCCAAGGAGAGCCTATTTGTTTTAGCACAGATTCTGATGGATGGCGTGAGATTATGGTTGGACTCATAGGGAGGGAGCCAGGGGTACAAGGGAAGTCCGCCTGTGCAAGTTATCATTGGATTGCTGAACACTTTGGGGAATGCCCGGCTGATGCGGACGATGAAACAGTGCAGCAGTATACCAGGGCATACTTGTGGTATGTAGTCAGCCGGACTCTTTTCTCTGACGGCACTGGTGTGAACGCTTCCTTTATGTGGCTTAAGCTGTTTGCTGGGTGGGAGCATGGACTCAGTTGGGGTACGGCAGCGTTGGCTTATTTGTATCGTCAGGTAAGTAGTTTTGCTTATAATAGTGTGTTCACCATGTAGAAATTTTCTCTAGTTTATAATGACATATTTCTTGTTTGTGTGTAGCTGGACGAGGCGTGCCGTAGGGGCGCGAATCCAAGAAACGTCGTAGAGTCAAAGAAAGCCAACATCGGTGGTCCGATGCTTCTATTATCGATCTGGAGTTGGGAGCACTTGCCAGTGGGGCGGCCGACACCAAAGGGTTACGATCCGTGGGATGATCATCATGACCCAGACCGTATGCCTACATGGGCGTATAAGTGGGACAGAGTTGAAGGTTTTGTTGGCAATTCAAAGACCATGTATTTGCACTACTGCAACGAGCTTGACATCATGACCCCGGAGCAGGTTATCTTAGTAGCTTCTTGCTTTGTCTCTTCGATTTCTTCGGTTTTCCAAAAATCATACTAATAATGTAGTTATTTCTTAATCTTTGTTTATAGGTTACTTGGGAACCGTACGGAACGGAGGGCAACATTGGTAGGGGAGCTGGTTTTATTACTTTCAGACTTAACCCAAAGTGTCTACATGAAGCACACTTATGGCGGATGCGTTGCCCGTTGATTTGTTATTATGCTGTTGAGTTTTATCAGCCACAACGAGTTATAACACAGTTTGGCTTATTTCAAGAGACCCCGCCGAAGTACAAGGACACTTCGCTACATTTGCATAGGTAAGTGCTTAGCACTTCAAATGCTTTCTCCATTGTTTTGAAGATAGTAACGAAAATGCATTTGTCAAATGCTATGCAGTCTCGACAAGATGAAGCAGAAGAGTATAAAAAAATGGAATCGAGAGCATGACATGTATATCTAGGAGTTCAAGCAGAAGCTCAATAAGATTGAGCTTTCATTGCGTCAACCCACTTCTAAGCCTCCCCCACGGCCTTTTGATACAGAAGCATTCAACAATTATCTTGTGTGGTTTCGTTCCGTTGCACGTACTCAACTTAACGCACCCGCATTTCAGCCAGGGGACATATTACATGAACCCAATCCAGGTTTTGATCGGATGGCCAATATTGAGTACAACAGGCTTATTAGAGATGGTAGACGGTATGAATCGGCGCCAACTATCCGCTTTGTGGTAAGTTACCGTTATATCTATATGCTTGCCTACATTGTGCCAAAATGATTTGTCCTATTGTGTCCAACAGCAAAACGAGCTCTCGAAGCATGTCAACGACGCCGACGAGGCACTCAAGTACCCTCCAGGTGAAGAGTCGTACAACAAGCTTAAAGCTTTTGTTGAGGTATGACATTTGATAATTTGCTTTCCATACACATTTTTGAGGTATATCTCCTAACTTCATGATATGTCAATTTCATAGCGGAGCAAGTCTTGGGCACGTGGCCTTGGTGCTCTACTAGGCTGCCGCTCCACCGATGTCGCAGTCCCTACTGCTTCGAGGTCGAGATCATCATCAAGCGGCACCCAGCAGCAAGGCGACGAATCGATTGATGACGAGGGGGAGGAGGGGGATGAACAGACGCATGATGAGATTAACACCTCGCAGATGCCCGATGCGCCTCATATATGGCACGCCGTCACGAGACATTCCACCGTGCTCATCAACTTGGTAAATCAATTCTATGTTACCAAAGGACTGGATTTTGTATGAATCCGCCTTTCTTGCTTGGTATTCCATCCAATCGTCGACCTTTGGTGGATACTCGTACATCTTTTTGGCCTTGTTTTTCCCGGACATCAAGTTGGATGTTTCTTCACTATACTTTTGAAAATAGACATTCAACTTCTGGAATGTATACTCTACTATTGCTGTCACCGGCAATGCACGGACACCCTTTAGCACCATGTTGAAACATTCAGCCATGTTGTTTGTCATGTCACCGTACCTCACTCCATCGTTGTCAAAAGCCCGTCCCACTTTCCTTTATCGGCAAGATTCCTATTTAGGAAATCTTTGCTGTAACACCCCCAGTGGTTAGCCACAGTAATCTCATTTTGATAATGCCAAGTCAGCATGATTAATAGTGCATGATCATCATTTGCATCATAATGCTTTTCAACTCCTAACTCCAATTCAAATTTAAATGAAAGTGGAATATAAAAGTTGTCCAACATAAGAACTAAATTGTTCATTAAATAGAAAATAAATCAGAGACAATTCTAAAATTGAAACCAACATCATTGGAGTTGGGTAATTGACTCAAACATCCCCAAACAGTGACTAAAGACAATATTTAATTACCTTTTAATTTATTTAAAACAAATATGAAAAGATATTTACCCCAAACTAGTTTTTGGTGGTAGGATATATTGTGCTGTGATTTGTGGGCCAGCTCTCATATTTTACAAAACTCTAATGGGGGACACACATTTTGCAAAACAGAAATAATAAAAGAAAACAGGAAAGAAAAAGAAAAAGAGAAAGAAGCCCACCGCCGCTGGGCCTAAGTCACCCGCAACGGCCCAGCCCACCTAGCTTTTCCCCTACGCCCGCACTGCTCACCGCGCTGGCTCGCTGTCGAGCACTTGGTGCGCGCGCGCTCGCCGCACCTGGCCCCCCCTCTCCTGCGTCAACAGCGGCCACCGCGCGCCCCTGGAGGGGATAAGGACCCCCCTCGACCCCTCTGGCTAACCCTAGCCACTACTCTCCCTCTCCTTCCTCTGCTCCTCCCTCACCCGAGCGCCACCGCCGCCATGGCTCCGGCGTAGCCACGGCCGCCGTGCCCCTCTCGCCACCCCGACGTGTCCCTGAGCTTCGCTGGCGGCCTCTACTTCGCCTGCGCCGACTGGACCGAGCCGAGGACCCCGACATCGTCCCCAACTCCGTCGTCTTCAACCTACGGCCGCCCGCATCGCCGCCTCAAGCCCACCCCGAACCCACTTAAGCACACCTGCAGGAGCGCTGTAAGCTGCCGCTCCTTCTCCCTCTCCTCCCGCCGTCGTTTGCGGCCCCTAGCGAGCTCCTCCACCGTAGCCGAACGTGCCGTCGCCCGCCTCGTCGCCGGCTTGGCTCCGACGACCAAATGGTCTCGGGCTCGTGCCCGTTAGCATCGCCGCGTCGCGTAGGCCACCCCTAGCTGCTTTGTTCGCTCGCTAGCGCACCGCAACGCCGAACCCGTCGCATGTCCGAAACGGCCGCCGCCGACACGCTCGCCGCCGTCGCTCCGGTGCATCTCCGGCGACGCCACCGCCCCCACTAGATGCGGCCCATCGCCCGCTTTCGAACGTGACCGGCCGCGCTCAAAACCAAGCACCACAGGAGAATCCCGAGCTCGCCGGAGCTCTCGGCTGCGTCCGGCGCTCGCCGGCGCGTCTCCGGCGGCCGGCGCTCACGTGGCAGCCACGGGCCCCGCCCTGTGCCGTTGACCGAGGGGCCCTACTGCCCATTTGACCCGGTCAGCGCTGCTGACGGGGCAGCTCCTGTCACTGACCTGCGGGCCCCAGTGCCTGATTAACCCTAATCAAATTTTAAACTAATTATAATTAGTATAAGACACTGACAGTGGGTCCCGCTAGCTGATTAGGATTAGATTAGTTAATATAACTCTGTTAATTAGTCCAGTCAATGACACGTGGGGCCCACTGGTCAGGTTTGACCTGGCCGACCCCCTGTTGACTGCTGACGTTAGCACTGCGTCATGATGACGTCACCCCCGCACTGTTTTGGATAATTCAAATTTAATCAATTAAATAAATTCCAGAAAATCAATAAAACTTTAGAAAATCATATCTTTTAATCCGTAACTCCGATGAAAATAATTTATATATGAAAAATGATCAGAAAAATGAGACGGATCTGAATACGCTACCCACATACCTGTTGGATGCCTCTAACTATCTAAACATGCAACTTTTTGCCTGTTTCCGATAGATGAATAGTGTATGACCTTAATAAAATAATTCCAAATAAATTCCTAAAATAACTAAATGACTTGGACATGTCTTCAGGCAACCCTGCACTGGACGTTAGCATGGCCTGCTCCATGTTGCTTATGTTTGCTCTATATTTATACTGTTTCCTCCCCCTCTTCTCTCTTGTTAGACCCCGACGCAGTTCCCGGTACCGACGCGGTTCAGGAGCCCGACGCCACCATTGACGACCTTGCCCTTGCCGTCGAGCAACCAGGCAAGCCCCCCCCCCCCTTGAGCATACCGATATCGCCCATTCTATTTCTCATGCTTGCATTAGAATTGCTGCTGCTACTGCTGCTTTACCTATTCTGATGCATAGCCTGTTCATTGTAACCTGCTGTTGATAATTACCTGCATATCCTAAACTGTTTAGTCTAGGCTGGGTAGAGACCTATCAGTGACCCCACTTATCCCGACTGCCGCGCTGGATCGTCAGAAGACCCGATCAACGGGATTGAAGACCAGGACCCGACACCGCACATCACCCCCCCTTAGTTGTAACGACACTGCAGCGTTACTATCGAGTGCCGAGGGTGAAACCTCATGTAGCACTTCTGATGTTAACTCTGTAGAGTAGCTATTCGGTCGTGGTCATCGAGGGTGATTCCTCCTTCGCCACTTCCGGTAACGACGCTGTCGTGCAACACATCAAGTGTGAACCCATCGAGGGTGAATCCTTCGAGTTCACCTTGACAGACACATCGAGTAGGAATCCAACGAGGGTGATACCTCGGATTCCCCTGATGTTATGGACACATGGATACTTGGACTTTACACTGTTCCTTGGATAGGCGGGTCGACCCTGAGGGGTACCCGCGTGCGCCTAAGTGGCGAGTGTTGTGAAGACGGGTGCAGTGGTGCCGAGTGGTGAATACGAGGCGCAGCGGGCATTCTTAACCCTTGCAGCAAGTCCTCGAGACGGGGCGAGGGGTCACATCTTTCGTGAGCCTCTGTTATTACCGCAAGCCCCTAGTCCTAACTATTTGGATATTTGATCCGAGCAGGCCTCTGGTCTGATAGCACTAACCATCACGTGGGTATAGTATGGTGTTCTGCTCGTAGCATCAGCCGAAAGTTCTGTTAGACGACCAGTTCAGCATTGTGGCAGGTCGGATCGTACCGACCCTCCGAGGCGGTGCTGGATCACCACCTGCACACAACGACCCGGAGTGCACAGGGCGATGGCCCAAGACCCTGAGTGCTTAGGAGTAGACCGGCGGGGACCCTCTGCTGAGCTTTAGGTAGGGCTGCGGTGTATCGTTTGGCCGAGGCCGGGCATGACCCAGGAAAGTGTGTCCCGGCCGGAGTTAATCGAGCGTGTTGGGTAAGTTGGTGCACCCCTGCAGGGAAGAATACTTCTATCGATAGCCGGTCCTACGGTAAAGGACACTCGGAGTTGTATCCTGATTGATACAATTTAGAACTGGATACTTGGATACTGGCTCTGGGATTGCTTCTCGCAGGGAGTCGAGAAGGGATCTCCGGACGAGGTTGATGACTGTATGGCTCTGGGATTGCTTTCTCGCAGGGAGTCGAGAAAGGATCTCTGGGTGAGGTTGAGACTTAATGATACTGCTACATTATATTGTACTGTTCTACTCTCTTCTACTGCTGCAAGACCGCTGAAGATGCTAGTCTTCGATAGGACTAGGCCTTCTCTCTATTCTGGCATTTCTGCAGCCCAGTCCACATATACAGCCTCCCTTTGAAAATGTTGCATATGTAGTGTAGATCCTTGCTTGCTGAGTACTTCTGAGTACTCACGGTTGCTTTGTTTTCCTTTTCTCCCCTTATCAGTTTGTCGCGACCAGAGGACGGAGCCCCCTGAGACAGATGCCCCGTCGATCGACTACTACTACTACCCAGAGGATGGATACTACTACGAGTTGACTGACGACCAGGAGTAGGATCGGAGGGTCCCAGGCAGGAGGCCTTCGCCTTTCGATCGTAGTGTTTTAATTTTGCCCCGCCTTTCTAAAGGCCTTTCTGTTTCTGTTTCATATCTGTACTCAGATATCTGATGCTTCCGCTGACGCTTGTACGCAAGCTTATGTATTCGAGCCCTCGAGGCCCCTGGCTTGTAATATAAAGCTTGTATGACTTTATTTATGTTTTAGAGTTGTGTTGTGGTATCTTTCCGTGAGTCCTTAGGCTTGATCATGTGCATTTGCGTGTATGATTAGTGCATGATTGAGCCGGGGGCGTCACAAGTTGGTATCAGAGCCGACTGACGGTAGGAACCCCCTTTCCAACTCCTTGGTCGAAGTTGAGTCTAGTACTTCAAAACTGTTTTACTAACTTGGCTGTGTGGCTTACGGGCCCACGTCGCCAATTGGGTGGTATTAGTATCTTTTACTCCTCGACCTTTACTCTGGGACTCTGACCTCTCTTCTATTCGGGTTAAAATTTTACTAACTCCAACATTAGGCTCTCGTGCTCACATCCACCCGGAGTTCTGAAATATCCCCCCTTGCTTCGAGATTGTGGGCCAGGTTCTGCTTACAGGATCCTCTTATCGAGGGCACCCTGTTTTGTCACTTGCAGATTCCTCGCTCCAATAGTTTTCTCCGACGTTGATGTAGCCTTTGCTATTTCTCGTTGTGTACTTCCTTACCGCGTGCCTACGCGCCGCCTAGAATGTCTAGCTTCTAAATTTGCGCCGTTGTGCTGTCCGCATGTACTCGACTCTGTGCATGGATTGGTATGTCTTTCAACGACTACTATTTTACATCTAATGCCCTTCCTGTTCATCTCTCGTGTTACGTCCTGAATAACTCCTTACACATGCAGTCTTTCTTGTTAAACTGCCCCTGTTGATTTGGCAGGATGGCTGACGATCCACCACCTCCACCCTATATTGCCGCAATGATGCAGCAGTTTGAACTCAACCGTCAGCAGTTTGAGCTTAACCGTCAGTTTATGACCGGAGTATTGGCTCAATTCCCAACTCAGAATGCTCAGCAACAGAATGCTCCAATAACTCTGCCAGAATTTGTGCGCCTCAACCCGTCCGTTTTCCGCAACTCCACCAATCCTATGGATGCTGATGATTGGCTCCGTGACATTGCATTCCAGATGATGTCGACCAATGTTATCCCTGACAGTTACGTCACCTATGCGACGTATCACCTGAGGGGATCAGCGGCTCAATGGTGGGAAAGCCACAAGGGTATGTTGCCTGCTGAAACTGTAACCACTTGGCAGGAATTACAGTCAGCTTTTCGTGCATGTTACATTCCTCAAGGTCTGATGGACCAGAAGAAGCAGGAGTTCCGCAAACTCTCACAAGGCAAAATGACTGTGGATGAATATCAGAGGAAATTTCTTGAATTGTCCTGCTATGCTGCGGATGACGTCGACACCAACACACGCAAGCAGGAGAAATTCCGTGAAGGACTGCGTACCGATATAAAACTTGCACTTGCTGTCCATGATTGCACAGAATTCGCAACGCTTGTCAGCAAATCTTTCCAAGTTGAAACAGCTCTGACTGAGTACAAGGAGTCACTCAAGCGCACTCATGAAGCTGGCTCATCCTCGGGTCAGCCTGTTCAGAAACGTCGAGTCTGGATCCCTCACAATGTTCATCACCGACCTGCTCCAACACCAAGACCGTCTTATGTTGCACCCCGTCTGCCTTCACCGCCGAGACAGCTTACGGTTCATGATGGACCGCCTGATGCTATGGCTTTTCCTCAGGATGCACCATGTCCTCCTAATGGTCGTAAGAAGGGTTGTCGAAACCGCCGATTCAGAAACCATAATACCATACCGTCTGCTGTTGTGCTTGGCTATGCCAATCACGTCAATGCTGAAAAGGCTCAGAAGGAACCGACTATCGTGCTGGGAACACTCTCTGTGAATTCAGTACCAGCCTCTGTTCTCTTCGATTCAGGAGCATCGCATGCTTTTGTGTCCCAACAATTTGCTCAGTCACATGAGTTATACTTGGAAGAATTACCCACTCCTCTAATGGTTCAGTCCCCGAGATCCAAGTGGCAAACCACAATGCTAAGCCCTCACAACCACATCGAGATTGGAGGTCTACTTTTTCCGGTTTCTCTCATTGTACTTGGACCTTCCGACATAGACATTATTCTTGGTATGGACTGGTTGACAGCCCATAATGCTTTGATTGACTGTGCTACTAAGACAGTCCAGCTCACACACCCTTCTGGCCAGATAGTCAAATACTCAGCCCGAATAGCTCAAGATGCTGAGAGCCAGATATATGTTCTGAATGCATTGAATGCTTCACCTCTTGAAGGCATCGAGAACGTTCCAGTTGTTCGTGATTTTCAAGATGTATTTCCAGAAGAACTTCCAGGAATACCCCCTGCTAGAGCTGTTGAGTTCGTCATCGACTTGAAACCTGGCACTACCCCTATTGCGAAGCGCCCTTATAAGATGCCTCCGCATCATCTTCTCGAACTTAAGGAAGAAATCGACACGTCACTTAAGAAAGGTTTCATCCGCCCCAGTTCCTCTGCTTGGGGAGCACCTTCACTCTTCGTTAAGAAGAAGGATGGAACTAACCGATTGGTTCAGGATTATCGGCCCATTAACCAAGCTACAATCCAGAATAAGTATCCGCTTCCCAGAATCAACGATTTGTATGATCAACTTGCTGGTTCCTCAGTATTCTCTAAGCTTGATTTGAGATTGGGATACCATCAGATCCGTGTTCGCGAAGAGGATATTCCGAAGACTGCATTTGTTACTCGTTATGGCTCCTACGAGTACACTGTCATGTCATTTGGCTTAACAAATGCTCCAGCCACATTCTCCCGTCTGATGAATTACATCTTCATGGATTACCTCGACAAATTTGTCGTGGTATATCTGGATGATATTCTGGTATATTCGAAGAATAAGGAAGAACATGCTGAACACCTCCATCTTGTACTGGAAAGGCTCCGAAAACACCAGTTGTATGCCAAATACTCCAAATGTGAATTCTGGCTTTCTGAAGTAACTTACCTTGGTCATGTGATTTCCAAAGATGGCATTGCCGTTAACCCAGAATGAGTTCAGGCTATTCTGGACTGGACTCCTCCAAAGAACGTCAAGCAAGTGAGAAGTTTTCTCGGCCTTGCAAGCTATTGCCGTCGATTTGTTGAGAATTTTTCTAAGATTGCTAAGCCCCTGACTGATCTGCTTCACAAGGGCGTTAAGTTCGAATGGACAGATAAATGTCAGGAAAGTTTTCAAACACTCAAGGACAAGCTCACATCTGCCCCAGTACTTGCTCCTCTAGATACCCGCAAAGACTTTGTGATTTATTGTGATGCATCCTGTGAAGGATTAGGCTGTGTCCTAATGCAAGAGCGTAAAGTGATTGCTTATGGCTCTCGTCAATTGCGCCCACATGAAGAGAATTATCCAGTACATGATTTAGAACTAGCTGCTGTCATCTATGCACTGCAGTTGTGGCGACATTACCTTCTCGGTAATCGTTGCGAGATCTACACGGATCATAAAAGTCTGAAGTACTTGTTGACTCAACCATCTCTAAACCTCCGTCAGCAAAGATGGATGGAGGCCATTGCGGACTATGATTTGGGTATATCCTATACCCCTGGCAAGGCTAACGTGATGGCTGATGCCTTAAGCCGCAAGTCCTATTGCGACAACCTCATGGTTAGATGAGCTCAACCTCGTCTTTTTGAACAACTGTGCAAGCTGAATCTGCTTATTGTCCCACAGGGTTCTCTTAATAACCTTGTGATACAACCAGATCTTGAGAAAGCTGTTAAGGATGCGCAAGCTAAGGATGCTGAAATTGATCTGATGAAGAAAGACCTTCACCTTGTAAAGTACAGGGATTTCTCGCTGTCTGAAGATGGAACCTTGTATTTCAAAAACCGCATTGTCGTACCTCGCTTCGAGCTCATGACTGACAAGGTCATGAAGGAGGCACATGATACCCCGCTGTCTATTCATCCAGGTAGCACCAAGATGTATCGTGATCTTCGTCAAAGGTACTGGTGGTCTAAAATGAAGCAGGATATTGCTCGATATGTTGCTGAATGTGATGTGTGTCATCGCGTTAAAGCAGAACATCAGAAACCAGCTGGAATTCTGCAACCACTTCCTATTCCTCTATGGAAATGGGATAAGGTTCAGATGGATTTCGTTACAGGACTTCCCAGGTCACAGAAGGGTCACGATGCTATTCTTGTCGTCATTGACCAACTCTCTAAGGTTGCACACTTTCTGCCTGTCAAAGAAACTATCACTGCTAGTCAGTTAGCAGAGTTGTATATCTCCAGAATTGTTTCACTCCACGGTATTCCGAAGGAGATCAGTTCGGACCGTGGCGGCCTTTTCACTTCCAAATTCTGGGAAAGTTTCCAAACAGCTATGGGAACTCATATTACTTGGAGTTCAGCTTATCACCCTCAATCTCAAGGCCAAGTCGAACGAGTCAATCAAGTGCTTGAAGACATGCTTCGGGCTTGTGTTATTTCATTCGGCAAGAAATGGGAAGAATCTCTCCCGTATGCCGAATTCTCTTACAACAACAGCTATCAAGCCAGCTTGAAAATGGCTCCCTTCGAAGTACTATATGGACGTAAGTGTCGAACCCCTCTGAATTGGTCAGAAACTGGGGAACGACCGCTTGTGGGTCCGGATATTATTCAACACGCCGAAGAACAAGCCCGTATCGTCCGTGAAAATCTCAAGGCGGCCCAGGACCGCCAGAAGAGCAACTATGATCGCAAACGATGGGGTTTGACTTATCAACCTGGTGATCAGGCTTATCTGCGAGTCACTCCTATGAAGGGCACTCACCGTTTTGGAATCAAGGGCAAGCTAGCTCCACGCTACATTGGTCCTTTCCGCATAATTGCTAGATGTGGTCAGGTGGCATATAAATTGGAGTTGCCACCGCAATTCTCTCATATCCACGACGTCTTCCATGGGTCGCAACTTCGTCAATGCTTCAAGGAATCTCCGCACCGAGCAGTGGATCACGAGGTGCTCGAATTGCAAGATGACCTATCTTATAAGGAGCATCCGATCCGCATTCTCGATGAAGCTGAACGTCGGACCCGTCAGAAGGTTACCAAGTTCCTCAAAGTGCAGTGGTCAAATCATACTGAAGATGAAGCCACTTGGGAACGCGAGGATAATCTTCGTGCGGAATACCCCGAACTTTTTCCTTCTACCTCTTAATTCTCGGGACGAAAATTCTTGTTAGTAGAGGAGATTTGTAACACCCCCAGTGGTTAGCCACAGTAATTTCATTTTGATAATGCCAAGTCAGCATGATTAACAGTGCATGATCATCATTTGCATCATAATGCTTTTCAACTCCTAACTCCAATTCAAATTTAAATGAAAGTGGAATATAAAAGTTGTCCAACATAAGAACTAAATTGTTCATTAAATAGCAAATAAATCAGAGACAATTCTAAAATTGAAACCAACATCATTGGAGTTGGGTAAGTGACTCAAACATCCCCAAACAGTGACTAAAGACAATATTTAATTACCTTTTAATTTATTTAAAACAAATATGAAAAGATATTTACCCCAAACTAGTTTTTGGTGGTAGGATATATTGTGCTGTGATTTGTGAGCCAGCTCTCATATTTTACAAAACTCTAATGGGGGCCACACATTTTGCAAAACAGAAATAATAAAAGAAAACAGGAAAGAAAAAGAAAAAGAGAAAGAAGCCCACCGCCGCTGGGCCTAAGTCACCCGCAACGGCCCAGCCCACCTAGCTTTTCCCCTACGCCCGCACTGCTCACCGCGCTGGCTCGCTGTCGAGCACCTGGTGCGCGCGCGCTCGCCGCACCTGGCCCCCCCTCTCCTGCGTCGACAGCGGCCACCGCGCGCCCCTGGAGGGGATAAGGACCCCCCTCGACCCCTCTGGCTAACCCTAGCCACTACTCTCCCTCTCCTTCCTCTGCTCCTCCCTCACCCGAGCGCCACCGCCGCCATGGCTCCGGCGTAGCCACGGCCGCCGTGCCCCTCTCGCCACCCCGACGTGTCCCTGAGCTTCGCTGGCGGCCTCTACTTCGCCTGCGCCGACTGGACCGAGCCGAGGACCCCGACATCGTCCCCAACTCCGTCGTCTTCAACCTACGGCCGCCCGCATCGCCGCCGTCGATTCGCCGCCTCGAGCCCACCCCGAACCCACTTAAGCACACCTGCATGAGCGTTGTAAGCTGCCGCTCCTTCTCCCTCTCCTCCCGCCGTTGTTTGCGGCCCCTAGCGAGCTCCTCCACCGTAGCCGAACGTGCCGCCGCCCGCCTCGTCGCCGGCTTGGCTCCGACGACCAAATGGTCTCGGACTCGTGCCCGTTAGCATCGCTGCGTCGCGTAGGCCACCCCTAGCTGCTTTGTTCGCTTGCTAGCGCACCGCAACGCTGAACCCGTCGCATGTCCGAAACGGCCGCTGCCGACACGCTAGCCGCCGTCGCTCCGGTGCATCTCCGGCGACGCCACCGCCCCCACTAGATGCGGCCCATCGCCCGCTTTCGAACGTGACCGGCCGCGCTCAAAACCGAGCACCACAGGAGAATCCCGAGCTCGCCGGAGCTCTCGGCTGCGTCCGGCGCTCGCCGGCGCGTCTCCGGCGGCCGGCGCTCACGTGGCAGCCACAGGCCCCGCCCTGTGCCGCTGACCGAGGGGCCCTACTGCCCATTTGACCCGGTCAGCGCTGCTGACGGGGCAGCTCCTGTCACTGACCTGCGGGCCCCAGTGCCTGATTAACCCTAATCAAATTTTAAACTAATTATAATTAGTATAAGACACTGACAGGTGGGTCCCGCTAGCTGATTAGGATTAGATTAGTTAATATAACTCTGTTAATTAGTCCAGTCAATGACACGTGGGGCCCACTGGTCAGGTTTGACCTGGCCGACCCCCTGTTGACTGCTGACGTTAGCACTGCGTCATGATGACGTCACCCCCGCACTGTTTTGGATAATTCAAATTTAATCAATTAAATAAATTCCAGAAAATCAATAAAACTTTAGAAAATCATATCTTTTAATCCGTAACTCCGATGAAAATAATTTATATATGAAAAATGATCAGAAAAATGAGACGGATCTGAATACGCTACCCACATACCTGTTGGATGCCTCTAACTATCTAAACATGCAACTTTTTGCCTGTTTCCGATAGATGAATAGTGTATGACCTTAATAAAATAATTCCAAATAAATTCCTAAAATAACTAAATGACTTGGACATGTCTTCAGGCAACCCTGCACTGCACGTTAGCATGGCCTGCTCCATGTTGCTTATGTTTGCTCTATATTTATACTGTTTCCTCCCCCTCTTCTCTCTTGTTAGACCCCGACGCAGTTCCCGGTACCGACGCGGTTCAGGAGCCCGACGCCACCATTGACGACCTTGCCCTTGCCGTCGAGCAACCAGGCAAGCCCCCCCCCCCTTGAGCATACCGATATCGCCCATTCTATTTCTCATGCTTGCATTAGAATTGGTGCTGCTACTGCTGCTTTACCTATTCTGATGCATAGCCTGTTCATTGTAACCTGCTGTTGATAATTACCTGCATATCCTAAACTGTTTAGTCTAGGCTGGGTAGAGACCTATCAGTGACCCCACTTATCCCGACTGCCGCGCTGGATCGTCAGAAGACCCGATCAACGGGATTGAAGACCAGGACCCGACACCGCACATCACCCCCCTTAGTTGTAACGACACTGCAGCGTTACTATCGAGTGCCGAGGGTGAAACCTCATGTAGCACTTCTGATGTTAACTCTGTAGAGTAGCTATTCGGTCGTGGTCATCGAGGGTGATTCCTCCTTCGCCACTTCCGGTAACGACGCTGTCGTGCAACACATCAAGTGTGAACCCATCGAGGGTGAATCCTTCGAGTTCACCTTGACAGACACATCGAGTAGGAATCCAACGAGGGTGATACCTCGGATTCCCCTGATGTTATGGACACATGGATACTTGGACTTTACACTGTTCCTTGGATAGGCGGGTCGACCCTGAGGGGTACCCGCGTGCGCCTAAGTGGCGAGTGTTGTGAAGACGGGTGCCAGTGTGGTGCCCGAGTGGTGAATACGAGGCGCAGCCGGGCATTCTTAACCCTTGCA
This sequence comes from Thinopyrum elongatum, assembly GCA_011799875.1. Classification (NCBI taxonomy): domain Eukaryota; kingdom Viridiplantae; phylum Streptophyta; class Magnoliopsida; order Poales; family Poaceae; genus Thinopyrum; species Thinopyrum elongatum. The sequence goes on along the minus strand of CM022298.1, from coordinate 644,605,335 downwards.
GCAAGTCCTCGAGACGGGGCGACGGGGTCACATCTTTCGTGAGCCTCTGCTCGTTACCGCAAGCCCCTAGTCCTAACTATTTGGATATTTGATCCGAGCAGGCCTCTGGTCTGATAGCACTAACCATCACGTGGGTATAGTATGGGTGTTCTGCATCGTAGCATCAGCCGAAAGTTCTGTTAGACGACCAGTTCAGCATTGTGGCACGGTCGGATCGTACCGACCCTCCGAGGCGGTGCTGGTATCCACCCTGCACACAACGACCCGGAGTGCACAGGGCGATGGCCCAAGACCCCTGAGTGCTTAGGATGTAGACCGGCGGGGACCTCTCTGCTGAGCTTTAGGTAGGGCTGCGGTGTATCGTTTGGCCGAGGCCGGGCATGACCCAGGAAAGTGTGTCCGGCCGGAGTTAATCGAGCGTGTTGGGTAAGTTGGTGCACCCCTGCAGGGAAGAATACTTCTATCGATAGCCGGTCCTACGGTAAAGGACACTCGGAGTTGTATCCTGATTGATACAATTTAGAACTGGATACTTGGATACTATGGCTCTGGGATTGCTTCTCGCAGGGAGTCGAGAAGGGATCTCCGGACGAGGTTGATGACTGTATGGCTCTGGGATTGCTTTCTCGCAGGGAGTCGAGAAAGGATCTCTGGGTGAGGTTGAGACTTAATGATACTGCTACATTATATTGTACTGTTCTACTCTCTTCTACTGCTGCAAGACCGCTGAAGATGCTAGTCTTCGATAGGACTAGGCCTTCTCTCTATTCTGGCATTTCTGCAGCCCAGTCCACATATACAGCCTCCCTTTGAAAATGTTGCATATGTAGTGTAGATCCTTGCTTGCTGAGTACTTCTGAGTACTCACGGTTGCTTTGTTTTCCTTTTCTCCCCTTATCAGTTTGTCGCGACCAGAGGACGGAGCCCCCTGAGACAGATGCCCCGTCGATCGACTACTACTACTACCCAGAGGATGGATACTACTACGAGTTGACTGACGACCAGGAGTAGGATCGGAGGGTCCCAGGCAGGAGGCCTTCGCCTTTCGATCGTAGTGTTTTAATTTTGCCCCGCCTTTCTAAAGGCCTTTCTGTTTCTGTTTCATATCTGTACTCAGATATCTGATGCTTCCGCTGACGCTTGTACGCAAGCTTATGTATTCGAGCCGTCGAGGCCCCTGGCTTGTAATATAAAGCTTGTATGACTTTATTTATGTTTTAGAGTTGTGTTGTGGTATCTTCCCGTGAGTCCTTAGGCTTGATCGTGTGCATTTGCGTGTATGATTAGTGCACGATTGAGCCGGGGGCGTCACATTTGCCACCATTGTTTGCTTTGGCATACACTTTGTCCCACAATTTCTCGAAATGTTTAGTGGTGAATGCGAGACAACAATCATGAAGAAGGTCAGACAATTCCTTGTCTCCACATGCTCGGTAAAAGTTAGACACAAAATGCCTCATGCACCACCTATGATGCACGCGAGGATGTCCTGGCATGTCAATCTCCACTGCATTGAGTATCCCTGGGTGGCGGTCCGAGATGATGCAAACCTCTCTTTGAGGTCCAATTACCTTGGTCCTCACTAAACTAAGAAACCACTCCCAGTTGTCATTGTTCTCCGCCGACACCAAAGCGAACGTCAATGGAACCAATTTGTCACCACCATCATTAGCAACGGCGATCAACAATGTGCCCTTGAACTGGCCGGTCAGAAATGTGCCATCCACGGACATAACCGGCCTACAATGCTTGAAGGCCCTAATGCATGGCTCAAAAGTCCAGAATGCACGTCCAAATATTCGAACGGTTGCATCGTTGTATATCCTTGTTCTCACGCCATCTGGCTCCACCATATAGTACATGCCAGAATTTTCTGCCGCCATTGCTTTCAACACCATCGCGAGGCGGTTGTATGATTCTTCCCAACCACCATACAATATCTCAAAGGCAGCTTGCTTGGCCTTCCATGCCTTCCCATAGTTCACCTCGTACCCAAAAACCTCCTTCACCATCTCCATCAAAGCCCGAATGGGATATGTCGGGAGTATCTTTATGGAGGCTGAAAATCGATATGCAATGAATTTGGAGGTCAATTAACGGTGATCATCCTTTACATTAGCATCATCAATATCCTTGCCACTACACCGATGGTGAAACACGGAACTTGTAATCTTCCATTGTGGCCCGCCTTTGACACATCTTGCATGGATAACCCAAGGGCAATGATTCTTGTGTTCCTCACATCTGACCACATAACGCACTTTCGAGTTTGACTTCTCCACAAAGAATGGCCGATGAAACTTAACCGCGTAGTCCTTGGCCCATATTTGAAGTTCTGCCAAGCTTTCAAAGATTGTTCCTTCACTAACACCATACACACTTGCTTTGGTATCTCGCTTTGAAGTTAACCTTGGTGCAAGAATTTTACTTGTCCCACCATCAACAATCGCCTTATCGGCTAGGCTTAGATCACGAAACAATGATGTCTTGTGACTACGGCCTATTACCTTCTTGAAAGCATTGGCTTCTTTAGCCGTCAAACCATCCTCATCTATTTCTTCATCCGGGCCTTCATCCTCCGAGTCCCACGCATAGGACCTATTGTATGGAATCTCATGGTCCATGTCCTCTTCCATGCAATTTGCCTCAACATCACCAACATAATGGTCATGAAGATAAGCCTCCGATTCATCACCCTCAAACTCACCACCATCCATGTGCAAGTCTTCATTATCAACTTGGTCATTCCCGATGGGGCTCAAACATTGAGTCATTGGAGGTTGGCTCATTGTTGTGTCATGCCATTCCGGAGTGACATGTGTTGAATCTCGAACCGGGCTTCTAACATCATATGAAGATGCACACCGATTCAAATCAATGTGCAACCGAGCACGAACAACCTTTGTGGCAAATAACTCAAATGATTTATCTTGTGAGGCCAACACACTCTCTTTATATGCTTCCCAATGAAACTCGGAATCAAGAGGCATTATCTTCCAACGAATATGTTGCCCATACCCAACATTATACCTTCCGATTAAGTCTACTCCATCGCTTTCTTCCATCCAATTCAACCTTCTTCGAAGCTCAACCAAAACCTCCTCAAGGCTAGGACTTGTGGGAAACACCATCACTACCGGCTTCTTCTTCGGGTCACCATACTCCGCGTCTCCCTTCTCAAAGGAGACAAAGTCCACATGATGCACATTGATGATCCTCGCCATCTAGAATCATAAACACCAAAATGCATCAACAAAAATAGCAAAATTGGATGACCTAGGGTTTCCCCAAATCCCCACAATGTGGAGATTTCAACCAACAAAAAGAGGAGGAATGATGGAGAATACCTTGAGGGGTCGAAGGGAAGGATAAATCACCGATTTGGAGCTCCGATCCACGAAATCTTGTGGGCATTAGGGAGGGGCTTGAGTGGGGCGGCCGGGGTGGAGAAGGGGAAATGTGAGGGTTTGTGGAGGGGAAAACAGGGGACACTATGTTTTGTTGAGGCAAGGGGCATGGCGCCCTGGGCTGGGGCGTCATGGTCATGAGCATGGCGCCCTGGCCTGGGGCGTCATGGTGCCATGCCCTGCCAACGTGGCAAGTCACCGCTGACCATTATGGCGCCCTTGACTAGGGCGTTGTGTAAATTGGCATGGCGCCCCGGGCGCGGGCGTCATGCGGGTAGGGCCATTTTATAAAATATTTTCAAAAGAGGGCCATTTTGTGCTGAACTTTGGCCAAAGGGCCAGTTTTGTGATTTTTCACGATACTTCATATGGAGTAGCTAGCTAGCTAGTAGCTACGCTGCTGTAGTAACGGTACTACTCCAATAGGAGTGCTAGCAATGTTGAAGACTTGAATGCGTTAATTGGAGACCGAGACGTGAGACTGTAACGTTTTTTTTTTGACGGGAAGGCCTTCATGGCTAGCTTTATTAAATCAAATCACACTTACATCATCCGCTAGGAACTTAAGAATAAAACTAGGAGGGGTATCCAACCAAACAGATGGTGGATTATTCCTTCCAAAACTAGCTAGCTCATGGGCAACTGTATTAGACTCCCTATTACTGTGTTCAATATAAACCTTCCCGAAATCTTTCAGTAGACTTCGACACTCATTGAGGATTGGTGCTGCTACTAAGGAGTAGCCTTCATTCTTGTTCAGTGCTTCTGCCACGATCAAGCTATCCGTTTGAATATGAATTTTAGTGCACCCTAAACTCCAGATAAAAAACAAACCCTGCCTCATTGCTTCTGCTTCTGCCGCTACCACATCCGAAACAAATTCCATCGTTGCTGTACATGCACCGATGAATCCCCCGGAATGGTCACGAACCACAGCTCCACAAGCGCTCCGACCAGCATCCGTGAATGAAGCATCAACGTTTAGAGCTTGGAAATCTGACAGAGGCCTCTTCCATTCATTCAGGCGAGTGGACATAGTAGGCTGTTTTGTTGAACGTACAAAGTTTAAGGCCAATGCGTGGACAGCCATAGCGGTTCGAGACGGATTCTGCACCTGTTCTCCCTGGATCAGCTCTCTTCTTTGCCACCACAGGTACCATCAAGTTACTGCAAACATTACAGGAAAATCCACTTGTCCATCATATGGTTCCTGAAATTTCCTGTCACACAGAAGGAATTCCAGTATCGCTGCGCCCGAACGATCTACTAGGGTCGCATCCTCTATCATTTCATGCAAACCCAGTGCTCTCCAGATCATCTTTACACGTCTACATGTGAATAACGTGTGCCGTGAATCTTCCGCTGCACCTTGGCACATGGGGCACTGGTCCCTAGTTGGGATGTGACGATTCGCCAAAGTGCTCAGGAATGGAATTGTATTATGTAAACATCTCCATACGAAGATTTTAACTTTTCCCGGCAACTTGAGACTCCAAAGCTTCTTCCACACAGGATGGTTCAGATTACTGGTTTATCCTTCGTCAGTACCAACTTTGGTTCCAAATTGATCTTCCCATTCTTTATAGTAAGCTGAACGTACAGTAAATACACCATTCCTCATAAACTGCCACGCAACAAAATCATCTATCTCATGGTGTGGTAACGGGATCTGCAATATACGCTCCGCATCAATGTGCCAAAAGTTTTCACGAATTAACGATTCATCCCAATTACCAGTGATAGGATCTATAAGCTCATTCACAAGCGTCAAGACACAATTTCCGCGGACTATGATAATTTTCTGAGAAGGACTCTTTGGTATCCAACAATCATCCCATATGTTTACTTTCATACCATCTCCAACTCTCCATATGCATCCTTTCTTGAAAGTCTGAATCCCCGCATAAATGCTTTGCCAAACAAAAGAAGACCCTTTCTTTACTGTACTGTTCAGAATATCCCCTGAGGGGTAGTATCTTGCACGCATCACCCTAGCACAAGAGTCATAATTTTCAATCAATCTCCAGCATTGTTTGGCTAGCATCGCCAGGTTGAAACTATGAATGTCACGAAAGCCCATACTGCCTTTCTCCTTCGGGATACACATTTTCCACCATGCGAACCAATGCATTCGTTTGTGGTTGTCATCGTCACCCCACCAATATTGCGATATTGCATCAGTGATTCCCTTACAGATTTTTTTCGGGAATTTAAACACACTCATCGCATATGTAGGGATGGCTTGGGCTACCGCTTTGATCAAGGCTTCCTTTCCTCCAAAAGATAATGTTCTCTCTTTCCATCCATTCACCATTTTCTGAATTCTCTCTATAAGATGCAAAAAACAGTCCGTGCGATCAACCCCTATCATTGAGGGCAAGCCCAAATACTTGTCCGACAAAGACTCAGTCAAAATGTCCAGAATTTGACACACCTCTGCCTTCACCTCTACATGCGTGTCTGGACTGAAAAATATTGAGGATTTTGCTACACTGACAAGTTGCCCTGAAGCTGCACAATAGTCATCCAGAATCCTCTTCAGGGACACAGCGTTTGCTGAATCTGCCCTCATCAAGATTAAAGAATCGTCAGTAAACAAAAGATGCGAGATTTTAGGGGAATCTCTACACACCTGGACTCCCAATAATCTGCCATGGGCCTCCTCATGTTCAATTAACGACGAAAGACCTTCCGCACACAGAAGGAATAAATATGGGGACAGTGGATCCCCCTGCCGTAAGCCTCTGGAGGGTTTAAATGGGAGTGTCTCATTAGAATTAAATCTCACTTTGTACTTCACTGATGTAACACAAGCCATGATCAATTGAATCCATCGTTGAGCAAAACCAAGTTTTGCCAACATTGCCTGTAAGAACACCCACTCAACGCGGTCATAGGCCTTATGCATGTCAAGTTTGACGGCGCAAGTCCCATGCTTTCCTTTTTTCCTTTTCTTCATTGTATGTAGACATTCATAAGCAACAATTACATTGTCTGTGATGATCATACCAGGCACAAATGCACTTTGTGTTTCACTGATAATATCTGGTAACAGGACCTTTAGTCTAGCGGCCAAAAGTTTAGAGATGACCTTATATACCACATTGCAAAGATTAATAGGCCTGTACTGTGATATTTTTTCTGCATTCTCCACCTTTGGGATAAGTACTATAGTTGTAGTGTTCCATCCTTCTAGTATAACACCAGTATTAACTGCAAAGTACCTCTTTGACCAGATTATCACCAACCAGCGGCCAAAACTTTTTATAAAAAATAGCATGCGCGCCATACTGTTCTTGGCTAATACCTATGGCTATGGCTACCTACCGGCACTTTCGCTTATATGCGTGCGCGCCCACATGCATGGGCCGACGATGGGCGCGCAGATGGCTACGGGCCGGCTAGCTCCATCCTAGGCTGAAGCTAATTGTAGCAAAATATTTTGCCTCGTAGTACAGCAGCAGGCATTCCCTGCATCTGCATGTATGCCCTGTTCTCGCCGGCGAAGGCGGACGCGCACGTCGAGTCAGACGGGACCGGCGGGCCGTGACCCTCGTGAACATGCATGCATGGTCTACGTACGGCGCCGCGACACATCACATGCACGCCATGCGCGCGCCGCGCTCCACTGAACGTGCCCGCGCAGCGCATTCTCCACGCGCCAACGACCTTCCTTCTCCGGTGATCTCTGCAAAGTGCAAACAGCGTCGGACCTTCAGGTCACTGCCGCCCAGGCGGCTCGACTGATCGACAGTGATACATCCGACGTGCTCCTGTGTGTGTGTGCGCGCGGGACTTCCGTCGATGCACGCGCGACGCCGCCGTGTGCTCTGGCATGCACCGGGCCGAATTTCCGTCTCTCATGGATGGAACTAATTAAGCGAGAAGGTGCACTAGCGGTAGTACTGAGACTGCCTCTGTACTGACATGAAAGCAACCACACGAGGGAGAAAGAGAGATATGCGCGCACTGTGGCCACAAGGCGCGGCACTGTTGAGGCGTTTTGCGTAGGTAATGCGTGCTTGTCTGTCTCTGCGGGGTGCGGGGTACGTACGTCCTGCGGATCGCAGAGACAGGGAGAGATCAAATGGGCGCAGGCCGGACGCATGAGCTAGCAACAGGTACGTGCGTGCGTGCGCAGGGTTTGTTTGCCATGATCGTGCATATCATCTCTCGATTGCAGCCTCATTGCAGCCTGTCGTACGCGCGCGTACAACGGGTTTATGGCATCGATCCGACTAAGTCATCCGGTTCTCCTCGCTCACGGCGGTGAGCTCTGCCCATGATCGAAGCTGTGAGGTAGTCCCTCCGTCCCTGTAATAACATCTTATATCATCTTATATTATGAGACGAGTGAGTAGTATTTAAACTAGCAGATAACACAAGTTAATTATCAGGATCGTATATCAATATTTAACCTAAATGTTAACGATCTGGCGTTAGAGTTTTTTGAGCGAACGCTTTGTAACATATTCAATTCATGTGTACGAATCTCAAAGCAAAATACATGGCAATTACCGGTCGGTCCCACAACCTTGGCCAAAGGCATTAAACGGTTCGCTCAAGATGACAATCTGAGCGACATATTTGGGATGGCAAATTATGTGTTTTTGAGCATGTCAAATTTTCATCAGTTCCCATTGATGTAGCTGGCACTTTTCTTCCGCTGGTATTAAAAACCCTGAACATGTTGGAAAATTTCCTTTTTAGGTTAACAATTCTCCATGTTGCATCATGGAAAATCCCTGAAAATGTACGAGAATTACTCTGTTGTAGCATGGCAAATTCCTAACAATCTTTCTGCTATGATGACATTTTTTTTTCTTGACAACATGACAAATCTTTATACAATAGGATGACAAATATATCTATTTTAGCATGGCAATTGTCGAGTGTTCACCGGGAGTAGTTTTTCGAGAGAACACCCCCAGACCGCGGCGTTCCCTCGCATGGCCTCCCGCAGTGAACGATAGTTCGCTTGGGTGGCATCTTTGAGGGATTGTCGGCGTAATATTGGGGTGTTTTACATTTATGCAAACACTCAAACAATAAATTGCATATTTGATTTGTTCTAAGTAGAACATTGTGAAGTTTGATCAATTAACTATATAGACAAATATATGAACATTTTTACAATACCAAATATACATGATATGAAAATTAATTCCTTGATGAATCTAATGGTGTTGATTTGATATTATAGATGTTGACATTTTGTGTATAAAGTTGATCAAAGTTTACAAAGTTTGACTTCAGATAAAACTAATGTCCACAATATTTTAGCTTGAAGGATTATTTTCCAGCTGCCAATTGATAGCCATCGAATCAAGATCTTTTGATCCTTACACTTATATCAAACAGTTAATTCTATTTTATACTAAAGACTAGTACAGAAAAGCCTACTAGCACCGTTCAGAAAATGATGTTACTGGCACCCAAAGAAGACGCCACTAGTATCACACCATTAATGTGTTACCAGTGGCGTAGGTGATGAACTCCACTATGTTTAAGTGGCTAGTAGCGTTGACGACGGACGACACTAAAAAGTAAGCTACCAGTGGCAACGATGTTTTCGGACGTTGCTAATTAAGAAAAATTCTATGGCGCATGCGTTCACATCCACGCCACAGGTAGCACTTTGTGATTTTAAAAAATAGATTTCAAATTGTGCATTTCATCTATTTAGTCGAATTCCACACCTTGATAAATAATTATACACTTTAGAGAACTCAATCAAGATATTTTTAGGCACATTTGCTCTAGAACTATCTATCAAAATGATTACTGATATTGAACTAGTGGTGAACACATAAAAATACACTACACCTCACCTAATGGAACATACTAATCCAAGAAGGTGCAATTTTACTATTTCTTTTATTTTATCAAAGGAAGACTCACATATTCAAGAAATGTGGTCTAGTAATAACTCACATAATTACTTACAGAACTAAACTAAATTTTGTTGCAAAAATACAATTTCAATGTATCACGGGTGTTTACATAGACATATGTTTGTAGAACATTATATATTCAAACTCAGTGACATTCTTATGTGGCAAATGTGTTAAATGCAAAAGAAAATACAAAAAATCATATGTTCACAGAATAAGTGAGAAATAAGTATGAAATTTTGGTATAAATAATTGAGTTTTAAAGTCAAAATTAACTCATTAATTGATTTAGTTGGCCCATATTTTAAGAGAATCATTATCATTGGTTTACTTTTGAAATTTAGCCTGATGTAGTTGAAAAAATTAGTAACAGAATAACCATTAACGATAAAAATAAGGTCTTGGTGCGATAATTATCATGTTAACCATGCCTCGTACAAACCGCTTCTGTTTTGTTCAAATAATTTAACAAAACTCTAATCACTTTTTTTCCATTTGTGCATGTCCCGTTGTTGAGACAGATGGGCTAGACAACCACATTTATTGAGATCTAATCATAGTTCTAAAAGGAACCCTTGTTGTTTGTTATTATTAAATGATTATTCCTTTTCATTTTAAATTATTTTTATTTATGATCAAACATATAATCATATAATAAGACAGAAACAAGAAAAAAATATGAACTACGGTTTGGAATGTCTTGCATTGATATGTCACATGCTGTTGATACAGGGATGATCGACGAAAGATTAAAACCAAGAAAAACTGTTATTTCCTTTAATCCTCTATATGATTACTAAGAGTGTTGGCTCACTCGACCACTTCTCTATGAAGATGGGCCCGAGCCTAGTTACTAGGCTCGTAACAGACTCCAGGAAACAGTAGCAGCTCCATGGATATAACCGACCTAGTGGTCATATAATGGTTTCTTCACCAAATCCCATTGAGCAAATTAAACAGAATATTCCCACGGTTCCGCTCATGATCGTATGAGGTAGTTGCAAGTCTTGGCCTTGTTTCTACTCCAGGAGTTCTATCTTTTACATTTCCCTCCAGGAGAGAGTTGGCGCCAAGACACAAGGAATTTCTCGTTAGTGTGGAAATATATAAGTACCATAATCATGACATTTAGAGGAGGGAGCACCAGAAGCATGTCATGTCGATCTTGTAACCAAACGCACCCATATTCGAACTCTGCCATTGCGAATAGAGGAATCTTATTAGTATTTGTTATATGTTCTTCTTTTTTATCATACCCACCGAACTCGTGTCATCTTATTCTGGTGATTAGTTGACACTAGACTTCTCTGGAAAGATCAACCTATGCAACCGAGGAAATCCAGGAGTAGCCAACTGACGCCAAAGTACAAACGTGTTGATTTTGCATTTCCGAAATGTCTCGCTCAATAAGATCCATGAGAAATGCCCAAGTGTTTAGTTAGTATGTCCATTCACGCTTTCAATCTAACACCAATATAATGACGTGTCTTGTCTTGCAGACGACAACTCCAATCTCTTGACACTTGACACATGACAGATAGCTGTCATGAAAAGTCCACTTAAGTGAATCTGCGGAGCTCGGTAAGGACGGTTCTTAAAAACACTGTAAATTTCCATTTTTGCAGTTGAAGATTCAATATTTCCTAACAAACCCCATATTTCCTTTGAAAGTTCCATGAGAACGTGTGGGGTGGCACATGAATCCAACGTTGTCCTACACTGCTCACTTCCAGGACGTCCTTCGGTGCCATTTTTCTACCACACGCACTGCGGAGCAAAGACACCTCCCTTCCGTGCACAACAGTGTGCCCAAGGCTGCCATTTGGTAAAAAGGAAACCACTCACTAACCAGCGTGTTTGTTTGTTGTATCACATGCATGTACCAGTGAAACAGAGTAAAAGATCGCCATAGTACACGGTCCCCCACATCGCCCAAAAGCCGCCGAACCCAATTATTGGGAGTTGATCGATTGCTCGATCGACCGATAGGACCAGCCATGAATTCGTCGATCTAATTGAACTGTATCCATCATCCATCGTGGCCGAGATACATTGGTTCACTGTTGGTTTGGTTTCTTCCTCAAGACTTGAAGGGCGGCACTGTTCTCCCCTGCCATTTGCTTCATTCGGTTCAGAGCAGCTAGCTGCATGCATGTGGATGCAGTGCCTGTCTCCGAGGCTCTGAGCCAAAGCTCAGCTCAGCTCAGCTCAGCTAGGATCCACACATATCCATGACAATCAGATCCCGGTGGCTAGAGTTTGTCTCACTGAAATTAAGGCTGATTTAAACAGAGTTATTTGGAAAGGCGCCAACCTCAGGCTTTAAATTTTTTTTGGCCGACGTGCAAAATCCGGTTGATAACAACTACTCTCCGGTGCTACAGAGAAAACCTTCAAATTCCATTGACATTTGTTTCCCCAACTGATTTAATTTGACGAATAGTAGAAGGCAGAATCAATGCCATGCTGTACCACGCCATAACTAGATCGTGGTACTACTACCTGTTAGTTTCTAGATTCACCTTTTATAATATTTTCTTCACTGTGTTTGCACTATTTCCGCTTGGCTAGTTGTAGTATAATAAGTTAGGATTGCTCTTTTCGCCTTTCACTGTGGGTGAATAATGAAAGCAGAAAGGCAGAAACTGATCGACCGCCGCAGATGACACGAGATGGGATGGGTGCAAAGGTTGTACAAAAGGAGCCTACCGAATAGTTGATTAAGAAAAGGCACTATTTATCTTGACTATTTGCTTGGTATTCATTCCAAAAATGGGGTGTATGAGCAAGTGCACCATTATAAAACTAGCTTGTTGTCCCGGGCCCGGCCTCGGTCTTGTCCGTTTGGAGACGGTTTACTAGTATAATATTACCGGCTTCCCTTTTACCGTGGTGTAGTAGTGGGCCCTTGCCTTCGACAGGCACACATGGTCTTTCACGCCACTGTCACTTCGCACGGCGGTTTTGCGGCGACTCTGGATCGTCTGCGTCTCGTACAACCATTGTTTTCCAAGAGAGTTTAGACCGTCCATATGCCACCCTGTCTTACAAATTGCATATCATATGTGAAATCATCCTCTCTCCGTTTGTTATTGTAAGATGTTTCTAACTATTTTTCTAAATTGAAAGCATATAGACGTGTTTTACTGTGTTTGTTTACTCATTTTAATTCGAATGCAGTCCATATTGAAATATCCAAGGGTGTAAGGTCGGCACACTCCCGTTTACTTATCTTGGTAATACCCATTCATCATTATAAGCTCACTAACAGAGAATGAAAAATTATTGAAGATCGCTCTGAAAAAAGGCTAAGTTGTTGGAAGGGTAAACTCATGTCATATGGAGCACGATTAACACTGATCAACGTGGTTCTCACAAGTTTGCCCATGTTTATATTGTCTTCTTTTTTTAAATACCCAAAGGGGCACTAAAGAGACTTGATTCCTATCGGTTTAGGTTCTTCTGCCAATGTGATGAGCACAAAAGGAAGTATCGACTGGCAAAATGAGAAATCTTGTGTAGGCAAGGACCAAGGTGGGTTGGGTATCGAAACTGGGAAATTAAAAATAGATGCTCGCTTAGCAAATGGCTATTCAAGTTACAAAATGAGGAAGGTGTCTGGCAAGAGCTACTTCACAATAAATACCTATATTCCAAGACCTTATCTCAAGTCGAAGCCAAACCAACTGACTCTCCGTTTTGGAAGGGCTTGATGAAGCTCAAGTCTTCTTTCTTTATGAGGTTCATTTGAAGTTGGTGACGGACAATCCACGAGTTTTTGGAATGATACCTGGCTAGGGGACAATCCGCTTGTCGTTCAGTACCCTTCACTCTATAATATAGTGCGTAAGAAAGATGATACAATTCAAACAGTCCTTGGTTCAGCACCTCTGAACATCCAATTCGGGAGGGTCTTGATTGGTGTTAAATGGACGGTGTGGCTCCATTTAGATCGTAGGTTGATATTGGTCAACCTATCTCATATGCCTGACATTTTTAGATGGATACTAAATACCAGTGGGGTGTTTAGTGTCAAGTCTATGTATGAAGATCTTATCAATACAGGGCCTGTGTTCCGAAGAAAGCACATTTGGAGAATCAAAGTACCTTTAAAGATAAAGATTTTTATGTGGGTTTGTTCAAAGGAAGGTGATTCTCACCAAAGATAATTTGGCTAAATAAAACACGAATGGATGTAAGAAGTATTGTTTTTGTGATCAGGAAGAAATAATTCAACATCTTTTTATTTTTTGCCCTTTTGCGGCTTTGATTTGGCACACGGTCCATGTAACATATAATTTTCCACCCCCAACAAGTATCCCGAATTCGTTTGGAAACTGGTTGGTTGGTACTAACCAAAAGCTTAAGGGTCATATCAGTGTAGGAGTTTGTGCCTTTGGGCAATTTGAAATTGCCGGAACGACTGGGTTTTTAACAGGCCTCACGCTATTAAATTTTTGCAGGTTATCTTCAAAGCCACCACATTGATCCATACGTGGTCATCACTTCAGCGTGGGGACGCTGGGGAGCTCATAGACTTTGAGTGCAACCGTCTAAAAATTGTTGCACGGGCGTTATTCAACCGGTTTGGCTGGCATCTCACTAATAGGTTATGTGGTTAAGTGTTGTAATCTTTCTATTGTACCCACCGGTTGTGGTGTTTCAGTTTTGTTTTCGTCGTGTTAGTTGATACTATGTACTTTTCGGACCTATTTGCTTTCGTTTAATAAAGATGATTGTGTGCATCATGATGATACAGAGGCCAGGGTCCTCCCTTTTTCGAAAAATATAAATTGAAATATCCAAAACATGTTATAATTAGAATGGAGGGAGTAGATTTTAAATTGTACAGAATTTTGAAAGGTACCTACATGTAAATGCACGATTTGTCGATTTATTACACGTGTTTGATTGATGACGGAAAGAAAACACAGTTTTCTGCGTGATAACTTTTTCATGACAGGGATTATATCAATGGTGACAGCACCAGATGGTCGGCGACGGTGATGGACATCTCCTAAATAAACCTACAGAAATTTCAAAACCTAACTCACTGTGAGGCATAAATGATGAGAAGAAGTACTCACTACTCACTAGCTAAGCATCCAAGTCATCAGTTGAGATTGCAGCAATCCTAGAAAAGGCTCTATATATGAAGAAGATGTTGTACCGGGCGGTAAACTTAATGGGTACCCGCTGCCTCCACGGCCGTGGGCGGCGCAGCGGATCCATCCGTGGTCCGTGGACCACAAGGGAGGGAGGAAGGCAGGGCCGGCAGGGTCTTCCACAATCCCGGGTCTGGTGACATGCGCCACAGTCGCAAAAGGACGATACCCTGTCGCGGCGGGCCGGGCCCGATCACACACGGCGCGGCGCTGCACTTTTCGACCCGTCTCTCGCGGCCGGCCGGTGCGGTGCGTGTCTGGTCGACCTGCCTGCCTCCGCGCCAAAAAGCCATATGCTGTGCACGCGACGCAATCGCCCGCCGGCCGGCGTCCCCGTCCACCTTTCGCCTTTGATTCGACGTCCATGCTCCCTGCATGCATATTATTACTGCTTTTTGATAATATATAATACTAACGGGGGACCTATTTGGTAAGAGCAGCTTTTCTACTTTCCAGTGTTGACTGTTCTACATTAGTAGTACTCCCTTTTTTTATTCCGCATATAAGATTTGTTTGCAGTCAAATTACGTAAAGTTTGACCAAATTTATAGTAAGAAAATCAACATCTACAACACTAAAGTGATATAGTATGCAATTTATTTTCATGGTGCATCTAATGGTATTGATTTTGTATTGTGAATATTGATATTTTTTCCTATGAAATTGGTCAAACTTTACAAAGTTTGACTTCAGACAAATTTATATGCAGGCTAAAAAGAAAAAGAGGGAGCACTAGCAAGTTCTTACTTTCCCGCAATAAAGTAACAACTTGCTACTGCTTGCACCCACACAATGTCACACGTCCTGTCGACGAATCATAGAATTCAAGCAAATGACATCTTTAAGAAAGATTCTTTACTTTTCAAAGGTGAGCTGGTTTTAAGCGATGGAGGTTAATTTGTCATGGACAATGATGCGGGGTGAATTGGACGGAAACCGCCGGTGGTTTAATGGAACCAATCAAGAGGATCGAGTGAAGGTGACCAACATGTTAGGTCAAGTGTGTCGATTGCTATGTAGATGATTTGTCAGACATGAGGATACACAAGCACGTGACCAGTGGCGGAGCCAGGGGGGACCAGCAGGGGCCCTGGCCCCCCCTAACATCTGGGATTTAGTGCATATTTGTTAATGAACAGTGAACAAACAGTGATTATTTGCTGCTAAAAAATCAGTTTTTCAATGGGTTGGCCCTCCCTAATCATTTTTAACAGCACTTGGCCCAGGTGATAGAAATTTCCTGGCTCCGCCACTGCACGTGACATACTCCAAAGAAAGTAATGTGGACATGATAGTGATGCCCGAAATGCGCTACTATCTTGGCAATAAAACATCATATACCAAAGAAAAATATTTTCTTGGGAAATGATGGACTCAACGCGGGTAGTGTTTTCTGTCCCCCAAAGAATTATAAAAAAAAGAGAACATCCAGGACTAGCCCTTGAAGGTATTTTTTATAGAAGAATCTCTAAGCACCCAGCGCCAGCCGAAGCTTGAACGCGGGTGGGCTGGCTGCGCTCCTGCGTGCCTAGCCAACATGTCGACGCCCTGTTCTCCTCCTAAAGAATTATGGTTAGGAGTTTACTTAGTGTCCCTTTGTAGGGGAGGGTATCAGACAAACTCTACTTAGCTCGGAGTGATAGCTCAACTTTGATGTTAACTAAACAAGCTCAAAACTCCAACTCAGTTCGACCCAGTAAATACTCGGAAGTGATATATAGCTCAACTTTGATGTTAGTTAAACAAGCTCAAAACTCCAACTCAGTTCGACCCAGTAAATACTCAGAAGTGATAGCTCAACTTCGATGATAATTAAACAAGCTCAAAACTCCAA
Organism: Thinopyrum elongatum; assembly: GCA_011799875.1. Lineage (NCBI taxonomy): Eukaryota > Viridiplantae > Streptophyta > Magnoliopsida > Poales > Poaceae > Thinopyrum > Thinopyrum elongatum. The sequence continues at coordinate 644,589,035 of CM022298.1, read as the reverse complement.
CTCAGTTCGACCCAGTAAGTACTTGGTGGCTCTCTAGACTTGGACATGGGCTGCTTTTCTTTTTTGAAATGGCAGTTTATCCGGCGTCTCTATCATGGTGACGCACACAATTAAATATGGAGTGTTTACGTATTCATGGCCTAAAAGGCCTTGGGCTTGCTAAGTGTTGACTGACTTATGACTTAGCATATACTTTCAAGGATATTGATGAGATTACGTAGTACTCTGAACTCAAGCAATTAAGTTCGTCTTTCTTAACACGCTAAAAAAAATGCTAGCTCGTCTTAACTCGTTAATGTGCGAGTTTGAGTCAAGTCGAGCCCAGGTTTCAAGCACTTAATATCATAAATTTTGAGTTTTATTTCCACCCTACCCTATGTGCGTCCTAGGATGATGGCAAATACTGTAGTAGCATAGGTTGGATATTGTTGACTTGTGATACACGTGTATTAATGGTCAAAGGCGACAATAGGAAGCCAATGCGGCAGAGATGGCAAGTGGATCAACACTAGACACAATAGAAGGCATTGGCATCCAAGACACAGAAGGCAGATCTAGCACCAGACGCCAATACAAACAGGGTAAAAAGGTTTGGGGGGGGGGGGGGGGGGGGGGGGCTCAGTTGTGGGCGATGGTGGATCAAAGAAGGCGGAATACAATGTAGAGAAGATATGTAAGAAAGCGAGATTGCTGACGTCGAAGTGGTGCTAACGAGATAAGTGCAATAGTCCATGGTAGTGGTTGGTGGAACAGGGAGAGAAAATAGACGAGATGTGATGTAGAGGAGGCCAAACCATGGAAACATGGAAAGCTCAATTTCTGAAATAGTAGAATAATAACTTGGAATTACAGCTTCTATACCACTGGATCCACTCATAGGAACTTATCAAAAGCTTAGATTTGTACAGGACCAGTTTAACATACTAGTCAACCATTCGGATTGAGTTATTAGAGAGTGGAATTTTAGAACCGTGGTTCTTGGGCTCCAGTCTTGGATGTCCTCCATTTAAAAATGGACAACCTGAGGATATCTGTGAGATGGCGGGGCAGCCTATTGGATTGACTATCCAGTACTACTGTATTTTTTGTACAAAGTTAGCTTGACAGAATTAAATGACCTCTTGATACCAGATCAAATGCAAACCGTAGTTCGATGATTAGAAGGACAATGGTATCTCCAACCCACCAGGATTCAAGTCCTAGACTTGATATTGGTGCTCGCATTTTTCTGAATTTATTTCAGGCTTTTCGACGACGTTTGTTCAGTGGAGAATACGTTTCGTCGACTACGAGGCGCATGTAGTGACTTCGTAAATCTCAAGATGCTATGCCGGTTCAGTCTCTTGAAGGTGCTCATTGGGATAGGATGTGTGTGCGTGCCATCATAGATGTGAGTGTATATTTGTGTATGTGAGCGATTTCGATTGTACTGTGTTAAAAAAGAAGATACGAGATCGAATGGTGATTAGGTGCAACCCTGGTTGGGGTTATTATTGAGGTGAGTAGTGGGTGGTGCAAGCCTGGGATGACATAAGTTAGAAATGGGTTTTGAGAGAGCGAACTATTACTACCCAGTTGCCCAAAAATTTATACTCCCTCGGTCTGTTTTACTCCGCATAAGATTTGCCTAGAGTCAAAATTCATAGTTTAACCATATTTATATTAAAAAATATCAACATCTACACTTCTACAGTTATACAATGTAAAAATAAATTCATGATACATCTAATTAATGATGTTGATTTTGTATTGCGAATGTCAATATTTTTTTCTATAAAATTGATCAAACTTTACGAAGTTTGACTTTAGAATATTTTTTTATCTACTACCCCTATAAAAGGAAGAGAGGGCGGAGAACCAAACAATCAGACCTATCCATCAACAAGATCTAATGGCCCTTAATCCTCTGATGTTTAACGCAAACAAACCATGCATTAAGCCCACATCCATCGACGCATAACGTGCCCGCGTCAGGAAAAAAAAAAAACCCAACCAGGGGCTGCACACACCCGACATCTCCCCTACCAGCCAAGCATCATCCCCCTATGACCTCTCTCGCCCCTCCTCCCCGCACGTCTCTCGCCCCCTCCTCGGCCTCTCACGCCCCCCTCCTCCTCCCGCGCCGTTCGCCGCCCCGCCGTTCCTCCCGCAGCCTCACGCCGCCGTTAGCCGCAGGAGCCGCCCCGCCGTGCCCGGAGCCGCCTCCCGCAGCCGTCACCGGTCGCCGCGCCCGGAGCAGCCTCCTGCCGCCGCGGCCAGTCGCCGCGGCCGTCGCCGCAGGAGCCGCCCCGTCGCGCCCGGTGCCGCCTCCCGCAGCCGCCGCCAGTCGCCGTGGCCGTCGCCCCGGGAGCCGCCCCGCCGGCCCTTTGCCACCTCCCGCAGCCGCGCCCTTCGCCGCCGGTCGCCGCGCACGTCGCCCCGGGAGCCGCCCCGCCGGCCCTTTGCCGCCTCCCGCAGGCGCGCCCATCGCCGCGGGTCGCCGCGCCCGTCGCCCCGCCCCGTCGGCCCTTCGCCGCCTCCCTTCGTCGTGGGTCGCCGCCGCCGGAGCCATCCTCTTCTGCTTCCCGGCGGCCTATAGGGATTGAGCAAGTAAGTTTCTTTTACACTTTCAACCAAAGGGATTGAGCAACTAGGTGGTAACAGATGCGCAATATATCCTAAATATATTTGGACAGGCTGATTAGTTAGATTAGTTTCATCAGCGAAATTATGTGAATGCTACTGTTGGCATAAACCTGTCTATACAGCCTATAGGGAATCGCAGACTTTGTGTGCCTGTACGAATTTCCCGGAGAGCCGCCATGGGCGCTCTGGTTGACACTACCATCCTCACATCTTCTCTGGTGAGGAAAACATTGCACACACGGCTTGAGGAATGAGGACCCTCCCTTTCCTTCAGAGGAATGTTTAATTGCAAGTAGTAAATCTTTCTTCTCGCCTATATATTTACAGATTTGGCCACCAAATTATTCATCTCGAATACCTGAAACTGCAAGCATCAAACCAAGCTAAGCATCATATTCAAAGAATATGCAATTTTCCTACATGATTCAGTTTATTTAATTTCCTATTGCTGAACTGTACAGCATTTTTTGTTCATGCATTTGGGTTCTATAGTCCTACATTAGGGTTCTGCTCAGGGGATTTTGTTCATGCATGACTCACTGTACAATAGGAATTGTTGAGAATTCATAAACATTAAATGTTTTCTGCTTGGGTCACAATTACTCAAATATCAGCCTTTTTATGTTTAATTATTTAATTGATCAACAACCTACATGTAGTACTTTCTGGAGCAGCCTCCCCTTATATAGTTATGACCTTCTATTCATAGATGATAGACTATGTTCCAGAGCAGCCGGTATGAGCTTCATGTATTCTGCTGATTCATTAGAGGTTCACTTGGTGCAGATGATGAGGTCCTTGGAATGCTTCCTGTAGCACGGGAATTTCTACGCCATGGAGTTAATATATAATCTGAAATATAATATAAGAAGAAGGAAATGCATTTTGTTAAGTTTCCTCCACATTGTAGTAAGGGTTAATCCATCCACCCTCTCTTCTCACCACGCACACCCTGGATTGGATCCATGTGGCAGCTGGTGATTCCAGGCTCCTGTGTGTGTATTTGGTGGGATCTTGTTACACTATAGGATGAAAAAATTTAGTTTCAGGAGAATTGGGTTCCAAACTTTCAGTAGTAACAAAGTGCAATTCGGTGGAACCGTGGAAGGTCCTGTAGCTTGGATGCACAGGGGAGGCTGAAGGTTACAATCCTTTTAATTTGTTGATAATTTATTTGACGTGGATTGTAATTTATATGACCGGAGTAGATTCGAATTTGCATGGTGTGGACCCCAAAACTGGTTCCTTATATTGAACATTCCTTTGTGATGGAATTTCTGTACAACTACTGAATTTACCTTGTGCTAAAGAAGAGCTCAGGGAGCAGGACAAGGAGAAAGGAGCTAGAAAGGAAAAGACATATGTGAGATTCAATAAAATAATGATTTCTAACCGGTACGCTTTTCACATTGCCATATATAGGACCAGTACAGTTTGCTTTTGATTAAGGACCTTCACAGATTGAGGCAACCGCAGACCCTGTAGAAGCTGCTTGAGAAGAACTTCAAGGACCTTCTTGAGGACATCCAATGCCTGAAAAGGTCTCTTCTGGTTACCATGGTTGTCACTTGAATTATAGCTTTGATCCCTTTTATATTATCCCTGCTATACAACTAACTTCAAAATTGTTCAACTCATGTTAATGTTTACTACAAGATTGTTCCTTGCAACGATGGACGAGCTATCATGTAGTATAATCCTACCTTGGGTGTTGGATATAGGATAGAGGTATGGGGTTCTATGTAGGATATTGATCATGAGTTTCTTTCACCATTTCATTGTCCCAGTATTGCAGAGTCAATAGGATTATGTATCCTTGTATATGATTCTCTGCTTAGTTGCACCTTTTGCCAACAGTACAAAAACTCAACCATCTTTTTAAGCAGCAATCTGAAGGATGTCAATCTTGCAATATATTTATTCATATATTGTAGTGTTTTCTGTCAAGATGATAGACACAATATATTATAGTATGTACCATGCTGATAAAGAAATCAGATTATTATTTTTGTGTATATTGCACAGACAACATATATTATGTGGTTGAAGAATATACATTCATAGGTAAATGATGCATAGTTTGATCATTTTGTGCATTTGCCACTTCTTAGCTTATGTTGATTATTGCATCATCTGGTTACAATATTGGCGCCTTTTGTTGGTAGTATAGTATGTGTCATATTTCCTCCATTGTACACATTTAGTGTAGTATTGTTACTTCATGATGGTTTGTTTTGATATTTTCGTTCTACATGTGCTTTCATTTGATCTCTTAGCATCTATTAAAATTCAGAGGTTTTTCTGACAATTATAGCATCTTTATGATGCCACAGGTTGGTGACACGTCAAGTCCCCCGGGGAGCACCGGTTTGAGAACATAATTATCTCTTCAAGGTAAAAATATTGAGCAAATAATGAAGCGAAGGAAGGTTGTTGTTCCTGTCTTGTGCTACTGCCAGCCTCAACGCCAGCCCTTCTACGCCTACTTCAAAGGCTTTGTCACCAACAGCCAAAATACTATCTTATTTGATCCGTGTGAAATTGAAAGGGTGATAGGCCAGAACTTCAGAGAGTTACAAACACATGTGCTACTGCTATGCAATTACAGGTGTATTCTTCACTGTTGTGTAATCTAAGGCCGGTAGGTAATGCCCTTCCATTCAATGGAAAATTGGATGAGGGGCAGTTGCCCGGTTGGTTTACAAATAATCCTTTTGCAACTTGCCACAGCAGCCAACTAGCTTAAACTTGTGCTTGGTCAAGGCAGAATTTGAGCCTGCCCATATTTATGGATAATACATATGCATCCTTAATGGGGTACACGTGCATGTGCACGTGTGTGATTACTATTGTGGAGTAAAAGGACAGTAGGGAGTACTAACAAGGAAGAAAAAAAAAATGGGCAAACAACTTAAAAGAAAAAAACATTAAGCTGGTCACTGATCGTGCTAAGGCAAGTACCCAGAGACTAGTCCACTCCCCGCAAAAAAGAAGAGACTAGTCCACTCCGGAAATCACATCGAAGCAAGACGACGATATTCCGACACGTGAGTACACAATAAACTAGGTATATAGCCTCTTGAATCAGCCCTGCTGCACCCCGATCGGTCCATCTCCTGACCCCCCTGGCAGCAGATTATAGCACTAGGTCGCATCAATGTGTGTACGTGAGGGGGGCATGCACATGCACGTACGTCGTGTATCAATATGCATGCACCCTTCACGGCTATTGCCAGCTACCTCGGCCCCGGCAGGCCCATCCACCCCGGCACTGCAAAAAAAAAAAGTCCATCCACCCCGGCCACCACCGAGGTAGGTACCTGCAGCGCAGGAGTACGTCGAAAAACGACGGCCGGACGGGCGGACCAACGCATCCAATGCTAATACATCTCGCTACTTGTGCATGGCGCGCAGGCAAGGCAGGTGATCAGCAGCCGGCATGCCGGCCGGCGACCTGCGTGTCTGATATAGATAGATATCTCGAGTTAATCGCCACTGTTCTGACCCCACGCACACGCACGCACGCACGGGCACGGGCACGGCCTGCCCTCTGCCTCCGGTCTCTGGCGCGCACGTACGGCGGCCGCTGCGGCGTGCTCGTGCACGCACGCGCACAGCAGCGGCCGGAGCGCCTCGCTGACACACGACGCGCTCTGCGAGTTGCGCTGCGCGCGCGCGAGCGTCGCTCCAAATGATCCATCCGCCGATCGAGCCGAAACAACCAGGAACGAACGGTTTCAGGTGGCAGGGCCGGCCGGATGCTCTCCTAGGCTACAGCGATCCGCCTGCTCGAGCACTGTGAAATCCTCACAAAAGGCCCCATGCATGCATGCATGCACTGCTTCCGGCGCCTGCCGCCCCTGTCGCGCTCCCTCTCTTTCCTCCCCCTCCTCCTCCTCCTCTGGGACGCATAAATGCCGCGCTAGATTTGCATTGCATGCATGCATCCTTAATCATGGTATGTGGATGAAGATCTCGATGCACACGCAGGGCATCGGTCGGTCTGGCCTGAGCCGTGCCCGCTTTTCGTTCGCTCTGGCCGGCCGTTGTGGTTCGTTCTTCAGACTTCGGCTCTTCACGTCACGAGCTTTTCAGCGTCAGCGCGGCTGCATGCATGCATTGCTGACACACCCGCACCTGCACCTGCACGCACACACACGACGACGGCCAGCCATGCAGGACAAGCTGGAGCACTGTTGGCCGGCCACGCATGAACAGTTCGGCTGAGTTTGCGCGCACGGAGTCTAGTGAATCCGGATTGCTCAAATGTGGAAGGATGGATGGCGACCCGACAGACAGGGTCGACTACTTGTGGATACGTGTTCTTCAGGCAGGCTAATCTTTCGCTGCCCGGTGCCTTTCAATGTGCCCGCGCTGACAACTGACCAAAGTGTGTGAGATCCCCGCACTGTGGGTGAGTCAATGCGGGTGATGCCGCCACAGTGAACTGGGATGCTTGTCCCCGCCCGCCGGCCGAGAGATTGATCAATCAGCTGCCCACTTGCTAAATTTACCACGGCTCAGCGGCTCCATCTTCACTCTGTTGCCGCCCGCCGGCCGAGAGATTGATCAATCAGCTGCCCACTTGCTAAATTTACCACGGCTCAGCGGCTCCATCTTCACTCTGTTGCGTGGTTATCTAGAGTCAACACGTGTACATTCTAGTGAGCGTGCCTCTTATTAGGCTGTCTCGACACAGAACGATAATAATGCACCTTGATAGTTCCATTTTAAAAAGTTTTTTAAAAACCTACGCAGGCGATCACCCTTTTTTGCGGGGATAAAACTTGTATTACTTGTCAAATAGGTTTACGCACGGTTTCACAAATCGGGATAACACCCGAAGGCCCCGTGCCTAGCCAAAGTGCAGTACGCTGTTGTTTCCTACCACATGGAAATTATAAGTATTTTAAACAACTATACATCTGTACTGGTCAATTATTAAATATAGCAAATGTTCACTTTTATTCAGTTCAGCATGTCCTTCCAATCAGCAGGATGATGTAGCGTGTGGTATTGCATGTCGAGAATGTTGGGTTTGAGGAAAGGTGTTTGGGGCTACACACTCTTGTAGGACGTATTTCGAAAGGGAAGTACCAAATCTTTCAGGAGAAACTCACTAAAAATGGGGTAGTCCATCTCATGGTGGGAAAGAATTTTTAATCAAGTCTGTTGCCTAGTGAATTCCGACATCCATTATGAGTGTGTTCAAACTGCCGTTGGGTGGATGTGATTACCTAAATCAGATGAATAGAGATTATTTCTGGGGATTGAAAAAAATGTAAGAGGAAGGTCCACTCGAAATCTTTGGACCATCTGTTGAACCAAAGAGTCGAGGTGGAATCGGCTTCCGAGACTTGAGGGATTTTTATCAAGCTTTACTCGCTCGTCACACATGGAGATTGCTCATGTTCCTCTAAATTAGGAGAGGTGGGAGGTGGAATCCCCACCATCCTTGCCTAGGATTACCCACTAGTGGAGAAATAGGCTTTAGTCCCGGTTGGGAAAGGCCTTTAATACTGGTTCACCAACCGGGACCAACTAAAAGAGACTAAAGCCTCCTCACATTTAGTCCCCGTTGGCCACGACCCGGGACTAAAAGTCCCACCACGTGGCAGCTAGCGCGCGCCGGGGGCTGGGGACCTTTATTCCCGGTTGGTGACATCAACCGAGACTAAGGGTTTAGGGGGTTTAGGGTTTATTTTTCCTTTTTATTTTGTGTTTTTCATTTAATTCCTTTTCATTTCAAACATATTTTACGCTACTACATACTGTACACGTTATGCATATATAATAGAATTTCTCGTACGACCAATCATAGATCATAGAATTTCTCGTACGACCATGCATACACACACACACACACACACACACACACACACACACACACATATATATATATATATATATATATATATATATATATATATATATATACAATTTCTCCTACAATTTGCAGATCATTACATGCAGGCATTAGGTGTAATGGTATTCTCCGCCGGGAGATATGATCTGCTCAAGCAAAAATCTCACAATTTCCTCTTGAAGTGCTCGTATGTGGTCCTTTGGTAGGAGCCTATCCTGCATCTCCACCATCTTTAAAGAAGGAGATCAATATGAATATATTAGTTGTGTGTATATATATTAGATCATGATAAAAAAAATGTGAATAGTGTTTACGTATCCAAAGATGGCTACCATCTCTGCGCGATTCGGTCATAAAGCGAATGTTCCCGCAAACGTAGTATGCACATAAATTAGTCCTCTTTTCCTGCCTGATGCACTTTATGAGAATAGAATTCAATCAGATAATAATTAAGCATGATAATGGTATTGAAACTAGAATTAAAGAGATGCGCGGATATAGCTAGTACTACCTAATTACATTGGACTGTCGCCATTTCAGCTTTGGTTTCCATTCACCGACAACCTCTTTGATGAACTTTCTCCAAACCCTGCCCGGCAAAGAAAATGAATAAAGGAGTTATTAATTACTTGATATCAGAAAATGAACTAAAGAGGCCGACATAGTGCGATAATGATTGAAATTACCTGTCGAGCATCAAAATCAGGCTGGTGTATTCTATAGGGTCTCTACCTAGTGAGTCGAGTGTTTGAACAGTTCCCTCGTCAACTCTAATGATTAGCAGGATCCAGTGGAAACTGCGCACACGTTTATATAAGCGGGCATGCATAACTCATCAACTACACTTAACATCGAGTAAGCAAAATAGAATTTGTAGTACAAAACAGTAACACTCACTTGAAGTTGTAAGGAAATAGTATTTCTGTTCTGGTATTTTGTTCCTTCAAAAACCTTAGCAAGTTATTCTCTGATCACATTAGTCCCGGGCCCAAACCAGGCCGGGCCTAATGCTCTGGACCAAAGGCCTGTTTTCTACTAGTGACCCCTCCCCTCCATCATCCTCGCGCAATGTCGTCAGTGCTACAACATGGTAGTCTAACATGGTTGTCCTTGCATCCACTTGGGTGGATCAGGTCACAACTCTAGGCAGGGTGTTTACATAGGCGATGGGCTAGGGTTTCAGTGGAGAAGAGGTGGGAGGTGGGAACGCTGTGGTAAATTAGGTGTGACATGAAGTCATCATCCTCTAAATAATTATGATTCATGTTTTCTTTTGAGCATCGTTAAATTGCATGACCACTAAAAGATATTACAAAGAGCTCTTGTTGGAGGCACCCCATAATTATTCTTTTTTTTTTGGTTGTGGTATATTGCTACGATTTTCTTTCTAATAAAGAGCCAAGAGTTAACTTTTATCATTGATGATATATGACTATAGTTATGTTGTTGGGAAATTGCGGTTTTTATGTTACTGTAAAAATCACCCACCTTAACTAGAGTGTGACAAATCTTGAAAATTTCACATAACAGAACCATGTATATAATATTTATGCTAATAAATTTGGAATTTTTTTGGACACGCAAGTTTATTTGAGACTTACATCATTACCCGCTGGTCTGTTTCAACATATTCTTTTGCAACTTACATATTAGCTATATGTTTGCATAATTTTTGGTTTCTCCTTGAATAAGAGAGCCTATAATTTTGTTAATTACTGTAGCTACTACTATACCATGAGTGCCATGATTTATATACAACAAATAGATGTATTTTAGTAATTATTTATAGACTAACCAACTGGCAGTTCCGTTTGACTTTTTTTATGAAAGTTTTCCTATTTAGGAGAGTCATACGTATGAAAGGGACAAATTCAATGTGAGCAAGAAGTCCGAGCATGGATATGCCCAAGGCACCCCCAATTTGTTTTATCAGCCTTACCGTGAAATCTGCTAAACCTTTCTATCCATGCATTTCTTTATGTGTAGTTTCTTGGAGCGTTATTTTCCATTTTTTAATAAAGGATAATCATCACATATGAACTTCATGTATGAGAAGGGAGAGAATTTTGCATGGCATAATTATTTACTCTATGTGGTTCACTTACATCTGCATCCATGCATGAGCGGGCTTTTGGCCAGCTGGGCCTTATTTAGAGTTAGGCTCCTTTGCTTCTAGCCTTCATTATTGGTTTTGGCCTTTCATTTTGCCTTTCCTTTGACTTGTTGACCATGACTATGTTCTTGGATTTTTTGTTGAGCGGGTTGAGCCTTGTTTACTGAGTTGGACTCTTACTGGCCAGTCTGAACATAGTTGACTGGTTTGGACTTTTGTTGACTAGCTATAAAGGCCTGGCTGGACCACCGCATAGATTATTTGTTTTCCCTTGATATATAATTTTCACCTCTTAGTTAATCCATCTTCAAGAATATTTTGGTTTTTTTAAGTGGCGAGGTTGGAGTTTAGGCCTCATGATCAACCAGTCAAAGTTAAGTGTGTCGCTAGTCTTCCCAATACTACACCACACATGGATAGAAATTAGACCCGTCGGTAACAATGGCACTAGTGACGGGTCCACATTTCTGCCCGTCAAGCCTCGGCTTTTTGTTGAAGTCACACCGCCGACGCCTCAAATTTCTTTTGCCGTCGGTGATGTTAATTAGGTCGATCACGCGTGTTTCTAACTTTCTATAGCAGCGGTACATGCCTGGCCTCGTCGATTCCCCGCGCCGCCCGTACGTTAGTGCATCTACAGCTGGACTTGCAAATCCGATCCCTCAAACACTCGTCAACGTGATCGTATGTGTCCATGGACAGCGATCGGTCACGTCTTAAATTTGCTACTCTGCAATCGAGTCTTTTATATTTCAACCCCTAAATCCATACAAAGCATGCAAAAGAAATCCTACGTACTACATACTATGTACTACCGTAGCTAATCTTCGTCGTCGGAGATGTCCACGACGCCGGTGCCGGGTGGACGGGCGCATAGGAGGGCTCTGGCTCCTCCTCCTCCTTCTCGACCTCATCCATGTAGGCGAGCATCTCCTCCTCCTCCTCCTCTGTGGCGTGCTCTATCTTCATCTCCTGCAGACGACGGTGTCTGGCCTCCGCATCCGACTCCGAGCAGAGGGAATCGAGGATGGCCTGCTGCTCCGCCTGTAGATCCGCGTCCCCAGCGTCCCCCACATCCTCCTCCTTCAATTCCTCATCCGGATCCACTGCATCCGGAGGTAGCCTCGCGGCGATCCGGGCTTCGCGCCTTGTCCGAATCTGCTCAATGAGCTGCAGCCAGCGCTCCGGCGTTAGAAATAGGTAGGTCCTCACCCGACGGTGTGGGGGCATGGCTACTAGTGGTGGCGGACAGGGAGTGTAAAGTGGCGGCGGCAACAGACGGGAGGAGGAAAATGTGGATGGGTAGGGTTTCGGTGCCGTCCGTTGGCTTAAATAGCCGGGCTAGGCAGTATGCGCCCGCGGGAGCGGTGCCACGCGGCGACATCGGTTCGACGGAGAAGACGAGTTTCGGACCGCCGGGTTTCAGACTGTTTTCGTGTGGGACCCCAGTGTCAGTCCGACGTGGAAGATGCGGCCGGGCGTGCCCGTGCACCCATGTCCGCCTTTTTTTTGGCTGAATATGAGGGGTGTCGGTCAGTCCGAGCGTTTGAGATCCGTCTGAGGCGCCCGTCTGGAATAAAATTTCGTGACCGGTCCGTCCACCAAAACGTTTGAGGCGGGTTTGGGATGCCAAACCAAAGTCTTCCACGTCCAACTTCAAGTCTTTAGCGTACTGGCCGCGTGTACGTGCTACGTTATATGCGAGCCGCCCGCGCAATATATGAAGTTTGGCGGACGAGAATTTAAGGAGGCGGTACACGCAACATTTTCTTCGTGCTGTGTACGTACTGCTGAGTAAAAGGAATTTGCCGGTGCCAGGAGTGGGACGTACATGGGGAAAAAATCGTTTGAACGAACGGGAATATATGTAGCGGGTAAAGCTGTAGTCAGTGAGGCAACCCGAGCCGCGCACCGCGTGAAAGGAGACGCAGCTGATAGATCATGGTTATGGATTCCATTCAACTCAAGATTATATACTAAAATTCATAATTAGCTCGGAATCCAGTCCGTACGCCGGGCATGATTATAGGCTTATGCTCACTTTAGTCCGGTTCAAATCGAGCCCGGTCGTAACAATAGGACAGACGGCATATCCACTAGCTAAGTAAGTGTTGCTTTCCCTGTGAAAGCTAATTAAGTGATTGACGGTTTTTCTTTCTTTTCAAAAAGAAGGATAACCCCGGTATCTGCATCGAACAATGCACACAACTATTTTTTATTAATTATTCAACAAAACCTTAAAAAGTAATACATCAATTAGTCTAAAGCCACTTTCCTGGCACAACTGTCGCTACACCTATCAATTTGATGAAGGGGTGCACATGATCGGGGCCGCCTGCCCAGACCTCACACCAAGGCCGAACAAAACCGGAGGCCCCAACCAAGCCGCCCAACGGCAGGTCGGGGGCACAGACCAATCCAGCGGACTCTCAACGGGCACCGCATGCGCACACTCCAGAGGCCGCTGCCACCGTCTTTCGCCGATCCATCTTCAAAACTGGTATCAACGCTTTAACCATGCTAGGCCTGCCGTCGATGCCGCCACGACGCCAGACAACGCCACCTCTCTACACGCGTCCATCATCCATCGCTGAGACCCTGTTGCGCCATGCCGCCGAGACTCCACGTCGTCGATGCGTCGCATGCAATGCCGCTCTACCGTTGAAACCATCCACTGGTCCCTCGAGCCGATGAACACCTCCAGGAATGACGCCCCGACGAGGGGAATGACACATGTGCGCCGTCATCATCCGATCAAGGGTTTCCCCAGACGATAGCAGAAGGAGGTGGGAGCTTCACCTCGATGATGCCTTCAAGAAGGATCGGCGCCAAGGGCGTCGCCATCACCGGCTCCGGTCACCGGCAGAAGACTTCAACCAGATCTGCCCCATGAGATTCCACCCGAAATCCTGTGCACTCGCCAAACCACCTTCAAAGCCCACATCTTGCCACCCAGATCCGGCGACCACCCACCAATGAGGGTGCCCTGATGCAGCGGCCACTGTCGGCGTGCGCCACCACTGGAGCATGGGGGAGAACTGCCACCCCACTCCGCCAAACCTCAAGAGCCGTCGGGAAAGATCCCGGTCCTGCTCATCACTGTCGCTGATCCGAACCAACCGGAGCCAAAGCCACCAGATCGCCGGTATAGCTCCGCCTTGGACATGGGCACCACCATGCCATGTTGCCGAGGGCAGCCTGAGCTTCACCCGCCGCGGCCGACCGGGGCCGCTGCCCCGGTATCCAGACCGGATGTCGCTGCTGCCACCAGCCACACCCTCGTACCTCCAGCCAATCCCTACTAGCAGCACAACAGGCGCTGCTGCCAGGAGCACCACGCTGCCGTGGGCCAAAGTGAGGGCCGCACCTCCGCGGATCTAGGCGCCTCGCCGCCCTGGGATCTGGACGGGGGAGAAGAGGCCCTCCGCTGCCGCCGTCGCACGCATGGGCTTTGCCCGGCGATGAACCACTAGTGGTGACGGAGGGAAGGCTGGGGAGAAGGCGGGTTTCTGACAGCTAGGGTTGAGGCCTCCCGTGTCACCCGCAGGGGGGGGGGGGGGGGGGGGGGGGGGGGGGGGCGACGCGAGAGGAGTTGCCCTTCATTGACGTTTTTTTGAACACCACGTGTAGCATATATAGGTACACCAAACTACACGCATGTACAAACTCACACAACATCCATTGAAGAATGAATTTCTGGACCTCAAGTTAGATGAAGTTATCATAGGCACCTCCCTAGAAAGGGTTACTCTTCTACCACTAAGAGATAGTCCACCTAGATGTACTCTCTCCATTTTTATTTACTTCACATATTAGCTTTATCCTAGCTCAAATTCTCTAAAGTTTGACTAAGTTCATAGAAAATAACATGAATAATTACAATAACAAGCATATATGATATGAAATATATTCTTGGTGAAACCTTGTGTCAAAGTTTACGAAGTTTGACTCAAGACAAACCTAATATGCAATAAAATGAAGGGAGTAACAAATACGATGGCAAACCTTGTGTTTGAGCATTTATAATAGGATTTTTTAGAATTTTTAACATGCTATTCGAAATGCATTTTTCATCTAGTCGAGGGAGCTAGAGACACATTATTAAGGGCATCGTTGCCTCTAACCTCTACCACCTGACCCATCAAACCTCGATCCACGTCTTGTCGTGCCCCAAAGGGAAGCCTCCATCTACATACCCAACAAACCTAGATCCAGGTCCTGTCGTGGAAGGCAGGGGCTAGGAAAACTGGTAGGTGGAGGTGGGATGAAAGAAGACGGGGGACAAGGATTGAGAGGATGGGATGTAGAAGAAAGCTTTACGGGGAGGGGATACAACTAAAACACACACATATAGGTATATAAATCATGTCGCAAAAAAAAAACATGTCTAGAAAAGGAAAGAGACCAGTTACCAAGTTTTTTTTTGTTTGCGAGATACTCCCCCCGTCACAAAATAAATATCTCAACTTTAGTACAACTTTATACTAAGGTTAGTATAAAGTTGAGACACTTGTTTTGGACGGAGGGAGTAGTTACCAAGGTATATGATGTTGAAAAAAAACATGTCTTGAAAAAGAAAGAAAACACTTATCAAGGACACTAATGTGCAAATGTCATCGCCCACATAATGACAATATGTACTCCCCTGGACTAGACAGGCGGTCTCAAAAGGAAATTTAAGTGGGGGGGGGGGGGGGGGGGGGGGGGATAAGTTTGAGCGGGGCCAATTGGGTTCTAGGTTCGAATGATTTGAATATATATTTTTTGTTAAGAATTACACTTGATTAAGTGTTGATAGTGAAGAAATTTTTTTTTGATAGTGAAGAATTGGTATAGTTATATTCTCGCTCCCTATAATTGGGTTTAAAATTTACGGTTCCATTTCTTGTGGCAGGTAAACAACGCATTTCTGAAATCAAATTCGAAAAATTATTGAATTATAGAACCAACAAATGGGAGCCAAACAAAGATGGATCCGCAGACTAGTCAATATTTACATTACATTACACCTGGATGAACGTACGTACTTTCCCATATATCTGTCGAACGACTTGCTTGCCACACGTATAATATGATCGGTACAGGACGTACGTCCGCAGTATCCACCTCATTACGCAAGCTAGTTAGCTAGCACCGGTCATGGAATTATGGCGTACGTACAATATATAGGGCCAGCCGTAGAAAGCAAGTCTGATGGCGACGATCGAGGGCATGCACACATCTGCTGGCCGGCCCTGTAGATGGGTAGCAACGGAGGAGGCCCTCCTCCTGCACGTACGTACGTACGTCGTACTTCCCTGGCTATTACTAGATCACATCTCATGAATATATGCGTGAACAGTACACCCCCGGGCCGGCCAGGCCCGGTGTCACACACGGCCGGGCCATGCATGCATGTACGCGCCACCTTCCCTCTGGCTCACATGCACATTATACATGCGTGCTACGTACGTACGTACGTGCGTGCGTACCCCCTCGATCTCGATGGATCGACCCATCTTCTCCAAGGCACACATGCAACAGTGTCGTACTCGTACGCGATGAAGCTATAGAAAGCTCGAAGAGGGTGGTGGTGGCGCTGGCGCACAGTGTTGCTGTAACCCTACCGCGCGCGCTGCCAATGGATACGGAGGCGAGCAGTGGAAAAACGGTGGCCGGAGACATAACGCCAGCAGCAGCTATCACCGGCCCCCTCACCAAACTCCAATTAAGGTCCATCGCTCCCATCCCCAGCACAGCACAGCCCCCCTAGCTAGCTACCCATAGCCTTTGCTAGTTTTCCTTGTTGATGGACAGATACAGCTTGATCCCCCTCTCCCTCGCCCTCTCCCTCCCTCTCTCCTGGCCAGCGAGATTCATCGGTCCATATAACCGGAAACGCACTCCACCCTCGCTCCTCACCACTCGTTCCTTCGTCCATGGAACCCTAGAAGAAAAGTACGCACCCTCCACTCCCACCTAGAGCTCCCTCCCATCAGAAACAAGCTGCTTGGAGAGCCATCGGTCCGTCGAGCTCCACCACGCGGCATATCACACCACACGCCCCCCCATGGCGCACGCTTGTCCCCGGAGCTCGGTCGATTCCACAGCCTCAAGCCAGTGAGTGAGCGAGCACGGCCGGCCGGGACACTGTACTTGCACCGCGTCCTCGCTTCCATTCCTAATTAACCCCTTTCCGGCCGTGTTCTCTGCTCTCTCTAGCGGATAAATTAAGCGGCCGCGAGGATGATGAACCTGCCAGCCGCAGCTGGGAACTCCTGCGACGAGTTCGGCTATGGGGCTCCCAACCCGCCGCCGCCGTCGCTTTTCCCGATCATGGACCACCAGGAGGGGGGCGGCGGCATCCATAGGGAGCACGACCACCACCACCACCACCACCTCGGTGGTTACAGCCTCGAGCCCAGCTCGCTGGCGCTCCTCCCCCCGTCCAGCCACGCCACCATCGCCGCCCACAGCCCCCACGACATCCTCCAGTTCTACCATCACCCCACCTCGCACCACTATCTCGCCGCCGCCGCGGCAGGTGGCAACGGCAGCCCCTACGGCCAATTCGGCGGGGGAGGCACCGCCGGCGGCTTCCAGTCGTACTACCACCAGCAGGTGGGGACGGGCGCGCCCGAGTACTACTTCCCCACCTTAGTCAGCTCCGCGGAGGAGAACATGGCGAGCTTCGCGGCCACGCAGCTCGGGCTCAACCTCGGCTACCGGACCTACTTCCCCCCCAGAGGCGGCTACACCTACGGCCACCACCCGCCCCGGTGCCAGGCCGAGGGCTGCAAGGCAGACCTCTCCGGCGCCAAGCGCTATCACCGCCGCCACAAGGTCTGCGAGCACCACTCCAAGGCGCCCGTCGTCGTCACCGCCGGCGGCCTCCACCAGAGGTTCTGCCAGCAGTGCAGCAGGTTAGTAGTCACACTTGATACTATATTAATTCGCCATCCATTTCGCCGGAATTCGTTGATGAATTGCGTGTCTGATCGACCGATTTGCTATTCTAAAGAGAGATGGATAGATCTTGTAGAGCCGTGTTGAGTTGGAAAATGATCTCCCTTTCATGAATCATGACTTGCATTTAAGTGATCTGCAAGTTGCATTCAGTTTGATTGAATGGTTTGGAACCGGAAAAAATCCAACTCATCCTGTTACCTCGTTCGATCGCAAAAATAGCCTTCAAATTACCCATTTAGTTCGATTGAATGAGTAGGAAAGTTTTGAGATCTCATTAGTTTGTTCTCCTGGATCGTGATACCAACATCGATCACCTCGAGCAATTGCATTTTAGTTGGAAAATTAAACAAAGACGAAATTATGGCCTCGAACATGATGTTATATTTCTTTGCCACATTTTCTGTTACCCCTTTTTAGCTGGATCTTAGTAGTATAGAATCTACGTTGCACCTAGTTAGATTCCTCTTCCATGGACGTTCCTACAGTACCTGTCCGACGCTTAACTGCTAGATCGAAACAAAACAAATATGAGCGAAAATTTCGCATACCCTATTCTTCACTGTTCTCCCTCAATAAATTCCAAAGGAAGCACTAGCTACTAAGCAAGCAAACAACTGGTGCACTGTACAATACACCTCACCACAGCAAACCCCTCGATTACTAGCTAGGAGTTGGAAATTTTGCAATGAACAATTTTGGGCCTTTTAGCGATGTCATACACTGCCACACGTCATACTTTTTTTTTGATAAAAGGCGTCTTTTATTAACTCATAGTGAAGCATCAAGAAAATACAAAACACAATAAGTAACATCCGGCCTCTGCATAACTAAGATGCACACAACCAACACCAACACACATGCAAAGGATCACACCGGCAAAAAGTAAAGCCAGACGTCATAGATTGTGCACTCATGTTGCTTGACTGATCACACAGCGCAGAGCTGAGTTACGCTGTAAGACTTGGCTTGACAATCCAGATGTGGGCAAGCAAGAATTATCGCTTTATTTGCATGTAGTGTATGTGTAAAGATTTTGTGCTACTACAATTTTGGATTTATTAATGTACAATTTTTAGTAGATAAATTTACAGATTAAAATGAGATATTTAGAATGAGCAAAATCGTAACAAGTCAGAACTTATTTTTACAGTAAAATGATAGATTATGTGATGCTCCATGATTCAACCATCCAAATATGATTAAAGATTCATGTTATCTCCTCCTTTCTACATATTTCGCTCTGTCTTTACTTGACAAGAGTCATCCATGTATCACATGTAGGGAACACTTATATGCAGACATGTTGTCCTTTGAGTTGCTCCTTCTCTCTCCTCCTTTCCTTGCTGCTCTCCTTGCCATTTATTTTTGCTTCACTTCTCCTTCGCATGCATGTTTGAGTGGTTACCTCAAACAGTGTGACCTGTCTGTACATGCATTGGCCTCCCAAAGTCAGAGAAGCATGGCTACTTTCTCCCTAAGTATTGCAAAAGTTTGTACCACGTACGAACGTACGTACGTACCACCACAGGCAGGTTGCAATCGCAAGCATCTCTCTCTCTCTCTTCTGCCTGTGGCTGTGGTAGTAATAATGTGTTGGACAGACAGCGTAAAGGCATTTCTATGAGACCATCCCTTTTACCTGCCCTTTCAGCGAGATCTCTGTTAGGATGCACGTGTGAAGAGTAGCAGCGCATTGAAGGGGAAACAGTGGGATCACTTGCAGTGCGACACACCATATGGAGACACTCCATATGAGTCGGCTGCAAAGCTCCAAGCTGTCTGCGTGGGATCGATGGCAACAGTTTGGGATATATGCTTCTCATGTTCAGGATCATCATTGCCTAGCTACTGCATTGGTCCCCAGCCGGAATGTTCTTTCGGTCCACAATTGATCTCTGATCATGCACTAATTTGTGTCTTACGTAGGATTAGGATTTGCAGCCAGCTCATGTATGCATGCATGCTATTGATAAACTGATGATACGCCACGATGCACATGTATCCCTACTTTTATGTGTATTGTCAGTCACACATTAGTATTTCATGTGTATGTCTTTCTACAGTTCTTCTCTTAATTTGTTCTAACCTGTTCTCTTTTCTCGTTCAGGTTTCATCTGCTTGATGAGTTCGACGACGCGAAGAAGAGCTGCAGGAAGCGCCTCGCCGACCACAACCGCCGTCGAAGGAAGTCAAAGCCATCCGAGGCCGATGCCACCGACAAGAGAAGAACACAGGCCAACAAAGCAGCAAGTACCAAAGGCAGTACGTGAAATGCATCCGTCCATCTTTCTCTATCTAATCATGCATTCAACACATATTCATCAATCTTACCCTAGATTCCTTTGTTCAACTTACCAAGTAAGTAATTAACACCACCAAAAACTAACAAATAATTGTCAACAGAAGCAGCCGGAAGCAGCAGCAAGAGCACGGGCACCGGTGACGGGATGGACATACAAGTACAGCTGGGTAGTGGAGACCTGTCAAAAAATCAGGACGAAACCATGGGACTCGGCGAGGTGGTGAAAGAAATGCAGGTGGATCCCAAGGGGAAAGCATCAATGCAGCAGCAGCAAGGACACCATGGCCATGGTCTTCACCTGCAGTGCCAACATGGCTTCCCTTTCCCTTCGTCCTCTGCAGGCTCGTGCTTCCCTCAGAGCCAAGCTGTCTCGAGCACTGACAACACATCAAATATCGGCCAATTGCAGCAAGAACAGCCAGGCTTGGGGTTCCATCAGCATAGCAACATCCTTCAGCTCGGACAGGCCATGTTTGATCTCGACTTCGATCACTAGCAATCCAAACTATTCAAAAAGCTAATATAATTAGTATTATTTAATGCTCCCTCTCGTACGTGTGTGTACGTCGATCGGATCATTTCTTTCTATCTTGTCTGTATTAATTACCGTAATATGATATAATAATGGTAGTTTGTGCAGTGGCAATTTCCTATATATATTTGGTTAGAGGTGCTTCAATGCCCTCCCAAAAGGTGGTACTAGTACAATTCATACATTTAGTACCTTTATAAGTTGCCTCATGTACTTGGCAGTAGTTATGTTCTTTGTACGTCACAGCTGATTAATGGTTGGGGCATCAAACTTTTTCAGTTCCATATATATGAGAGAACATGTTTAATTTTTTGGAAACATATATGCTTTTTATGGACCATATTGCACTCTAATCCAAAGAAGAAGAAAAATGTTGAGTACTCCCTCCGTCCAGTAATGTAAGACGTTTTTTGACACTATATTATAGGACGGAGGGAGCAGATATTAACACAGTCAAAGATAAATCGTATGAAATCAGGCAAAAGTTCCTGAACCAGAACTAGCAAATTTATAATTTATCTGACATAGAACACTGCTATCAGTAAATATATTCTAAATATTACTGGATAAAACGGGTTGGGCACCCTATTTTTGAATGCTGAATGGAGGGGCAAAATATGCATAAAAGAGGAAGATGGTCTTGTGAGTCTTGTGTTGCTATGATTTATTCTTGTGGTGAGACCAAAAGTTATTTGTTGACATAACCTATTTTTTCAAATCAAACAGAATTGCAGATAGCACTCTTTCATCTTCATGCATGTCATAGTTTAAATTTTGTTTCCCCAAATTGTGCAAATCAAACAGGCCCTTTTGAACTGGATTTTTTGTGAGGCGCCGCAAAAAACTTGGGTTTTTTTTTACACATTATGTTATGTCCAAAACTACCATTTTTTTAAGTTAAAGTTAGAGGAATGAAACATAGCACCATTGCTCCACACACATACACTTGATTTTTTTTTTAACAAGACAAACTTTAATTGAAATTTCAATGCACGCCGACTTAACATCAATGTTGATACAAAATTCCACGGTTGATTACGATTTCTCGATGGTAACCATCCTATTAATTAATCTCGGATTTAAGGGCCCATTTCGATGGAGATTGGTCACCGGGTACATTCATATATCACCGGGTACATTCATATATCACCGGGTACATTCATATACTATTCATGCAAGCGATGATCTTGCACGCACATCTTAGCTACTTTTATGATGAAAGATCCTTGTAAACTAACAATTTGTCGTTGTAAGATTTTTTGATATATTTTTCCATTGAAAATTCCATTCTTGACCTATGGCAATACATTCGCTTAATTTAGGGTACATATAAAATAATTTAACTAAATTCTGATTATGAGGAAAGTGGTACTGGTGCTTAATTTTCTAACCACAGAGTATAACATAGACACAGACACACTCACCCCAACACCTGGGCACACTCAAATAGCATCAGCTGAAGACTGGAGCTGTGGAGCTTCAAGATTGATAAAAATCAGCACAGGTGCCGCTTTATGTATGGAACGCCCCCTTGTGCCAAAACAATAATACAGCCACCTCCACCAGCCACCCACCTCCTTCATACATTTTTTTTTTAAATTAGTGGTTTTTGTCAACAAAAGTACCATGAAATTCTGTTTCATAGTTTGACCAACCATAACTAAATCATCGAGTGGAAGTGCAAATGTATAGAGAAAACACGTGGCAAAATATGTCTTAATCAAACTAATAATCTACAGAAAACGACGCCGTCCTTCTTGAACCAACGGATGCAGTATGGGGCGAGAGAGGTGCTGGCTTTTTGGTGATGTTTTCCTAAAGGCAAAGATTTTTTCTTTGGTTTATATGCATCAACCTAATCGATCGTGGAATTATATTGGATCCTTGGAGCTAATGACGTTACGGCACCGGTTGTTGAGAGGGTTTGACTTAGGCACGCAGCGTAACTAACCCCGATCATCGATGGATCTAGCGACTTGATGACGATCAGCTCGATCCATGTCGATCGCGTAGCTAATTAAACCGGCCGATCGATCATATCAGTCGGCCTTGCGACCCATTAAGAGATGGATCAATGCGTTGCCAGACAGCAATACTCCTACTCTCCGTTGTGTACCATATATTCTGGTGGCCTTACGGCCATTAATAGGCTGTAACGTAACGTACGTACTACGTGCGTACGTGCATGCATGCATGGAGTAGTAATTGCATGCATACGTACTTACATTACGTAAGGTGTACGTGTTGGCGAGCGAAGATGCGCTGTGATAGCCGTGGTCGATCCATGGACGGGACATGTCCTAAATGCCAATCCCATTTGTTTACCCAGTAGTTACTCTGCCTCGTGTTGTTGCCTGCCGTACGTATGGTACTTAGCCAACTCTCCTGTTTTTACACTTTTCACAGCATCACTAGTAGAAAACAGGGTTTTGATTCAGGCCGGGTAAGTCCATTAATCCCGGTTCACTCCTGAACCGGGACCCATGGGGGCATCGGTCCCGGTTCGTAAGGCCAGGGGGCCGGCCGGGCCTCGTGGGCCATTGGTCCTGGTTCGTCTGGCCCCTTTGGTCCCGGTTCCAGACACGAACCGGGACCAATGGGCCTCGCTCCTGGCCCACAACCATTGGTCCCGGTTTGTGGCTAGAACCGGGACTAAAGGACCCCTTTAGTCCCGGTTCCGGGTCCTTTAGTCCCGGTTCCAGCCACGAACCGGGACCAATGAGATGCCTATATATACCTCCTTGCCCGCGAGCAGAGCAGTGGAGTGCTCTGTTTTTTTGGCCGGCCGTGGGAGAGCTTTGTGGTGCTCTAGCTCACCTCCTATGCACATAAGGTGTTCGATGAAATGTCCGAGCCACACTTAAGCTTTCTTCTCTCGAAGCTCCTTGTCCAAGCTTCATTTTCCTCAAGATTTGTCTAGGTTTGGCGGCCCGTCCTGTCCCGTCCGCGTCCTCACCGCCGTCGATCGCCTGCGCCGATCTCGTCGCCGGCACCACCGTGGTGAGCCTCTTATTCTTATCTTCTTTCTAAAAAAAAAGTTCTTACTTGTATGATTTAGATAGATACTTGTGTAATTTTCTTACTTTTATTATTGTTTGTTATTATATAGTGCGATGGTTTTGGTATCCACCTCCGTCGGTCCTCGTCCTGTCTATGATTCGGATGTGGTATATATTATCTTTTATAACTATTTGGTTCATTTAGTGTTTATGACAATTATGCCGACCAACGTGACATAGATGTTTTTATCTAGGAGGTATGTGAACCGGAAATTCCAACCGACCCTATTGTCGAGAGGTTAAATTTAGTTGAAGAAGAAAACAATTACCTGAAGAAAAAATTGAAAAGAATTGAGGAGGAGAAGATGAGATTGGAGTTGCATGTTACGGATGTCGTCCATGATCACAAGATCAAGATGGATGAAATACGCTTGAAGATTAGAAAGATTAAAAAATATGCCATTCATACTGATGCTTGGTACCATCATGCCGTTGGATCAATTGTTACCTTAGTTGCGATTATGATCGCATTTGTTGTTGCATTGAAATGTTTTACATAGTTTCAATGTATGGTTTAATTAGATGCTCTGGAGAGCTATGTGTTGTTCAGTGAGAACTATGTATGTACTTTGGTTTTAATGTGATGATGAACTTCTATTAATTTGGTCACTTCTGTATTCATGATGTTCTGTAATGGTTTTTGACACACTTAATTATATGTAATGCACGCAGATGAACCAGCAATGGATATACAGTAACAGATGCACCTCCGAGTACATTAAGGGCGTGCATAATTTTCTCGAAGTGGCTGAGGCAAACAAGCAGAATGGTTTTATGTTTTGTCCATGCCCTATATGTGGGAATACGAAGTCTTACTCTGACCGGAAAATCCTTCACACCCACCTGCTTTATAAGGGTTTCATGCCACACTATAATGTTTGGACCAAGCACGGAGAAAGAGGGGTTATGATGGAAGACAACGAAGAAGAAGAGGATGATGACAACTATGTGCCCCCTGAATACGGTGATGCTGCAACGGGGGAAGCTGAAGATCAAGAGGAACCAGACGATGTGCCCGATGATGATCTTCGCCGGATCATTGTTGATGCAAAGAGACAATGCGAAAGTGAAAAGGAGAAGTTGAAGTTCGATCACATGTTAGAGGATCACAAAAAAGGGTTGTACCCCAATTGCGAAGATGGCAACACAAAGCTCGGTACCACACTGGAATTGCTGCAATGGAAGGCAGTGATTGGTGTATCTGACAAAGGATTTGAGAAGCTACTGAAAATATTGAAGAAGAAGCTTCCAAAGGATAACGAATTGCCCGACAGTACGTACGGAGCAAAGAAGGTTGTATGCCCTCTAGGATTGGAGGTGCAGAAGATACATGCATGCCCTAATGACTGCATGCTCTACCGCGGTGCGTACGAGGATTTGAACGCATGCCCGGTATGCGGTGCATTGCGGTATAAGATCAGACGAGATGACCCTGGTGATGTTGAGGGCGAGCGCCCCAGGAAGAGGGTTCCTGCCAAGGTGATGTGGTATGCTCCTATAATACCACGGTTGAAACATCTGTTCAGAAACAAAGAGCATACCAAGTTGATACGATGGCACAAAGAGGACCGTAAGAAAGACGGGAAGTTGAGAGCACTCGCTGACGGGTCGCAGTGGAGAAAAATCGAGAGAAAGTGGGGGGACTTTACAGGTGACGCAAGGAACGTATGGTTTGGGTTAAGCGCGGATGACATTAATCCTTTTGGGGAGCAGAGCAGCAATCATAGCACCTGGCCCGTGACTCTATGTATCTATAACCTTCCTCCTTGGTTATGCATGAAGCGGAAGTTCATTATGATGCCAGTTCTCATCCAAGGCCCTAAGCAACCCGGCAACGACATTGATGTGTACCTAAGGCCATTAGTTGAAGAACTTTTACAGCTGTGGAATGGAAAAGGTGTACGTGTGTGGGATGAGTAAGACCAGCAGGAATTTGACCTACATGCATTGCTGTTTGTAACCATCAATGATTGGCCTGCTCTCAGTAACCTTTCAGGACAGACAAACAAGGGATACCACGCATGCACACACTGTTTAGATGACACCGAAAGTATATATTTGGACAAATGCAGGAAGAATGTGTACCTGGGGCATCGTCGATTTCTTACGACCAACCATCAATGTCGAAAGAAAGACAAGCATTTCAAAGGCGAGGCAGATCACCGGAAGAAGCCCGCCATCCGTACTGGTGATCACATACTTGCTATGGTCAATGATTTACATGTAATCTTTGGAAAGGGTCCCGGCGGACTATTTGTTCCGAATGACGCTGAGGGACGCGCACCCATGTGGAAGAAGAAATCTATATTTTGGGACCTACCCTATTGGAAAGACCTAGAGGTCCGCTCTGCAATCGACGTGATGCACGTGACGAAGAATCTTTGCGTGAACCTGTTAGGCTTCTTGGGCGTGTATGGGAAGACAAAAGATACACCGGAGGCACGGGAGGACCAGCAACGTGTGCACGAAAAAGACGGCATGCCTCCAAAGCAGTATGAAGGTCCTGCCAGCTACGCTCTTACCAAAGAAGAGAAGGAAATCTTCTTTGAATGCCTGCTCAGTATGAAGGTCCCGTCTGACTTCTCATCGAATATAAAGGGAATAATAAATATGGCAGAGAAAAAGTTCCAGAACCTAAAGTCTCATGACTGCCACGTGATTATGACACAACTGCTTCCGGTTGCATTGAGGGGGCTTCTACCGAAAAACGTTCGATTAGCCATTGTGAAGCTATGTGCATTCCTCAATGCAATCTCTCAGAAGGTGATCGATCCAGAAATCCTACCAAGGTTAAGGAGTGATTTGGCGCAATGTCTTGTCAGTTTCGAGCTGGTGTTCCCACCATCCTTCTTCAATATCATGACGCACGTCCTAGTTCATCTAGTCGACGAGATTGCCATTCTGGGCCCTGTATTTCTACACAATATGTTCCCCTTTGAGAGGTTCATGGGAGTCTTAAAGAAATATGTTCGTAACCGCGCTAGGCCAGAAGGAAGCATCTCCATGGGCCATCAAACAGAGGATGTCATTGGGTTTTGTGTTGACTTCATTCCTGACCTTAAGAAGATTGGTCTCCCTCAATCGCGGTATGAGGGGAGACTGACTGGAAAAGGCACGCTAGGAGCTGACTCAATAATATGTAGGGACGGGCATTCTTGGTCTCAAGCACACTACACAGTTCTACAGAATTCTATCTTGGTGACCCCGTATGTCGATGAACACAAGAATATTCTGTGCTCCAAACACCTGGAGTAGTGTGACGACTGGATTACATGTGAACACATCAGGAGTTTCGGCAGTTGGTTGCAAACACGTCTCATGGGTGACAACACTGTTTCTGAGGAGCTATACTCGTTGGTCAGGGGACCATCTTCGACTATATTGACTTACAAAGGGTACGAGATAAATGGGAATACATTTTACACGATCGCCCAAGATCAAAAGAGCACCAACCAAAAAAGTGGTGTCCGCTTTGATGCAGCAACCAAGAGGGGAAAGGTCGACACATATTATGGTTACATAATGGACATATGGGAACTTGACTATGGACATGATTTTAAGGTCCCTTTGTTTCAGTGCAAATGGGTCAATCTATCAAGAGGCGGGGTACAGGTAGACCCACAGTACGGAATGACAATAGTGGATCTAAACAATCTTGGGTACATAGACGAACCATTCGTCCTAGCCAATGATGTGGCGCAGGTTTTCTATGTGAAGGACATGTCTACCAAACCGAGAAAAAGAAAAGATAAGGAAGCGAATACATCATACGATGAGCCAAAGCGCCACATAGTTCTTTCAGGAAAAAGAGACATCATGGGAGTGGAGGGCAAGACATACATGTCTGAAGATTATGAAAAGTTTCATGAAATTCCTCCCTTCAAAGTCAAGGCTGACCCAAGCACCCTATTAAACGATGAAGATTATCCATGGTTACGGCGCAATAAGCAAAGGACACAAGCGAAGAAAAAGTGAAGACTTTCTCTCCACAACTATTATGATGATGCCTTTCATCTAGAATATCACTGCAGTTACATGTGAAGAAATGAAATGCATCCAGCTTTTGCCGTAACCCTGATACTTCGAAAGAGATTGTCCGTTTTGTACACGAAGTGCATCCAGCTTTTGCCGTAACCCTCTCAACTTTTTATAACATGCTATGTCGGTGAAATGATGATACCATGCCAACTTTCAACCTTTTCAGAGTTCATTTGTAGTGCTTTTCAATTTCAGGGTCATTTGGCTTAAAAAATCATTAAATGCAAGAAAAATACCAAATAAAGTCTAAAAGGGTTGAAAATTGATGATGTGGCTTTGAATGGTTCATTTTGAACACACAAAAAGTCTGGAGTTCAAATAAGTTCAAAAAAATGAAATACCTTTGTAACAAATGATTTTTTCATCCGAAACCCTGATACTTCGAAAGAGATTGTCTATTTTGTACACGAAATGCATCCAGTTTTTGCCATAACCCTCTCAACTTTTTAGCACATGCTATGTGGGTGAAATGATGATACCATGCCAACTTTCAACCTTTTCACAGTTCATTTGAAGTGCTTTTCAATTTCAGGGTCATTTAGCTCAAAAAAATCAGTAAATGCAAGAAAAATACCAAATGAAGTCAAAAAGGGTTGAAAATTGATGATGTGGCTTTGAATGGTGTATTTTGAACACACAAGAAGTCTGGAGTTCAAATAAGTTCAAAAAAATGAAATCCCTTTGTAACAGATGAGTTTTCGTCCGAAACCCTGATACTTCGAAAGATATTGTCCATTTTGTACACGAAGTGCATCCAGTTTTTGCCGTAACCCTTTCAACTTTTTAGCACATGCTATGTCGGTGAAATGATGATACCATACCAACTTTCAACCTTTTCACAGTTCATTTGAAGTGCTTTTCAATTTCAAGGTCATTTAGCTCAAAAAAATCAGTAAATGCATGAACAATACCAAATGAAGTCAGAAAGGGTTGAAAAATTGATGATGTGGCTTTGAATGGTGCATTTTGAACACACAAAAAGTCTGGAGTTCAAATAAGTTCAAAAAATGAAATCCCTTTGTAACAGATGAGTTTTCGTCCGAAACCCTGATACTTCGAAAGAGATTGTCCATTTTGTACACGAAGTGCATCCAATTTTTGCCGTAACCCTCTTAACTTTTTAGCACATGCTATGTGGGTGAAATGATGATACCATACCAACTTTCAACCTTTTCACAGTTCATTTAAAGTGCTTTTCAATTTCAGGGTCATTTAGCTCAAAGAATGAACTAATAGCAAAAAGAATGAACTAGAAAACTTTTATGAAACTCTAATAGCAAAAGGAAACAACTAAAAAAATCAATTAAAATATTCTGCTATGATCAACTAAAACAAAACTATAATATTCTTCAATCGCAAAAAAAATCAACTACAAAGCTTTTATAAAACTCTAATAGCAAAAGGAATCAACTAAAAACATTTTATAAACTTCTAGTATTTTTGAAACTAAAATTATAAAAAATTTATGCAACTAAAATTATCAAATTATTTTTTGTTCAAAACATTAATAGCAAAAAGAATTATCATAAAGAATTTTTTTGTTAGAAACTTCAATAGAAAAAAGAATTATCATAAAGAATTTTTTGTTAGAAACTAAAATAACAAAATCTGTTTTTGAATATAATGTTAAAACACAGTAATATTAAATAGCAGGAAAAAGAATCATTCAAAAATCTATTTTTATAGTAAAATTATTCACAAACTAGTGATTCACACAAATTTCAAAGAATTCAAATTTAAACTATTCAAATTTGATAACTAATGGCACTAACAGAAAGTTTATAATTTTTGTGACCTAACAGAAAAAGAATTAAAAAAATAGAGAAAAAAACAAAAGAAAATAAATAATGCAAAAAGCAAATCAAAAAAACTGAAAAAAAAATATAAAAATGCCGCCTACTGGGCCACCACGGCCTGAATACGACTAGAAACCCAACCTGGCAGGTGGGCCAGGATTCAGGCCCGCAGAAGGCCCAGTAGGCCCACAGGCAGAGAGACACGTTTAGGCCAGTAGGCCTGCAATGGAGAGGAGTTCGAAAGGGGAGGCACAGCCGCGCTTATAAACTGGTGCCGAAGCTCCTCAGCTAGCGAGGTGGGACTAAACATCTACCGCGGCTGTGCCAGGCACAGGCTATTGGTCCCGGTTAGTGGCACGAACTGGGACCAATGCCCACCTTTGGTCCCGGTTTGTGGCACCAACCGGGACCAATGTTACCCTTTGGTCCCGGTTGGTGGAACGAACCAGGACCAAAGGGTTGCATTGGTCCCGGTTCGTGCCACAAACCGGGACCAAAGGTGTGGGTATATAACCCCACACTTAGAGAAATTTCCCCCCACCCCGCCATTCTTCTCTGAACGCCGCCAGGCTGCCCTTGCTTCCTCGACGCCGTCGCCGCCCCGTGGTCGCCGTCGCCGTCGCCGTCGCCACCCGCTCCTCGACGCCGTCGCCGCCCGCTCCTCGTCGCCGTCGCCCCGCGCTCCTGCCCTGCCCCGACGCGCCGCCCGGCCCGTGCCCCCTGCCTCGACGTACGCCGGCCGCCCCGACGCCGCCCCGTGCCCCGGCCTGCCCCGACCATGCCGCACCTCTCCTCGCCGTTCGGTCCGGCCGGCCTCCTCCTCTCTGTTTTTGTTTTTTAATATGATGATTTTTTTGTTCATAGATGATATATATGTAGTGTATATGATGATATGTATGTGTATATATAGGATGATATGTCCTGTTTTTTCATAATTTTTTTGTTCATAGATGATATATATGTAGTGTATATAATGATATATATGTATGTGTATGCAAAAGTTACATTTAAGAAAAAAAAAGTATGTATTATGTTCATATGCAAAGAATATGCAAAAGTTAGAATTTTTGTTCATATATGTATTTTTTTTGTTCATATGTGTATTAATTTTTTTGTTCATAGCATTTTTTTTTCATATATGTATTTTTTTTCATAGCATTTTCTTTCATGTATATATGTATGTGGCTATGTTTGTATAGATGGATATCATTTTTTTCCATGTATGTATGTCGTTGTCGATATACCCCCTCCCCGATAACTTCGACATGAGAAGGGAGGGTCGATATACCCCCTCCCCGATAACATTTTTTTTCTAAGTTACTAAGGTAAAATGTTCACCCCCTCTCGATATACCGGGCGACCAACTCTCGAGGCCACCCAAACCCTAGAAAAAAGCGTTGTCGATCTCTTACCCCCTCCCGCCCCTACCCGACAAATTCTCGAGGCCACCCAAACCACTAGAAGAAAACTCCGGTAACTTCGACATGAGGGGGGACGTCGATCAACCCCCTCTCGCCCGAACAAGTCTATGTATCATTTTATATCGCGGTGGACATATATCAAAGTTTGATCATATGCCAAAGTTTGAATTTTGACATATGCAACATTTGATCATATATCAAAGTTTGATCATATATCAAAGTTTGATCATATGTCAAAGTTTGAATTTTGACATATGCAACATTTGACATATGCAACTTTTGACATAGATTTATCAAGAATGCCCCCATTATGGATGTGCACAAGTTGATCCAAATTTTTTCTGATCTCATCTATATATATTCTTCTATTTGTCACGTTGTCTGTCAAAGTATTGAAGAAATCCATGGCTTCATCATTAGCCGGAAGTAATAGGCGTATGATGCTACGAAGCTCTTCAAATTTGTTTTGGAACGGAGTTCCGGATAGAATAATTCACTTTTTGGTACGAATTTCAGCAAAGGCCTTCCAAATAGCGATATTCGGAAGGCTCTTGCTGAACTTCGTACCAAAAAACTAATTATCCTATCCGGGACTCCGTGCCAAAACAATTTTGGAGAGCTTCGTACCATTATGCGCCTGTTACTTTCGGTTAATGATGAAGCCATGGTTTTTTTGAATCCTTTGACACTAGACAACGTGACATATAGAAG
Source organism: Thinopyrum elongatum (assembly GCA_011799875.1). Taxonomy (NCBI): domain Eukaryota; kingdom Viridiplantae; phylum Streptophyta; class Magnoliopsida; order Poales; family Poaceae; genus Thinopyrum; species Thinopyrum elongatum. The sequence continues at coordinate 644,557,624 of CM022298.1, read as the reverse complement.
GGTAGATGAGATCAGAAAAAATATGGACCATTTTCTGCACATCCAGAATGGCGCCATTTTGTTAAATCCCTTAAAGGTTAAGAGAATCCCTTGTTTGACATTCATGAGAGAGGCGGTCCGGACATCGGACATTCATGAGAAAACTCCGGTAACTCTTCAACATGAGGGGGGACGTCGATCAACCCCCTCTCGCCCGACCAAACCCTAGAAGCGTCGAGGCCACCCCAAACCCTAGAAGCGTTGCCGAGGCCACCCCAAACCGTAGAAGCGTCGAGGCCACCCAAATTTACCAAGTTAAAAGAGCATTGTCGAGGCCACCCCAAACCCTAGAAGCGTTGTCGAGGCCACCCCAAACCGTAGAAGCGTCGAGGCCACTAATATGATTCCTTGTTGTGATTAGCTAGCTAGGTCTATGTTTGCCACTAATATATCCATCTCTCATGTTTGTATATTAATTGCCATGTTGTAATATTTGCACAAACTATGGAGCAAAGAGACTTGGAACAAGAACAGTTGTTGAGGGACATAATCCTCGGCGGAGGTGATGTCTTGTCGTTTCTCAACGACACCAATGGTCAGGAAGGAGAGGATGACGGCTCCGGTGATCGAACAATGGAGGAGGAAGGACATGATCATGACAGCTCCGGTGACCGAATGCCGGAGGAAGAAGGAGACCATGATGACGGCTCCGGTGATCGAACGGAGGAGGGAGCTGTTGCAAAGTCCGGCGAGGTATATATATTAATTAAGCCTGTGCTGACTAGCTAATTGATGCATTAATTGTTTTGGTATGTACATATATTAACTCTTCTTTCTTCTTTTATAGCTCTCCGGATCGAGCCAAACTTCCGTAACGAGACGAGGCCCGAAGAAAAGGTTGCGCCAGGATGAAAGGTTCACGATCACAGCACTCGCGGACGATGGCCTACCGATTGAACCCAAGCGGACCAAGGACGCATTTTCTGCTCAGTGCGGAGCTATTGTTAGGGACAGCATCCCGATCAGCATCAAGCAATGGAATAAGCCTAAGGACGACGACCCTGAAGTTTCTTATGTCACCGATAGACAGGAAGATGATCTTTGGACCTCGCTGAAGGCAAATTTCACCCTACCGCCAGAGGCGGATCTGAATAAGCCAGTTATAGAGCCACTGGTCAAGGCGTGTGCTCTTAAGAAGATGGCAGATCTATTCAGGAGGTGGAAGAATGAGTTTAAATCAATGTTTGTCGACAAAGGGAAGACTCCAGAATTATATAGCTCAACTCTTTCATTGCATGTATATATAATTATCCTCACTATATTATGTACATTGAAGATCGTCGAATGCAGAAAAACACAAATCTATGACATTGGGTTCATTAACCCAAATATCATACATGAATGGACGGTTCAAAAGAATGTCACAGAAACCGAGGACAACTTGCTACAATCGTTGCTTAAAAATCAAAACAAAGAGAAAATACTCTTTCCTTACAACTTCAAGTGAGTGTCACTGTCTTGTGCATATTCGGTTTCCCTTATTACTCAAGGTTATAGTAATGAGGTTCCACTTTATTCTGCTAGAGATTAAGCTTGAGCGGGGAGTAGTAACCGTCTTAGACTCGAGACGAAAAGATCCCCAGGAGTATGCGGACATGACTGAAATGCTCCAGAAGTAAGTTCAATCAATCATTATCGCACCATATCGGCAACTTTGTTCATTTCCTAATAACAAGTAATTATTTTCTTTGTCTGGCAGGGTTTGGAAAGAGTTCACCGGAATTGTTCCGGCACTGCCGAGGGAGCTGCGATTTACACACCCGAAAGTAAGTACTACTACCTGGTTCCGCGCATCTCCCATTGATTCTAGTTTCATCAATACCATTTATAATGCTTGATTATCAGTTTGATTGAACTCTATTTCTCGTAAAGTGCTTGTGGCAGGAAGCCTGGAATGATTTATGTGGATACTACGTTTGCGAGTTCATCTACAACGCGACGACCTCTAAGCGGGGCTACTCTGAAAAACAATATGAAGTGCGTAAGCAATAATATTCACAATTTTATTTTATTACCATCATTTGTGTTGAGTTTTATTCATATATATGTATTGACCCCCTTCTTCAAATTAGTTGTGGTAGATGCGGCATGAACTCCTACTACATGATCGTATACGAGCAATTAAAGAAAAAATGGCGGAATTCTTTCTTGACCACGTCATAAATAAAGTCGGAGAATACCATGTGGAATTTGACATTAGATGTTAGGGATTGTACGTAAGAGATCTTATATTGTATATATGTAGCTAGTAGCGTCGGATAGATATACGAAAACTTGTTGTTCGACCAATCTCTTGGAGAAAGAGAGGTCGATCACTTCTCTCTGTATATGTTCATGACGATCTTGTATACTTAATGGTTCCTTAATTTGCTTACTAGCTAGCGTGTCGAGTTCTCTCTATACGTATAGTAGCTAGCGTCGACCAAGCACGGAGAAAGAGAGGACACTTCTCTCTATTAGCTAGCTAACACAATATGAAACCCCTAAATTAACCCTCCAAAACCCCCCACTGTAAAAAAAAAATAAAAACCCTAGCTCCTGCCAAATGCTGACGCGTGGATGCCTTTTGATCACGGTTGGTGTTACCAACCGAGACTAAAGGTCCTCCTGCCTGGGCTCCCCGCAGCGGCCACGTGGAGCCCCTTCTGTCCCGGTTCGTAAGTGAACCGGGACTAAAGGTTTTGGACTTTAGTCCCGACCTTTAGTCCCGGTTCCAGAACCGGGGCTACTGGGCCTCTGGAACCGGGACAAATAGGCCGTTTTCTACTGGTGCATGGTTACCCGGCCGGCAACCGAGGCTGAGAGTAGCTAGCCTGCCAGAGAGGAGGCTGTAAGCTATGCATGTGGGGTGGAAGATGATGCATGCACGTTGTACGTACCCCAGCCGGCCGTATGATTCCCACTGGGGATTACGTACAGTGAGTACTACGTGGACACGGCGATGCACGGCCCGGGCGAGCTAGCAGCAGGGATTGATTGGTAACCTGTCAAGTTGGCCATTAATCGCTCACTTGCCCGACCGATCTCTCCTTTCAAGCAACACAGGTTGGCTAGGGCTAGCTCCCCGACTTTTTCCTTGGTGCCGTCCGTGCTACCAGTTTCTTTTTGTCCATTCGAAAGACAAATATATAGCCCTGATATATTCGCAAGACACATATCCGTTGTTCGACTGGAAGAGCTGGGACAAGCTCTGGAGTCCACAAAGATACCTATATATGCGATGGAGAGAATATCATGTGTAAACCAAGTTTCAATGAAAACTTCGTGGAAACCACGTTTGAAAGCTTTAAAATATTCTTTAAAAATACAGTATGTTAAGAGTGTGACGTTATATTGCCTTGTGAAATTCCAAATTCAAACACAAAACCATTTACAAGCTATGAAAAAATTAAGAAATGAATAGTAGTGTTACTTGTCGGCACTATTTAATGTTGATTTTGTTTTTTGTACCTCGTAAACAAAATTGTGATTGAACTTGGAATTTCACATGCTAACAGAACATCACACTCTTAACATATTGTATTGTTTTTATAAATAAAAAAAACTTCGACTATAGTTTTTCACGTCGTTTCATCAAAAACTTTGTTTCCACGTGATATTCTCTCTATGCGATGTTGAGGCGGAGATATAGCAATCTAATATGTTCTAGCATTTTTATAGAGAATGTGTTCATTCTAATGACACAAACTGTACAGAGAATATGTCCCAATGTCGGGTTGTGCAAAGCCGCGAGAGCTATGTTTCACTTATTGCGAGACGTAGCTCCGGCTCACATCTGGTGCGAGGCTAATGGAAGGACCCAGTACAGTAGCAGACTTTGCGAGTTATTATTCTATGTGTGTTTTTCTTTTTTGGTTTTCACTATTTGCATCGGTTTCTTTGGTTTTTGTTTTTGGTTTTTGTTCAAGTTTATTTGGTTTTCCTTGTTTCTTTCTACCATTTTCACCGATTTTCCTCAGTTTTTTCCCTTTTTCCCTTTCCCTTTTTTCTTTTTTTCAACACATGTCTACTCTTTTCCATATACCTTGTCCACTTTTTTATACATCAGGAACATTTTTATACACGTTCTACATTTTTTTTAAATAAATGCTTAATATATTTTTAAAATATGTGTTTCGTGTCCACATTTTCATACACATTTTACATTTTTTAATACATAAAAAACATTTTTATACACGTTTAACTGTTTGAAAATACATGATTAACATTTAATAAAATGCATGTTTTTGAACATTTCTTCGAATATGTGTTAGAAAAATTAGAATGATACAAAAGAATATTAAACTATGTGGACATTTTCTTACATTCTATAAGCATATTTAGACATGCCACAAACCTTTTTGAAACACATGAACTCTAAAAAAAGAATTACATATTTTTAAATGATAGAAAACTTTTCTTTGAATTGCACGGTCATTTTTTACATTGTATATCAATTTTCCAAAAGCCACTTACTTTTTTTTGAAATGTGTGCACATTTTTTCAATCCTATCAACATTTTACAAAATTACACAAAAAAAAATACACAGTGTTAATATTTTTCAAATACGCGGTGAGCATTTTAAAAATTATGTAAATATTTTTTGTCATATATGTCTTGCTATTAAAGCATAATCTACAAAGAAAGAACATAAAGTGGTGCAAGTAAAAATTCATTTAACTTGCTATTTTCATGAGAAATAAAATTGACAAGTCGGAGATGGAGATTTTTCTTCTTGCAAGAGATCCTGCGGGATGCGTCGCTAATTGTTTTACATCCGTCCATTTCATATGCCACTGTAGGGCGCAAGGAAAAAATGTACTTTTCCTTGCTCTTGAGAAAAAAAGTGCGTTGAATAGAGATCCATTTTTTATTTTAGAAGGTTATTGCTTACTATTTTTTTCACTTGAATTAAGCTTTTAATTCATTGATATTGCAATTTGAATATTGCAATAATTTATTGAAAAGATGGTAGCCAATTTATTGGCTAATTCAAATTTGTCTATAGAATTCATAAAATTCTTATTGTTGAAGTCCACAATTCAAGTCTCATGGCTCTGTTTACGTTTTCTCAAAAATGGATTAAAAAACATTATTACTTTTAAAGTTTGGATAAACCATTACTTCGTTCGGTACCTACGTGATTATGGGCTGGCCGATTTAAGGACCACACTGGGGCAAGGGGAACGCTCTTTCCCGCTATAAGCTAGACAAAACATCGGCCATATCCCATATGAAACGAGCATAATCACTGCTTCGTTGGGCTAGTTTCCGACGGGATTGGTTTGACTATGGAAGCAGCCTATAGTGCTCACTCTCTAGAATCAAAAGGGGCTACCACCTTGTGTGTGTATCTGGAAAGATCAAAGCTTACATTGACTTTAGTTTGTGGAACAATGTCATATCAAAAGGCTCCATTAGGCGTGAGACCTTCAAGTCAGTCAAGAAATGGGCTTTGCCATCAGAGGACCTAATTTTGATCAACGTGGACGCTGCAATCTTCTCCAATGCTAGAAAATCTGGGTATGGTGTTGTCATGCGTAATCATCTAGGGGTTATGCAGGCTTCTTGTCGAGGCTTTGCTGATCATGTGCAATGCCCTGAAGTTGCTGAAGTAGTAGCCATCCTCCAGGCGCTCACGCTTCGAAAGCATAAGAGTTCAGTCATTTCAAGTGGCGTCTAATTGTCTTTCACTTGTTAACAAGCTGCAACTAGAAAGGTTGGATAAGACTTCGACGCGTGCCATTGTTCATGTTTTTAAGCTGAGAGCCAAAAAGTTTGTATCATGTACTTTTAAGTATGTTAGTCAAGTATGTAATGAGGCATCCCATGTTCTGGCCAGGTCGGCAGAACATGATCATGGACCCTCTTGGTTAAATAAGCCCCGTGAAATCATCAGGGCCATTATTTGTACTGAACAATTGATGAATGAATGAGAGGTTGCTGCCCATTGTCTCAAAAAACGCACCAAATATTCAAGCAAACACAGGTGCACGTGTTCCCTTCGTTCCATAAGTCTTGTCTAGATTTCTCTAAAACCATGACAAGAATTATGGAACGGAAGGAGTACCTTTTTGTCCGTTCGTTTTTTTCTTCTTTTTTTATCTTCTTTTCTTTGTCCTGCTTTTTCAATTTTTTCTTGCTTTTTATCTCCATTTATATTTTCCATTGTATTACTTCCTTTTGGTCTTTAGTATATATGAACATATATTCACATGTGCATGATTATTATTACAAATGTACAAACTTCAAAAAATCATGAACCATTTTTAATACAAAAATATGATGTTTTACATATATGATTTTTTAAGTATACAACATGAAATTTCTTATATCATATGTATAAACATGATTTTTTTTCATTTTCCCCAATATATTTTTGTATTTTAAAAAACTAATTAAAAATATTTACAGGATCTATTAAATAAGAATGATTTTCGAAGACAAGCTGAACACCAGTCCAGGTCGGCTGATGGATGCGCACACATGTGCATTTGCCAAGCAGCAAGTAGGAGCTCTATTTCATGTTGGCTAATTCTATTCTACGCGCATTGCGAATAATAGGGAGCATAATACGTGAAACTTGTGGTAATGGGGTCCATGATGACAATTTTTTTTATATTATTATTATTATTGTTATTATATCTTTTTAGAATAATATTTTATTTATGGCACAAACGTAGTTATAGCGATATTAAGGAGGAGAGATAGCAATTCACAATGTTATAAAATTCTAATTTTTTTAGTACAGTTCTAGCAAAAAATTTTTTTTGAGAAGATACAGTTCTAGCATTCTAGTAGACACAAACTTTGCAAGCCAGTAATGAAAATAATGGTCCCAGTAGCGGGGCTGGCCCGGCGAAACAGCAAAGCTAGGAGCCAGCTGGTGTTCCTGCCATGGGTCGTTTTTATTAGGGTGATCTCTCACATAAAAATATCAAAGTTGTTAGTGTTCTCCCTAGTGTAGCACCGTCTATAAACATGTAGCTTTTCGGGGTACGACATGTACACATGAGTATGAACGATTGGTGAGGTGTACGGCGGGTGAAGGTCAGACCTCACTGTAGGAGCACTAGGTTGTCTTGAAGTTCTAGCAGGATAATCCTGAGCTTGGAACACACGCATCAAGATGAACAAGAGTCATATGGAGATGTGATAGGCAAGTTTGCCTACTGGTTGAAGCTCACATCATCAGTGATGCACACAACAATGGATGTGAATAAGATGAGGGTCTTGAATCGCTCACTATCAATTATGGGAGATGTTGATTTGAGTGGGGGTGCACTTCATATTAAAAAAAATTAAACACTAGTGCAAATTAACTATAAACAATGTCTAAATGAACTTCTGTTTATCGTTGTAAATCAATGGCTCGCAACACCACTTTCAGCTTAGCCCTTATGTTAGAGAGAGAGAAGTTAGCTGCAAATGGTTGGAACTATGAGATTGGATCCTGAACCTGATATTTGTTCTCCAGATTGCTAAGGAGCATGTGTTGGATCAGCCCCTAGGTGATCCTCCTACTCCAAGAGTGACGGAGGAAGTTACAAATGTCTTTACAGGTCGTAGTGATGACTATGAGTCAGTCCAGTGCCTCATGCTGACTTGGATGGATCCTGGAGTTGCAGAAACGTTTTGAATGAGCCAGTACACGCGAAATAATCATGTCACTGGATATTCTGTACAAGAAGCAGTCAAGAGCCGAACATTGTGAAATAATTAAGGCCTAGATTGGATGCAGGATGGTAAAAGGTTCCTCAATGAGTGAGCTTATAGTGAAGTTGGTTGACTATGTTGATAGACTTCCTTCTTTGGATTTTGAATCCCTTCAACACTCGGTATAGATGTTGGCTGACTATGTTCAAAACTGTCGAAGCTGGATTGCAGAAGAACAAGCAAGTGTTCCTAGTGAACAAGACCGCCAGTTTCAAGAAGAAAGACAAGTCCATCAAGGAGTCTGCTAGTGCCGATGTGACTGTCTCCCGGAAGAGGAACAAGGGCGGAGCCACTAAGGAGACCGAGTGTTTCTACTGCAAAGGAAAGGGACACTTGAAGCGCAACTGCAAGAAGTTCTTGGTAGATAAGAAGAACAATGGTTCTTCCGGTAAAGGTAAAGGTATAAAAGTTATAGAAGTTAATGTTACTAATGTTCTACTTGCTCATAATTCTTGTAAGTCATGGGTATTTGATCACATTTGCAACATGATGCAGGGATTGCAGAAAAGTTTGCAAGCTGGAAAGGAATGAATTCATGATGCGTGTCGAGAATGGTGATGTCATCGGAGTCATCGGAGTCATGTCTTTAAGTGTACCTTCAGGATTTATCTTAGAACTAAATAATTGTTACTACATTCCGAAGTTGTGTAAAAACATTATCTCTGGGTCATGTTTAAGAAGCGACAGTTATTCTTATAAGTCTGAGAACAATGATTGTTAAATTTATTCTAAGGATATGTTTTATATATGGATTTGCATCTATTGTCGGTCATTTATTCATTTTGAATATTTGAATGTGAGAATGATGTCTATAACATAGAAGCTAAATGTCTTAAAAATACTGGTAATACCACTTTCATGTGGCACTGCCGACTTGGTCACATCGAGAAGAAGCGTATGCAAAAGTTTCATAAAGAAGGACTATTAATGTATTTTGCCTTCAAATCATTCGACGCATACGAAGCTTTCCTGATGGCAAAAAGACTAAGACACACCATTTACGGGTCACCTTGAAAGGACAGGTGAATTATTGGAGATAATACATGGTGATTGTCGGTACTAAAACCGGCAGACCTCGGGTAGGGGGCCCCGAGCTGTGGATCTCGGGTCGATGGGTAATAGGAACAAAGGGAACAATATTTACCCAGGTTCGGACCCTCTCGAAGAGGTAAAACCCTACGTCCTACTTTGATTGTATTGATGATGATGTATCAAGTACAGGCTTGATCTACCTCGAGATCCTATGTGTTCTAACCCTAAGGTGAATAATGATGAATCTTTTTACTGCGGACTTAACCCCTCAGCTTATATAGGCACTGGGGGTATCTAGGGTTACACATGGTTGGTTTACCAGCTAGGGATACACATGTAGACGGCCGGTGCAATTCTTGAATTGCACGCCAAGTCTTCGGCAGAATCCACCTTGATCATGTCGAGGTTTAAGACTTCTGGAGTCCTTCCTTATGAGATTGGCAGGTCCTGAGTTCGGCCCATGGACTATGGGCCAACTAGGTTGGTACCCCCTAGTCCAGGACACCGCCAATGATGTATATGGCCCAATGAGCAAACCAACACGTGGTGGATATTTGTACTTCATGATTTTTACCAATGATTTGAGTAGATATGGTTATACATACTTAATGAAAAAGACGTCCAAGACTTTTGAAAAGTTCAAGGAGTCTCAAAATGAGGTAGAGAATCATTGTGGCAAAAATATTAAGTTTCCACGATCATGGGGAGGCGAATATCTAAGTCATGAGTTTAGTCAACATCTATATGATCGTGGAATTGTTTCACAACTTACTCCAACCGGAGCTCCACAGAGAAATGGAGTGTCTGAGAGGCGTAACCGAACCTTGTTAGACATGGTAAGGTCAATGATGTCTCTTACGATCTGCCTTTATCTTTTGGGGGATACGCACACGAAACAGCAACATACACACTAAACAGAGCATCGTCCAAGTCTGTTGAGTCGACTCCAAATGAGTTATGGAATGAGAAGAAACCCAATTTGTCGCTTCTCAAAGTTTGGGGTTGTGAAACTTACGTAAAATGTTTACAACCAAACAAACTTGTCCAAAATCATACAAATGTTACCTTGTAGGTTATCCCTAGGAAACTATTGGTTATTCCTTCTACCACCAGTCCGATAACAAAGTGTTTGTTGCTAGGAATGGAAATCTTCTTGACAAAGAGTTTCTTGCTAAAGAAGTGAGTGGGAGGATAGTATATCTTGATGAGATTAGTGAATTTTCGGTGAAAGTTAGTTGGGCTAATGACCGGAAGTAGTTCCAGAAGTTATCCCTGTAACTGAATCAAAAGTTACTACATCGATTGTAGAAACACTAATTAAGCATGTGACTGAACCGTGTAGGTCAGGAAGAGTTAGTGAACCTCCTGAATGATTTCATAATGAAATACTCATCTTATAAGAAGATGAACATGCATACTACAGAGAAGCGATGGCGGCACCCAGCTTAGAAGAATGGCTCAAATTCATGAAATCCAAAATGGAGTCCATGTACGAAAACCAAGTTTGGAACTTGAAGAGCCTCCAGAGGGAGTGAAACCTATTTAATGTAAATGGATCTTCAAAAGAAAGACGGACGTGGATGGTAATCCTACTATCCATAAAGCAAGGCTTGTCGTGAAAGGGTTCCGACAAATTGAGGGAGTCGATTACGATGAGACTTTCACGCCCATAGCAATGCAAAAATCTGTGCGGATTATGATGGAAATTGCTGCATATTTCGATTACGAGATATGGCAGATGGATGTTAAAACAACTTTCCTAAATGGAAGCCTGGAAGAGGATGTATACATGATACAACTGAAGGTTTTGCCGATCCTAAGGATGACAATAATGTGTGCAAGATTCAAAGGTCAATCTATGGTTTGAAGCAAGCATCGAGTTGCTAGAACAAATGCATTGTTGAAGTTGTTAAAGAGTTTGGCTCTATCAAGAATGGCGAAGAATCTTGTGTCTACAAGAAGTTTAGTGGGAGCTATATAGCATTTCTAATATTAAATGTAGATTACATATTATTGATTGGCAATGACGTAAAGTTTCTTAGCACAATTAAAAAAATCATTGAAAAGTGCATTTTTTATGAAAGACTTAGGCGAAGCAGCATATATATTGGGTATTAAGATCTATGGAGATAGATCAAGATGTCTAATAGAGCTAGGCTAAAGCACACATTGACAAGGTTTTAAGAAGGTTTAAAATGGAGAACGCCAAGAAAGGCTTACTCCAATGTCACATGGCACAACACTTAGCAAGAATCAGTGTGCCAGCACAATTGATGAGCGAGTGCAGATGAGTAACGTCTCGTATGCTTCGGCAATTGGATCTATCATGTATTCTATGCTATGTACAAGACTCGATGTTTCTTATGTGCTAAGTGTTAGTAGTAGGTACCAAAGTGATCCAAGTTTGGCTCACTAGACAATTGATAAAAATATTCTTAAGTGCCTCAAAAGGACAAAGGATATGATCCTTGTCTATGGCGAAGATGAAGAGCTGGTAGTAAATAGTTACACCAACGCTAGCTTCATGACTGACATAGATGACTACAAATCTCAATCATGCTATGTTTTCACTCTCAATGGTGGTGTAGTGGCTAGAAAAGTTCAAAGCAGAACCCAGTTGCAGATTCTATGATGGAAGAGGAGTATATCGCAACTTCAGAAGCTTTGAAGCGCTACAAAAAAATACACTTCCGTGATGATACGTGTTTGTCACAGTAGGTCACATTTTCTGTCATGCATGTACATCCATGACGATTTTATGACAGAATCAAGATAGTCATACTTGTGCTGTCGTAGAAGTGTTCCATGACACTACCGAAATTATCATCACGGAAGTGTCCACTTCCATGACGATAAATCGCGGGTCATAGAAGTGCTTTCGTCAAGGGTAACCGACACGTGGCATCCACCGTAACGGGTCGCCGTTAAGCTATCGGGTTCCAGTTTGGATCCGATAACCCGTTAACAGCCCGAACCAATAGGGATTTTCCACGTGTAAAATTCTCAATGGCCAGAGGAACCACGTGTTGGCTCACCGTTGGGACAGATGTCATCCACTCATTGGACCGCAGGCGCCTATGATACATCGACACGTGGCACGGCCCAACAGAGGCCCATTCCGGTGAAAAGGCCGGCCCGTTTGACTTGGTCAAAAGGTAGCGGGCCGGCCCACGGAAAGCCTGTTAACGGCCTGTTCGCATATAGCCCATTTACAGCCCGCTAACTCACGACCCGTTATTGCCTATCCGAATTGGGCCCAGTAGCGTCATCTGGGCCGTCCAATATGATTCCAGCCCATTGTAACTTTCGGCCCATGTATGGCCCATGACGTCTTTCGGCCCATACGAGGCCCTTTGTAACTCTGGGCCCATTAAAGGCCCGATGTGAAACTGGCCCATAATAAACAGTGTATCACTTTATACCCATTAACGGCCCATTATTCCGTAGGCCGTCTCCAGTCCGTGTTACCTTTTCGGCCTTCTAAGGGCCCATTTATTCTTGGGCTAATTTTCAGAATTCGGTTACTTACGGTCCGTTACTGGCCTGTTCCGCTTATGGGCCAAATTCGGCCCGTGGTTACAGTCGGCCCGATTGTGGCCTGTTAACCCGTTGGGTTGTTTTCATAGCGCCATCAAATACGGCCTGTTAACGGCCCGTTATGGTCGGGCCATAAACAGACGATTTCCACTCTAGCCCGTTTTCGGCCCATTTTGCGGACCGTTATTGGTCCATGAATATTACGGCCCATGTGTGGCCAAACGATTATTCGGCCCGTAGAAGGCCCATTGATCATATGGCCCGTAGAAGGCCCATGGATCCTACGGCCCGTAGAAGGCCCATGGATCCTACGGCCCGTAAGAGGCCCATGGTCACTACAGCAGGTAGCAGGACCATGGTTACAACGGTCCGTGTGTTACCATGGTTATTGTGGCCTAGTTATAAAAATAGGTTATTGTGGCCACTAGAAAAACCCGCAAAAAGAACTGCAGTGACTACAAGCAAACAACTAAATAAGACAATAAGGAAATAAATAAGCAAGCAACTAACGCTAGGCTATTACGGCTATTACACATATTACATCCACTGGGCATCAAAGTTCACCACCAGTGCAAATATAGGGAACAAAGCAGCATATTACATACACTGGCCGTCTAAATTGGCCACCAGTGCAAATAAATACGGCAGCAAAACAAGTCCATAACTGAAACAACTTCAGAAGAGCTCAAGAAACGTTATCCTGGGTATCCACACTACTGCAGGATGCTGCTAACGCGACACTACGATCATAGACCCTTTGACGAAACTGTGTGCGATGCATTAATCGCAAACGGTGATGTAAAAAAAACCATCAAAAAAGATGCAAAACATTTGCGATGAAGGATATATCAAACACAGTTCAGATTTTAGTTGCGTGTGTGATGCGGGGCATACGGTTCAGTCTATTAACTGTTTGCGATGAGGCGGAACAACAGAAACGGGCAGCCAGATGAAGGTGTGTGTGATATACGGCATACGGTTCACCCGGATGAACTGTTTGTGATTAGGCAACACAAAAGAAACGGTCAGCCAGATAAAGGTGTGTGCGATATACGGCATACGGTCACTCGGATGAACTGTTTTTGATTAGGCAACGCAACAGAAACGGTTCAGCCAGATCAAGGTGTGTGCAATGGAGGGCATACAGTTCATTCAGATAAACTGTTTGTGTTGAGCCAAGAGAACAGAAATGTTTTACATAAACAAGATGTGTGTAATACGCGGCAAACATCCAATTACATAGGTGGCTAGTACACACATGACATTTCCACACACGAAAGTAAACTATAACACGCATAATTAACTAGGATAAACGATCATCTGATCATCATCTACTTCTTGTGCTAGCTCGATGTTCCTTCTATGCTAAGTTTCCATTAATTGATGGCATTTTATGAACACGCCACCGTTTTCCGCCATTTCCTCACCGGTTTCCCGTCACCCAGCGATATTGCGCATAAACCTAGGCGGCCCGCGACGCACAGAGGCAACAAGCGCAGCCTGTAGCACATCCACCTTTTCCAAGCATGCCAACCCACCAAAGCGCCACCTCTGCCATCAACCTCGTCGACAAGGAAAACGAGAAGGCGCCACGGCCCGTCGAGGCCGAGGCGCTCCCCGGCAACGCGATGGATGATGCCGTGAAGCGCATCATCGCCAGGGTTGAGCAGACCCTTGGCGCATGGCGCTTCAGCGCCGCGGATCAAGATAGGCATGTCAGCGCCGAGAGGCTGCAGCTCGCCGCACAACATGATCGATGGCACGCCACAGAGCAAGCTAGGCACGTCTGCGCCGATAGGCTATGGCTCGCCGCATGGCGAGACCGTTGGAGTGCCGCAAAGCGAGAGGCGCGGTGCGCCGCATAGCAAGAGTGGATCCTTTGGCGCTTGCCTGCTGTCGACTGGGCATCACAGCTGGGTACATGTCCCGTCAGTACCCCCATTCCTCGCCAGGAGTGGGCAGAGGCCCTCTGCGCCGTACTTGCACCAGAGGCCGGCCGCGCCGTACTAGCACCGGATGCCCGCCGCACTGTTTGCATGGGTCGCGCCGTTCACCTTGTCCGCGACCCGCTCGATGCCAAGGCATGACTGTGTACAATATCTGACATGCATACGGAAAAATATAGTGAGATTATGTAAGGAGAGCATGCAGAAATCTAGAGTGATGGTAACAACCAGTGGATGGATCCAAAAATAATGATAGTAGGCTGATGATAGCTATAATTTAATAAAAAGACAGATGGTGATTGCTTTACTATTTATTTCCCACCCAAGATGAACAACATAGGCATACCCTAGGTGAACCAGATAATAGACAGAGATACTATTCATTGCTGCCTCGATATGTGCCCCACAAGTAATTTTAAAACTCAAGTTTGAACATTAATTTGAACCTGACTTGGAGTCTAAGAGGTGAACAGGATGATAAAGTAGCAGGTAATATTAAGCAATGCATAACATAAGTAGAAACAAAAGAGTGCGACCTCTCTTGTGGACCCGTGTACTCCTTGTTGGGAAACGTAGCATGCAATTTCAAAAAAATTCCTACGCTCACGCAAGATCTATCTAGGAGATGCATAGCAACGAGAGGGGGAGAGTGTGTCCACGTACCCTTGTAGACCGAAAGCGGAAGCGTTAGGTTAACGCGGTTGATGTAGTCGAACGTCTTCACGATCCAACCGATCCAAGCACCGAATGTACGTTACCTCTGTGTTCAGCACACGTTCAGCTCGATGACGTCCCTCGAACTCTTGATCTAGCAGAGGGTCGAGGGAGAGTTCCGTCAGCACGATGGTGTGGCGACGGTGTTGGTGATGTGATCCGCGCAGGGCTTCGCCTAAGCACTACGACGCTATGACCGGAAGAGTAAACTGTGGAGGGGGGCACCGCACACGGCTAAGAAAACAATTGTTGTGCCTTTGGGGTGCCCCCTGCCCATGTATATAAAGGAGGAGAGGGAGGAAGCCGGCCCCCTAGGGGCGCGCCAAGTGTGGGGAGTCCTACTAGGACTCCCAGTCCTAGTAGGATTCCTCCTTCCTTTTTCCGGACTGGGAAAGGGGGGAAAGGAAGAGAGAAGAGGAGAAGGAAAGGGGGGCGCGCCCCCTCCCCTAGTCCAATTCGGACTCCCCATGGGAGGGGGCGCAACCACCCCTTGTGGGCTACCTCCCCTCTTCCCTATGGCCCATGAGGCCCATTAACACTCCCGGGGGGTTCCGGTAACCTCCCGGTACTCCGGTAAAATACCCGAATCACTCGGAACCATTCCGAAGTCCGAATACAACCTTCCAATATATGAATCTTTACCTCTCAACCATTTCGAGACTCCTCGTCATGTCCGTGATCTCATCCGGGACTCCGAACAAACTTCGGTCACCAAAACACATAACTCATAATACAAATCGTCATCGAACGTTAAGCGTGTGGACCCTACGGGTTCGAGAACTATGTAGACATGACCGAGACACATCTCCGGTCAATAACCAATAGTGGAACCTGGATGCTCATATTGGCTCCTACATATTCTACGAAGATCTTTATCGGTCAAACCGCACAACAACATACGGCATTCCCTTTGTCATCGGTATGTTACTTGCCCGAGATTCGATCGTCGGTATCATCATACCTAGTTCAATCTCGTTACTGGCAAGTCTCTTTACTCGTTCTGTAATGCATCATCCTGCAACTAACTCATTAGTCACATTGCTTGCAAGGCTTCATATGATGTGCATTACCGAGAGGGCCCAGAGATACCTCTCCGATACTCGGAGTGACAAATCCTAATCTCGATCTATGCCAACCAAACAAACACCTTTAGAGACACCTGTAGAGCATCTTTATAATCACCCAGTTACGTTGTGACGTTTGATAGCACACAAGGTGTTCCTCCAGTATTCGGGAGTTGCATAATCTCATAGTCAGAGGAATATGTATAAGTCATGAAGAAAGCAATAGCAATAAAACTTAATGATCATTATGCTAAGCTAACGGATGGGTCCTGTCCATCACATCATTCTCCTAATGATGTGATCCCGTTCATCAAATGACAACACATGTCTATGGTTAGGAAACTTAACCATCTTTGATTAACGAGCTAGTCTAGTAGAGGCATACTAGGGACACTGTGTTTTGTCTATGTATTCACACATGTATTAAGTTTCCGGTTAATACAATTCTAGCATGAATAATAAACATTTATCATGATATACGGAAATATAAATAACAACTTTATTATTGCCTGTAGGGCATATTTCCTTCAGTCTCCCACTTGCACTAGAGTCAATAATCTAGTTTACATAGTAATGATTCTAACACCCATGGAGTCTTGGTGCTGATCATGTTTTGCTCGTGGAAGAGGCTTAGTCAACGGGTCTGCAACATTCAGATCCGTATGTATTTTGCAAATCTCTATGTCTCCCTCCTTGACTTGATCGCGGATGGAATTGAAGCGTCTCTTGATGTGTTTGGTTCTCTTGTGAAATCTGGATTCCTTCGCCAAGGCAATTGCTCCAGTATTATCACAAAAGATTTTCATTGGACCCGATGCACTAGGTATTACACCTAGATCGGATATGAACTCCTTCATCCAGACTCCTTCATTTGCTTCTTCCAAAGCAGCTATGTATTCCGCTTCACACATAGATCCCGCCATGACGCTCTGCTTGGAACTGCACCAACTGATAGCTCCACCATTCAATATAAATACATATCCGGTTTGTGACTTAGAGTCATCCGGATCAGTGTCAAAGCTTGCATCGACGTAACCATTTACGACAAGCTCTTTGTCACCTCAATAAACGAGAAACATATCCTTAGTCCTTTTTAGGTATTTCAGGATGTTCTTGACCGCTATCCAGTGATCCACTCCTGGATTACTTTGGTACCTCCCTGCTAAACTTATAGCAAGGCACACATCAGGTCTGGTACACAACATAGCATACATGATAGAACCTATGGCTGAGGCATAGGGAATGACTTTCATTTTCTCTCGATCTTCTGCGGTGGTCGGGCATTGAGTCTTACTCAACTTCACACCTTGCAACATAGGCAAGAACCCTTTCTTTGACTGATCCATTTTGAACTTCTTCAAAACTTTATCAAGGTATGTGCTTTGTGAAAGTCCTATTAAGCGTCTCGATCTATCCCTATAGATCTTGATGCCCAATATATAAGCAGCTTCACCGAGGTCTTTCATTGAAAAATTCTTATTCAAGTATCCTTTTATGCTATCCAGAAATTCCGTATAATTTCCAATCAACAATATGTCATCCACATATAATATCAGAAATGCTACAGAGCTCCCACTCACTTTCTTGTAAATACAGGCTTCTCCAAAAGTCTGTATAAAACCATATGCTTTGATCACACTATCAAAGTGTATATTCCAACTCCGAGAGGCTTGCACCAGTCCATAAATGGATCGCTGGAGCTTGCACACTTTGTTAGCACCTTTAGGATCGACAAAATCTTCTGGTTGCATCATATACAACTCTTCCTTGAGAAATCCATTAAGGAATGCAGTTTTGACATCCATTTGCCAGATTTCATAATCATAAAATGCGGCAATTGCTAACATGATTCGGACAGACTTAAGCATCGCTACGGGTGAGAAGGTCTCATCGTAGTCAACTCCTTGAACTTGTCGAAAACCTTTCGCAACAAGTCGAGCTTTGTAGACAGTAACATTACCGTCAGTGTCAGTCTTCTTCTTGAAGATCCATTTATTCTCAATGGCTTGCCGATCATCGGGCAAGTCAACCAAAGTCCACACTTTGTTCTCATACATGGATCCCATCTCAGATTTCATGGCCTCAAGTCATTTCGCGGAATCTGGGCTCATCATCGCTTCCTCATAGTTCGTAGGTTCGTCATGGTCTAGTAAAATGACTTCCAGAACAGGATTACCGTACCACTCTGGTGCGGAACGTACTCTGGTTGACCTACGAGGTTCGGTAGTAACTTGATCCGAAGTTTCATGATCATCATCATTAACTTCCTCACTAATTGGTGTAGGCATCACTGGAACTGATTTCTGTGATGAATTACTTTCCAATTCGGGAGAAGGTACAATTAACTCATCAAGTTCTACTTTCCTCCCACTCACTTCTTTCGAGAGAAACTCCTTCTCTAGAAAGTATCCATTCTTAGCAACGAATATCTTGCCTTCAGATCTGTGATAGAAGGTGTACCCAACAGTCTCCTTTGGGTATCCTATGAAGATGCATTTCTCTGATTTGGGTTCGAGCTTATCAGGTTGAAGTTGTTTCACATAAGTATCGTAGCCCCAAATTTTAAGAAACGACAGCTTAGGTTTCTTGCCAAACCACAGTTCATACGGTGTCGTCTCAACGGATTTAGATGGTGCCCTATTTAACGTGAATGCAGCTGTCTCTAATGCATAACCCCAAAACAATAGTGGTAAATCGGTAAGAGACATCATAGATCACACCATATCTAATAAAGTACGGTTACGACGTTCGGACACACCATTACGCTGTGGTGTTCCAGGTGGCGTGAGTTGCGAAACTATTCCACATTGTTTTAAATGAAGGCCAAACTCGTAACTCAAATATTCGCCTCCGTGATCAGATCATAGAAACTTTATTTTCTTGTTACGATGATTCTCCACTTCACTTTGAAATTCTTTGAACTTTTCAAACGTTTCAGACTTGTGTTTCATTAAGTAGATATACCCATATCTGCTCAAATCATCTGTGAAGGTCAGAAAATAACGATACCCGCCGCGAGCCTCAACACTCATCGGACTGCATACATCGGTATGTATTATTTCCAATAAGTCTGTAGCTCGCTCCATTGTTCCGGAGAACGGAGTCTTAGTCATCTTGCCCATGAGTCATGGTTCGCAAGTATCAAATGATTCATAATCAAGTGATTCCAAAAGCCCATCATCATGGAGTTTCTTCATGCGCTTTACACCAATATGACCTAAATGGCAGTGCCACAAATAAGTTGCACTATCATTATAAACTTTGCATCTTTTGGCTTCAATATTATGAATATGTGTATCACTACAATCGAGATTCAACAAAAATAGACCACTCCTCAAGGGTGCATGACCGTAAAAGATATTACTCATATAAATAGAACAACCATTATTCTCTGATTTAAATGAATAACCGTCTCGCATTAAACAAGATCCAGATATAATGTTCATGCTCAACGCTGGCACCAAATAACAATTATTCAGGTCTAAAACTAATCCCAAAGGTAGATGTAGAGGTAGCGTGCCGACGACGATCACATCGACCTTGGAACCATTCCCGACGCGCATCATCACCTCGTCCTTAGCCAATCTTCGTTTAATCCGTAGTCCCTGTTTCGAGTTACAAATATGAGCAACCGAACCGGTATCAAATACCCAGGCAGTACTACGAGCAATAGTAAGGTACACATCAATAACATGTATATCAAATATACCTTTGTTCACTTTGCCATCCTTCTTATCCGCCAAATATTTGGGGCAGTTCCGCTTCCAGTGACCAGTCCCTTTGCAGTAGAAGCACTCAGTTTCAGGCTTAGGTCCAGACTTTGGCTTCTTCCCGGGAGTAGCAACTTGCTTGCTATTCTTCTTGAAGTTCCCCTTCTTCCCTTTGCCCTTTTTCTTGAAACTAGTGGTCTTGTTAACCATCAACACTTGATGGTCCTTCTTGATTTCTACCTCCGCAGCCTTTAGCATTGCGAAGAGCTCGGGAATTGTCTTCTCCATCCCTTGCATATTATAGTTCATCACGAAGCCTTTATAGCTTGGTGGCAGTGATTGAAGAACTCTGTCAATAACACTATCATCCAGAAGATTAACTCCCAGCTGAGTCAAGTGGTTATGGTACCCAGACATTCTGAGTATGTGTTCACTAACAGAACTGTTCTCCTCCATCTTGCAGCTATAGAACTTGTTGGAGACTTCATATCTCTCAACTCGGGCATTTGCTTGAAATATTAACTTCAATTCCTGGAACATCTCATATGCTCCATGATGATCAAAACGTCTTTGAAGTCCCAATTCTAAGCCGTAAAGCATGGCACACTGAACTATCGAGTAGTCATCAGATTGAGCTTGCCAGACGTTCATAACATCAGCATCTGCTCCTGCAGCAGGCCTTTCACCTAGCGGTGCATCAAGGACATAATTCTTCTGTGCAGCAATGAGGATAATCCTCAAGTTGCGGACCCAGTCCGTGTAGTTGCTACCATCATCTTTCAACTTAGCTTTCTCTAGGAACGCATTAAAATTCAAGGGAACGGTAGCACGGGCCATTGATCTACAACAACATAGATATGCAAAAACTATCAGGTACTAAGTTCATGATAAATTAAAGTTCAATTAAGCATATTACTTAAGAACTCCCACTTAGATAGACATCCCTCTAGTCATCTAAATGATCACATGATCCATATCAACTAAACCATGTTCGATCATCACGTGAGATGGAGTAGTTTTCAATGGTGAACATCTCTATGTTGATCATATCTACTATATGATTCACGTTCGACCTTTCGGTCTCAGTGTTCCGAGGCCATATCTGCATATGCTAGGCTCGTCAAGTTTAACCCGAGTATTCTGCACGTGCAAAACTGGCTTGCACCCGTTGTATGTGAACGTAGAGCTTATCACACCCGATCATCACGTGGTGTCTCGGCACGACGAACTGTCACAACGGTGCATACTCAGAGAGAACACTTATGCCTTGAAATTTAGTGAGGGATCATCTTATAATGCTACCGCCGTACTAAGCAAAATAAGATGCATAAAAGATAAACATCACATGCAATCAAAAATATGTGACATGATATGGCCATCATCATCTTGTGCCTTTGATCTTCATCTTCAAAGCACCGTCATGATCTCCATCGTCACCGGCTTGACACCTTGATCTCCATCGTAGCGTCGTTGTCGTCTCGCCAACTATTGCTTCTACGACTATCGCTACCGCATAGTGATAAAGTAAAGCAATTACATGGCGATTGCATTTCATATAATAAAGTGACAACCATAAGGCTCCTGCCAGTTGCCGATAACTTTTACAAAACATGATCATCTCATACTATAACGTGTATCATATCATGTCTTGACCATATCACATCACAGCATGCCCTGCAAAAACAAGTTAGACGTCCTCTACTTTGTTGTTGCAAGTTTTACGTGGCTGCTACGGGCTTATAGCAAGAACCGTTCTTACCTACGCATCAAAACCACAACGATTTTTCATCAAGTGTGCTATTTTAACCTTCAACAAGGACCGGCCGTAGTCAAACTCGATTCAACTAAAGTTGGAGAAGCAGACACCCACCAGCCACCTGTGTGCAAAGCACGTTGGTAGAACCAGTCTCATGAACGCGGTCATGTAATGTCGGTCCGGGCCGCTTCATCCAACAATACCGCCGAATCAAAGTAAGACGTTGGTGGTAAGCAGTATGACTATTATCGCCCACAACTCTTTGTGTTCTACTCGTGCATATCAGCTACGCATAGACCTGGCTCTGATACCACTGTTGGGAAACGTAGCATGCAATTGCAAAAAAAATTCTACGCTCACGCAAGATCTTTCTAGGAGATGCATAGCAACGAGAGGGGGAGAGTGTGTCCACGTACCCTTGTAGACCAAAAGCGGAAGCGTTAGGTTAACGCGGTTGATGTAGTCGAACTTCTTCACGATCCAACCGATCCAAGCACCGAATGTACGGCACCTCCGTGTTCAGCACACATTCAGCTCGATGACGTCCCTCGAACTCTTGATCCAGCAGAGAATCGAGGGAGAGTTTCGTCAGCACGACGGTGTGGCGACGGTGTTGGTGATGTGATCCGCGCAGGGCTTCGCCTAAGCACTACGACGCTATGACCGGAGGAGTAAACTGTGGAGGGGGGAACCGCACACGGCTAAGAGAACAATTGTTGTGCCTTTGGGGTGCCCCCTGCCCACGTATATAAAGGAGGAGAGGGAGGAGGCCGGCCCCCTAGGGGCGCGCCAAGTGTGGGGAGTCCTACTAGGACTCCCAGTCCTAGTAGGATTCCCCCTTCCTTTTTTCGGAGTGGGAAAGGGGGGAAAGGGAGAGAGAAGAGGAGAAGGAAAGGGGGCCGCGCCCCCTCCCCTAGTCCAATTCGGACTCCCCATGGGAGGGGGTGCAGCCACCCCTTGTGGGCTGCCTCCCCTCTTCCCTATGGCCATTGAAGCCCATTAACTCTCCCAGGGGGTTCCGGTAACCTCCCGGTACTCCGGTAAAATACCCGAATCACTCGGAACCATTCCGAAGTCCGAATACAACCTTCCAATATATGAATCTTTACCTCTCAACCATTTCGCGACTCCTCGTCATGTCTGTGATCTCATCCGGGACTCTGAAAAAACTTTGGTCACCAAAACACATAACTCATAATACAAATCGTCATCGAACGTTAAGCGTGCGGACCCTACGGGTTCGAGAACTATGTAGACATGACCGAGACACATCTTCGGTCAATAACCAATAGCGGAACCTGGATGCTCATATTGGCTCCTACATATTCTACGAAGATCTTTATCGGTCAAACCGCACAACAACATACGTCATTCCCTTTGTCATCGGTATGTTACTTGCCCGAGATTCAATCGTCGGTATCATCATACCTAGTTCAATCTCGTTACTGGCAAGTCTATTTACTCATTCTGTAATGCATCATCCTGCAACTAACTCATTAGTCACATTGCTTGCAAGGCTTCATATGATGTGCATTACCGAGAGGGCCCAGAGATACCTCTCCGATACTCAGAGTGACAAATCCTAATCTCGATCTATGCCAACCCAACAAACACCTTCGAAGAGACCTGTAGAGCATCTTTATAATTGCCCAGTTACGGTGTGACGTTTGATAGCACACAAGGTGTTCCTCCGGTATTCGGGAGTTGCATAATCTCATAGTCAGAGGAATATGTATAAGTCATGAAGAAAGCAATAGCAATAAAACTTAACGATCATTATGCTAAGCTAACGGATGGGTCTTGTCCATCACATCATTCTCCTAATGATGTGATCCCGTTCATCAAATGACAATACATATCTATGGTTAGGAAATTTAACCATCTTTGATTAACGAGCTAGTCTAGTAGAGGCATACTAGGGACACTGTGTTTTGTCTATGTATTCACACATGTATTAAGTTTCCGGTTAATACAATTCTAGCATGAATAATAAACATTTATCATGATATAAGGAAATATAAATAGCAACTTTATTATTGCCCCTAGGGCATATTTCCTTCACTCCTCAGGTTCATCTGCTGAGTCGATGATGGTGATGCAGTTGCGGTGGGTGCCGGCGGCAGGGAAGGAGATCTAAGGCGGCGAAAGATGGTCAAGAGTCATGATGTCTGGTTTGGTGGATGCTTCTATCAATGGAGCAGCTCAGGTGAGGTGGACGACGTCGCGGCAGGAGCAGGACAAACCACACAAAGTTTTCTTCGACACCTATCTGTAACTGAAGTAATTCTGTAAGGGCTCCTTTGGCTTGCAGGATTCTAAAAACGCAGGGATAGGAAAAACACCAGAATAGTATAGGAGTGCACGTGGAAAATAGAGCATTTGTGAACACAGGATTTCTGTCAACTTGGGTGTTTGGTTCACAGGAATTGGAAGAGCGGAGGAATGCAAAGAAACATGGCCAAATTAAAGTGAAACCATATGAAAGTGTGTACAGTTAGAATGTTATTCTGCCACTAATGCACTTAGTCTTGTTTTCATGCATAGGATTTTGAAAAGTAGGTCCAGGTGGATGTTTTTCTCCATTCCTTTCAATGAAATGCATGAATAATTGAATAGTAGAGTGCCATAGGAAAATTTCCTATTGCTATGTTTTTCCTTCACTTTTTCTTTTGAACCAAAATAGCCCTAATGGATCGACATGAATGTAGAGTAATAAGTGATGCGACAAGTGTACAACCTCTTTGGCGTAGCCGTGTCGACCTCAGCATCATTGGGTTGGTCGCTGAAGAAGTTGCGGCAGAGGTGGCTGTCGGAGGTGTGGAGGAAGATCTGAGGCATCTGTAGACGGCGTCTAGGGCACTGCTCTGTTGTGATGGATGGTTCCGTCGTTGGAGCAGCTCCGGCGAGCCGTAAGATGTCGAGGATGATGCAGTACAAGACAGACATCGTTAATCTCTAGTGGGATTCCAATAGCATCTCTAATAGATGATGTAAAATACATTACCAAAAAGTGATAGATGTAAAATTTACATCACGAAAAAACACCTGACTACAACAGATGAGGTAAAATCTGTTGACTCTGAACTTAACTGTCGAAACTGAAATTTACTATGGAATCTGAATCTTACTATCGAAACTGAACGCACTGGTAGCAGAGAGGCACTTCACATGTAGTTTAGGCGGCTCGAGCACTAGTAGTAGAGAAACAGTGATCTAAATTAGGAGGCGATCGACGGGGAACAAAGTAGCAGATAGCAGCCGGAGCAGCAGCGCCTGGAGGAGCAACGCGAACTAGAGCCAGAGCAGCAACTCGTGTAGCTGCAGCAGCCCGTGTACCAGCATCAGCAGCGCGAGCAAGAGCAAGAGCAGAGCAGCAGCACGAGTGAGGGGGAGAGCAGAGCAGCAGCGCGAGCGAGCGAGAGCCGGAGCAGCAGCAGTGCTAGCGAGCGAGAGCCAGAGCAGCAGCAGCAGCGCGAGCAAGCGAGAGCCGTAGCAGTAGCAGTAGCACGAGCGAGCAAGCGAGAGCCGGAGCAGCAGCAACAACGCGAGCGAGCGAGAGCCGGAGCAGCAGCAGCAGCTCCGGCTAGTATGGACGCTTCCGCCGAGGGAGCCTCGCACTGGGGGAGAGCCGCCGTGGAGATGTCGCCGGTGGCGCTGGCTTCGAGGTAGCCTCGCCATGGGGGTGCGGGATGGAGCACTGTCGGTGCAGGTAGGTCGAGTTAAGGAGAAGGTGTGATGCGATGAGTGTACAATTTCTTTGGTGGCGCTGAGTAGGGCTCGGCTTCGTCCGAGGAGTCGGGGAGGATGCTGCGGTTCCGGTGGAGCAGGTTAAGGCGGCGATGTGGGGATGGAGCAGCCGTGATAGGTGAGGCGATCGTCGGAGCAGCTCCTTGGAGGTGGAGGACGGGGCGGCTGAACCGGCGGGACGACGAGATTGACGACGGATCCTCATCCGGGGAGGTGGATGAGGGACGTCGAGCTGTTGTGGTGGACGACATCGTCGGGGAAGAGGCTCCGGCTGGGCAGCGATGAGGTGGCGGATGGAGGAGGGTGGGGTTTCGCGGCTGGAGCAGAGAGGTTATGGCGGCCTAGGATTTTGAATGGCGAAAAGGAGGCAATGGGAGGGGGAACCATGACTTAGGGACGCGCTTGTCCAAAATGTAGGCTGTGTTACAAAAGTACCCCCACCGATTTGAACTAGCGGCCCTTTCGGCTCAGGGTTAGAAGGGGGATTTCGCGTGTCGGGATTGGCAGTTGGAGGGAGTTTTCGCACGCGTTGTAATTTCAGGATAGCAAGGTGCGAGTTTTGGGAGCACAATATCTGAATTT
Organism: Thinopyrum elongatum; assembly: GCA_011799875.1. Taxonomy (NCBI): domain Eukaryota; kingdom Viridiplantae; phylum Streptophyta; class Magnoliopsida; order Poales; family Poaceae; genus Thinopyrum; species Thinopyrum elongatum. Next base: position 644,531,801 of record CM022298.1, on the reverse strand, counting down.
TCAGGATAACAAGGCGCGGGTTGAATTTCAGGGACAAGTCTAGCGTGTAATATTGTACGTACCAAATTAATTCACACTTCCCTCAACGAAAAAAGAAAAAAAATAAAACTATTCGCCCCACACAAACAGAGAGTCTTGTCCCATTTTACTGTACAAATGCTATTCAAAGCTATGAATCCATGTTATGTCCAATTAAATTTTTTCGCTGGCTGTATAATGCATGTAACCTACTCATACGAACATTTTAGTGCATTCCAAATGTCTATACTACCGCTGTAATTCAAACTAAATTTGAATTTGTTTCTCTATTTGAATAAGAATCTATAATCATGATTGTTGCCAAGTTAAACCATCATTCGTATATTATCTTAACAACACACCACATGATTACTATAGAGATAGATATGAACTATGTGTACTATATGAACTCGAATTCGAAATTTTGAATACACTTGATGTTGATTCCAAATAATAGTACATTTGATGTACTAACTAGATCTTCATAATCTAAACCATGTTTCATACGTACACTGTGTTTATCACACAAAGTATAGTGCCCCGCCCCCTACATTATGACAAGTATTTAGCTCTGAGCTGCAAAAGCCACACATTATCACAAATTCAAATAAATGTTCTATATATTATATGTAGTATAACATGTTCATAACCACACCATGCGTATCACCATTATATATATTCATGCATGCGTCGGTTTAAAACACTATGATATCTTCTTGAAATATCTGAATCCACTTTTTTATAATGAATTATAATCTCTGTTCGTCTTTTACACCAACACAATCCTCTTCTCTTTCTAGACAACGCTAACTTTCTATCGTGCATGCACATGCCCGCCCCCCTCTCACCCTCCCTCGGCGTCCCCTCCATCGTGCACATTCATTATTTCTCTTTAGGTCGTTCACCCACAGTGTGTGCAGGCCCCCCCGGCGCCTTCTTTCCAACACACACCGGTCGATATACCTCTCTAGCCAAGTGTGCCTACCACAAACACACACTTTCCCTCTTCTCTTCTCACCGTCCATGCCCCCCTATGTCCAATAAGGTTCCACGCAGGTGCACACTCCCGCCCCTCTTTTCATCGATCTCATAATCGCACACTCCTCCCCCCTCGATATAGTAGGCATCTCGCACGACCTCCTAGCCGCATCCCTCTCCCCCTGTCCGTCTCTCCGGACCTTATTTGCTTCTAACACATGCATGCATGTATACCTACTGATCTCCCTACATATAGCTAGGTTGACTATAAGTCTTTTCCCCACGTACCGATCAACGTACCTCACTAGTTATGTCTCTCCCTTTATCCGACACACGACGATTGATCTTCCTATGTAGTTATGTCTGCTTACCACAACCGTATTGCCCCCCTCATCATCCTTGCATACCTCTAGACCCGTCTCTCACACGCACGTGCATAGACAGGTAGACATCCCCTCTCTTATTGATATTGCACTCGTACCCTCCGTTTGTCTAGGAGGCCTCTCCCACCATTTGTCAGAAGCAACTCCACCACCAACCCTCCGGCACTCTACCTTTGTCTCTCTCCCAACCTTGTTCCTCTGCTACACATATGCATGGATGCCGATCGATCTCCCTCAATACATAGCTAGGTCTCTCTCCTTCTCCACACATATACTAGTCGACTAGTCGATCTACCTCTCTATAGTTAGGTCTCTGCCCCTACCCCCCCCCCCACACACCGATAGTCGAACATTGTAGGTAGGTATCCATGCCACAGAGACAAACTGCACCTCTGCCCTCTCACATTCTAGTAGGCCAGCCGCCCTGTATCTTTGACATGGGCAAAAACAAATTCGATGGCACTCTTTATCGATCACGCACCCACACACTTCATCCCTGTTTTCAATTCTATCGATATCTCACGCTGATGATCCCTCCACTCTCTTCTCGTGGATCGCTCCCTCTATATATGATATATCCATGACTCTGTTTCACACACATGGCATATGTTACATTTTTTTGTTTGAGATATCATCGACACATTGCCTTTGTTTTGCACAAATCATCTGTCTCACACCCACCCATGTACGTACCTGCACGTAAAGAAGTGGTGCACGCACGACGCATGTACTCATGTCTTGTTCCCGGCCACACCCGCGCGGGTACACGGTGGAGTTCATTTCTGTACGAAAAGGCAGCCCACGTGATAATTTGACGCGTGTAGCGGTAGTTTACTCGAAGGAGGGTCGTGTACCACGCGTACACGGAACAAAGTTTGACTTGACGCGTTAGTATTAAATAAAGTTATATTCCTCAATGGCACGTACAAAATATAAAACTATTGTCATCGGGAAAAAATAAATTCGCTCCACTATATACAATGGAGCCTGCCTGCCGGGGTTTGTCTCTCATCACACTATCTCACACAAGGCGGCGGTCGCCTCTCTCTCTCACCGTTGGTCACTGGTCCGGCCGCATCCCGTCCACCGGTGGAAAGGGAGGATGTGCATCGTTTCTCTGTTCGACGGCGTCGAGGCAGCACGTCCCGATCTGCGGTACGCGTCGTTCTCTCTGACCAAGCTCCGGCGTGGTAGGGCCTTCGCCACTTGCTCGCTGCCGCCGTATGGGAAGATCCCGGCCGTCGGCGCCCACCTAGTTACATCCCGACGACCCTCAGGTATAGCTTCCTCCGGCCTTGCTCCACTGCCCATCTTCCCACGTTGTTGCATGTGGAAAATCCTGCATGTGGATCTTCCCTAGTTCTTTACCCAAAACATAGCTCGTCCGGCGTACTTTCCATCTTGCAATCTCGTCCTCACACCGTTTTTGATAATCCACCATGCTGCTATCTTTCCCTTATGACATGGAATATGCTTCTTTTTGTCGGCGTATGTGTCTTCAACCCTTTATTGGGCAGTAATTGTTTCCTTTCTACCTCTTTTTGCAAACAGGGCTATCCATTTCACCTCGTTGCTATTGCGACCTTTTGGTGAACTGCACAAATCACTTTTTTCTTAAGCGTGTTTTGTGCAGTTCCGCCAAAATGTCACACGGGCAACGTTTTTACATTTCTGTGGGACTGCAGAAAGGGAGATTGGTTTTGCTATCCTCCTCATCCAACTCCGAGACTAATCTTCTCCAACAAGTAGTTAGTCTTAAAGAGAGATCGCAGAGGTGATCGGCTTCTATTTGTGAGTGTTATGTTTCATCATCTAGTTCAACTATTATTGTAATCACACTAACTGAATATCTTTGCAAACAGGGATGATAAGCTTGATTTTAGTGGAACTTCACAAAATGATCGGATTGTGATGTCCTCCATACACCTCTTTCTTGGCTGTAGAGCTGCATGAAACTAGCTGCCAACCAATGAAAATCGTGGCCAGGAAATGGAGCCATGCCTACGAACAGCATTGATCAATTATACTCCATTTTTCTTTATTTGACACCTTCTCACAACTTTGTTTTCAGTTGTGATGTGAATATTGGCGCTGATCTGTGAATCATTGAGATGCATTAGCAGCCATGTTAGTTTCATTTGTATTTGATGGAATGTTGTAACGAGACAATGTTGAGGCAAGAGGACATATGAATCCTAAGTTGAAACCTTTTTTTTTCTGTGGGAACCAAAGTTGGAACCTTCATAGCATTACAGTATAATTTCATTATGCTGGAAAATTATGCGTACATATAAACAAATCCTGAAAGATTGATAGCAATGCCAGAAACCATTCAACTTCGTTTCGCCGACATGTGGGACAACCTTCATCCGGCTCCACCTGCCATGCACCAATATTGAGTGCACAACTGCAAGGGAGATTCACCCTGGTCGTTGCACCGCAGTAATAATGACTAGTGAGCTGTCAAATCACAGAACCCCACCTTCGCCACAATAATAAGTTGCTCGGACGAAGCAACCATCATTTCACTCTTCGTTGAATCCGGTGTTACTCCAATATTCCCTTGCTCGGACGAAGCAACTATCACTTCACCTTTCCCACAGTAAGTACCTCTTTTTTTATTCTAGAAACCACCACACGCGAATATTGGACGGTAGCAGCACAACATCAAGTGTACTCACTGCTCAATTCAAAAATCGAAACCAACCAATGAACTACTAGAGATGGTGAGCATTTGCTAGTAGTATCATGTACTCCCTCTGTTTAGCTAGGGCCTACGTACGCCTACGCCCTCTTCCTCGCCCACGCGCGCGATGGCTCGCAGGACGAGGAGAGGGTTTTGACTACAACGCCCTCTCCCTCTCCCTCGCCCTCGCCCTCATGGTGGACGTGCAGCAGTTCAGCCGTACATATAGGACATGCAAGTTGCTCAGAGTATACCCTCAATTTCGTACGTGAAACGGTGAAAGGATCTTCGAATGATATAATTTTCAAATTATATAAAATCTTATCAATAGTCAAAGGCAACCTCGAAGAACACATTAGGCCCTATATATATGGATGAAGGGAGTAGTATTAATCGCAACGAATGCATGCGTGAGGAGTACTACAATAAACAAGAACGTCTTGGCATAACAATAGAGTACAGTAATTTTTTTAGACTGGACGCACTCACGGCACGGCACGCCTGTCTCGTTTGGTCCGTCGGTCAAAGTGATTCCTCTTCTTGGCATAACAATAGAGTACAGTAATTTTTTTTTAGAATGCTCTTGGCATGTCGCTAACATGTGGGAGCGAGTGTGAGTTAACCAACCTTAATACTAGACGGCAAAATCGCCAGCCCGCCGCACTTTGAGAGAGATGAGGAGCGAGAAGCGATACGAGCTGGTGGATTACTAGAGCTAGGTGTCGCACGGAGGCAAAGAAATATGGTGATAGCGTGAGGTGGGCCATGTATGATGTAAACTACATTGGGCTGCCGTGTTTCGGAGGTCTACTAATGTGGAGAAGATTGGGTTGATTTTATATCACTGAGTATATAAAATATATTAAGAGTCCAGAACGCTCCACCGCGAGGTTCCTTGCTCCTTCTCGGTCGTCGAAAAGCGTTCTTCTTCGTCTTGCCGACACGTGGGACATCCAACATCCAGGTCCATGGGTCATGCAAGAAAATGGAGTAAGTAGTAGGAGAGACTCAACAATGGTCACGAACATAGGTGGAGTACGTGCACGAATCATCTGAAAAAAAGGAATACGTGCACGAAGAGAAGAGGTGCAGGCACCGATGCAGGTACTACTCTTTTGGCGAGTGTAGTAGTTGTCAGTGGTGGGTCGGGAACCAGGCGTGAATGAATCAAAGTTCGACCGTGACGCGGTGGCGCGTTATTTATAAATGAAGTTATTCTATTCGATGGCCCGTACGCAACATTATTCTCTTCAATGGAACGTGAATCGTGCACGCACTCAATGACGGAGCAAAGGATGGTACTCCCTCCATCTAGGTGTAGATCTTATGAAAACCAAATAATCCCAAAACACTTGGATGCGGTGCATTAACTTTCACCTCGTTTCTTGTTTCTTGACATAAATAAAGGAATCAACCAATAAGAGATGTGGGGCGTGTATGACATCAATGACTTAGACTTTCAAACACGAAATGCAGTGGTCAGTTCATTGCATGCAATGCTATTAATTAGCAAATAAGCATTAAAATCTCTCATTTTTCCCTTTGCCTTGGTCATGGTGCACAACCGGCTATACTTCTAATGCATTGGTGCTTACATGAGGTGCTAGGCACATTAAAAACTTTAGCAACTAAAGCCCCCAATGCATACTAGGTGCTTAACTTGTTGGTGCTAAGCATCTTCATTTAATGATTTTGCAACTCCGTGGCCCTCCGTCCTTCGGAGTGTAAATAGTTAAGCCAATGACATGTGGGTCTACCACAAGAGGGCCCATATGTCAGTTAATGGAAGAGAGAGGTGCGTAGGCGTATTTGCGGAAGCGAACCTCTTGCGGAAGCTTGCTCCACTAGCAAACATGATGGCATTACAGGGTAAGGCTGATTTAGTAACACCAACACGCTGGCTGAGCTTATTAATTGAGTGTCCCATCTGCTGCGGCGTGTATTGTCACTTCACTGACTAGGTGAATAAGTAGTTCTCTCTGACCGAGATGGGGAACCATGGATCGCCAAGACTTCCTATCTATAGTATCCCTATGCCTCTACTCTCATCCTGTCCAACAACAAGAACCATTGGCCAAGGCACAGCTACTCCCTCCTTCCGGTTTATATGCAGGTCAATAAAAAAATCATCAACCAAGGTAGTAGTAAATGATGAGTGCCCCAAAGATTTTTTTTCCAAAAGTAGTACTCAATAATCGGCTCATTTTCCTCAAGAAAATTGTTTTTACGAACGTATTAATTGGAATGCATGCGTGCGCATGCATGAAGAACAAAAGACCAGAACTTTTACATGCATCGGTGAGTTTTCTCTTCATTCTTGCATGCAACATTCTAATGAAGCTTGAAATATGAACATGTCAATGGGAGGGAGTAGAAGCCTCATGCATGCATGCATGCATGCATGCATGCCTGCAACACTCACACGTACACATGCACGCACACAACACTCACGCATTCATGCGGCACACAACACATGACGCAATACACACGCTCACGCTCTCAACCTACTCCCTCCGTCCGTGAAAGACGGTACATATAGAGAATTACACATTGACCAAGAGGAATGGAACTCCACATCATTTAGAGCAAGTACTCCCTCCGTTTATTTCTTTGATTCGCACGTCATTTAGAGCAAGTACTAGGATTCTTAAAACGCAGGAATAGGAAAAAACAAAGGATTCGAGTGGCATGTCCACTTGAATCCCATAGTATTAGCACTGAGTGTTTGATGCCACAGGAGAGGGAAAGGAAGTGAAAAAAAAGTTGGAGCGGATTCTAGATTTCCAATGAAATGTTGTAGTAGTACACGTGATTCCATACTACTCCCTCCGTTCCCAAATATAAGTCTTTCTAGAGATTCCAACAAGTGACTACATACGGAGCAAAATGAGTGAATTTATACTCTAAAATATGTCTACATACATTCGTATGTTGTAGTCCATTTGAAATGTCTAAAAAGACTTATATTTAGGAATGGAGGGAGTAGTAAAAATTCCTGTAGGATTCAATCCTATGAATCAAACGACTAATGTACTAAGGTCCACGGTCAAGGCGGCACAGGGCGGACGCGACCTCTCACTGCGTCCGCCATTGAAGCGGCGCGCTGGCCAAGGGCGCTGCCCGCTGCATGCCCGGTTGAACGAGCCTCCTCGCTGCATTTAAACGCCTACATTAAACCCGCGTGGAATCCGAGAAACCTACTCCGCGTGGAAACCGATTATTTTATGTAAATGTAAATCCGGCCGTGTTTGCACGAATTTGTTTACGTACAATCTGAGTGGATTGCTCCAGCGGTCATCACACGTGAGCCAATCGATTCAAACCCTTCCACGCTCCATTTTGTCTTGCGTTACTTCCTCCATCCAGCACACTGACAAGTGGGCCCCATGCTCATGTATGCCAACGTGGTAGTCAATTATTTTGTGAGAATCAGCTATCACACCCTTCCGGTGCCACATCAAACGAATCCACTAGAAACAAGTCTAGACTTGTTCGGTTCAATCGCCTCCCTAGGTGTTTGGAGAGGAATTGGCCTGTGCAAGGCGGTTCTATAGGTGGGCATGTGGCAAAAATAGGGGGAAACGCGGGAACCAGCTAGAGAGGGAGGGACGCTTCTAAATTCGCGAGGGGCGTGGCATTGGCCATTGGGCGGTAACAGGCGGTCATCTGGGTACGCCTTAAAGGACGCGAAGAGGCATCATATATCAGCAAGGACCAGCTTCCCCACCGATAGCTCATCTAACAAAACTCCCAAGTTAACGGTGCTGAGGCTTGAGTTGTCATCGGACGGGTGATCGGATGAGAAGTGGCCTCGATGTTAAATTAACTGATGGTATGGGTCACTGTAAACACTTAATTGACTTAAATGTATATAGTGCTCCGTCCTATCAATTGAATTAACCTCGAGGTCCTTGTTTTGTAATTTTTGACCTTTTTTGTTTTTTGAACACATGTTAATCGAAGGTCTATCGTGTTACTTTTTGTTTTTTGAACACATGCTAATTGGCGTGAAAGAAGGTCTATCGCGTTACTTTACGACATGTTTCCAAAAAAAAGTGATATGACTTCTGTCAACTTATAAGTCATGTCTGTCAGTCCTATCAGTTGAATTAACCTCGAGGTCTTTGTTTTATAATTTTTGACTTTTTTTGTTTTTTGAACACATGATAATCGAAGGTCTATCGCGTTACTTTTTTTTTGAACACATGCTAATTGGCGTGAAAGAAGGTCTATCGCGTTACTTTACAACATGTTTCCAAAAAAAAGTGATATGACTTCTGTCAACTTATAAGTCATGTCTGTCAAATTAACCTCTGTGTACTTGTTGTCAAATTAACCTCTCGGCCTTGCAGGAGTGCTACAATGTGTCAGCGTAAATTGCAAGATGAACCAGCAAGCTAACAGTGGAGTTGCCAACATGCTCAAAGTGCACGCAACATTGAGTTGACAGAAGCATGCCCACTACAACATATTTTGATGTCTCCTCTAGATTACGTGACAGGCTTAAGATAAAACTATCTTATCAAGCACTGTGCAGGCTCTAAATAGTAACAAATTAACATTTGGATAGTTGATAATAACATGTGAGATTATGAATATATCTTTTTGCAAATATATCAGAACAATGTGTTCTTTTTTTTTTGCCGGTAGAAAAGAATGTTCAATGTAACTGATTAGCTCCATGCTGGTTTTGACTACTTTAATTTAAAAATGAACCCCATGTTTTCTTTGGTAACAGAAAATTAGTAACTAAATGGAGATTGGACACCATGTCCTACCACGTACGTAAGTGCAGCAAGCAAGATTTATTCACGTACAGGGCAGGCTTGTACTTCTTAGAGAAAAGTAAAGAAAAGAAATGGGGAAGCTGACTACGACAGCATGTGAAGTTCCACTGCGAGGTTACTTGCTCCTTCTCGATCATCGGGAATCTATGTTCTTCCACTCTTTTTTTACATGAGCTTTGTTCATCCTTTTGCCAACACGCGGGACATCTAGCATCAAGGTGCACGTGTCATGCAAGAAAATGGAGATAAGCAGTGCGTAAGTGAGCCATGCACTTCGATGGCACGTACTATGCAATATTTTTTCTCCTCGATGGCACATGAATCGTGCACGTACTCAATGACGGAGCACGGGATGGTTGCCATGGACATGGTCGGCCCTTTTTGGAGAGAGTACTAAATAACTTTGATGTGTCCCGTCAACTCGCAGAACGACGAGAAGCTTGCTTACTACACTCTCTCCCTCACCCACGTGCGCGCGGTGGCTCGCAGCACGAGGCAAAGCTTTTGCTTTATACAAACGGTGGATGTGCAGCACTTCATTCGGTGTCAGATTGCCAGAAGTATATACAGTAGTAGTACTACTGTAGTACCATCATCATTGTTCGACTTCCGGAAGAAGCGAAGAGCCAAGCGCAAGGTCACCTAGTACTAACCTTTAGTAGGACTACAGTACTATAGCCAAAGCTGGGCCACCTTTTTAGAGCATGGTTAAATTAATATAGGCGGCTCTTGCAGCGGCACATCATTTAGAGCAAGTACTCTCTCCGTTAAGGAGCGGGACGCCGGCCAAGCTCCTCCTTCCACCATTTTCTCCACTCTTTCGGTGGCATCTGACGAGCAGAAAGAGCAGTTCTCTGGCATAAAAGCCGTCTGGGTGGCCCACCGAGCCCGGCAGTTACGAGCGACGCAGCTCACTGCTCCACCTACATCGCCTAGCCCGACGGAGCTAGTTGCCACCCTAAGCCAGCGCGTGGTTCTGCAGCTGGCCGCTCCAATCCTGCTCGAGGAAGAGTGCCGAGTTGCTCCACGCTAGCTTGTCGGGGAGCACGGGGGCACGGGCATCGTCGCTGCCCTTGACGCCGCCGCGTTGTACAGCGCCTCTTGTGCCTGTGACTGCGCCATCCGCCGTCGTCGCGCGCGTAGCCGCGCCATGCAAGCGGAGAAAGAAGCCGCCGCGGATGTCGACCAGCACGTCCCCGCCGCCGCCATCATCGAGGAGAAGTAGAACACGGGAGGCCGCCGCCGATTGTATCCCATGAAGGCCACCGCCGAGGCGACGCCAGCGAAAATAGCCGGTGTCTTGCACCTTTCTTCTTCAGCCGGATGCTGGAGGAGGACAAAGAGATCGGCCGGCGACCATTTAGATTAGGTATATTAATTCTACCTTTAGCTCCAGACGAGCACAACTTATTTAATGTAAATGTAATGAAATTTGTCATGTTTATATGAAATCCGGCCGTGTTTGCACGAATTTGCGTCCACGTTCGCGCTCTCGGGTGAGCGCTGTTCATCGCTGGAGTGGGATGACAGACTCCGTCTCTAACAACCCTGCAAAGTGCATCACCACCTTTGTGATGGCCAGGACACGGTGAAAGAACGACATCCTTCATTTCGCAGGTGATGGCCATTACCGCACGCTCGTCTAGACGGCTCGGTAGCTCATGAAGCAGCACCAACAACATGCCTTGTGCGTCTAGTACTCCATTGCAGTCGTAGTTGCTGCATGCGTAACTCGGATTGCAGTTGCAGGTGAGCACGGCGACGCTGTGTGGCCATCCATCAATAGTGGCTGGTATGAGGATGACATCGCCATGTACATCCTATTTGTACTAAAAATCATGAATGAAGAGTATAAACATGTTTATGTACAACCTAAGTGGATTGCTCCAGTGGTCATCGCACGTGTAGTGTCATGCAAAGATTCATTTATTAGGTTATAGAGTCATTTTGTTTTGGTATGTGTGATGTTACTGATAGAATGAGTAACTAGCTAGGCCTTGTTCGGTTCAACCTCCTCCCAAGGGGTTTGGAGAGGAATGGAGGGGAATTTGGCTTGTACATGATTTAATCCCCCACAATCCCTGTTAATCCCCATTAAAACCCTTGAACCGCACATGCACTTAAGGTTAAAAATGACCGGGATTACAAAGGACAGGGTACAAACTTCAGGGATTTAAAGGTGAGGGTTTGTTTCCGACTAGCTCTACAACCTCAAGGTTTATAAATCGGACTTCACTCTCCCTTCACACACACGCGCGGGTACACTCATGGTGGAGCGCATTTGCACACGAAAAGGCAGGTAACGTGACAATTTGAGACATCTAGTCATCCACTTAATGTCAGCCATACAAAGTGCGACCTGAACGCGGTGGCGCGGTTATTGATCGAGTTTCTTTTAATGGTACGTTAAATGAAAAGATGGCTCCGCGCGTATTCAATTTAAAATGATCGCTACGGAGAGAAAAATAGTTACTACTCCGCTAGTGCACTTCGGGACTTGCTTGCTACAGTTGCTTTCTTCTTCTCACTCTTTCACCCTCTCCAGATCTAAACAAGACGGCGGTTTCCACTCTCTTTGTCTCTCTCTCTCTTCTCTCCGGTTGACACAGATCCGACCGGATACCTTCCGCTGGTGGTCGCCGGTGGTGAGGGAGGAAGCCGACGCGCGCCGTCTTCTCTGACCTGGCGCCGGCGTGGGAGGTCCTCCTCACCCTTGCTCCCCGCCGCCGAGTTGGCAGATCCCGCCGCCTGCCTCGCCACATCCCCCCGACCGGAGGTATAACTTATTTTAGAACCGGCCTTGTTCTAATGGCCCAGCTCCCCACGTCGTTGCATCCCTTTTTTTCATCAAGTTAGGATTGCTCCCCACGTCGCTGCATCCTGCATGTGGATATTCTTCTAGTATTACAAAGCTCCCCATGTTGCTAGCTCCGTCGGCTTCTCGAACACTCGAACACCACCTAAATTTTTACTATTAGAGGAAAAAAGGTACTGCAGATACTGGCTAACAAACTGATCTCTTGGTTGGAAAGGGAAATAAAGATGCTGGCCTTACCGGTCTCTTGGTCGAAAAAGGACAGAAAGTGGGGGGTGTTGGGTCGACAATGCAACCGAGAATGAGCACGTTTAGATTTCTTGTGGTCATATAGGAAAGGTCACTGGCGACAACAAAAAACGCACAAATCCAGACATGATTTGCATGTTTGCCGCACTCGGTAACACCTCTGCCTCACCACTTTATGCCTCGGTGGATGTAAAACGTTCTTGTGCATCCCCTGTTCCTATGCCCTTACTGCTGCTGTTAATCTAACATCACAGGTAAAATGAAACAATGCCACTGTTAATGTGATTTCGCTGTTAAGTAATGCTGTTGTCAATCTATTGCCATTGATAAAATGAATCAATGCCACCACCGTTTTATGAAATGCTTCTGTCTTGCTTTATTTCTCATAAAGAGTGTTTTGGGCCGTTACACTAAACTCTGACACCGACAACATAGCTGCATCTCCGTTGAACTGCACAAAATTTAATTGCACAATGGTTGACACGACGATGTGTTTCTCCTTTCCATATCACCCTTTGTTAGAACGATCGTTCCTGTTAACCGTGCACGTAGGTACTGATCAAGTGCTACTCCCAATCTACCATCACATAGTCATAATGCAATTGTTATGCATGTTAATGTAAGCCCCCATTAATCTAGTGCCAGTGTTGATTTGATGTGATGGCACTTCTTAGTTAATGGCACTTTTTCATACTGTCACTGTAATGCCATTGATAACATATGAGATGCTGCTGTTAATCATATGCCGCTGCAAAAAAATGACACTGCTTAAATAACCCTGTTACATATTTGTGCAAACAGGGTTGTCTATCTCCATATGGTGTCTATTTGTGCAAACGGAAGCACAAACCTCAATTTTAGTGGAACCTGCTGTCAGCTGACCTCACGGTGCTCTAGGTATTCCTACATTCGTAACTAGGTAGAATGACCAACGCAAGATGAAATAAGCTTATTCGTACGTTGACTTGCTGTTTGCAGTGTGGAACGAGCCTGTCATGTGTGGAGGAGCAAACAGCACTGCAGCCGCGCCGTCAACGCAAGATAAAAGAGACCGAGTCATTGATGGCCTGGCCGACGAGTAGGGGTCGTGTAAACAGCGGTGCATTATTTTAGTGAAACTGCACAAAAAAGATATTGGGGTTAGTCGAACAAATTATCTACAGGCACACGGAAAGAATTGCGCTCATCGATTGCATAGAATTTCCTCCGTGCCATCATAGGAGATCCCAAGGTGGAAATCAACTAACCACCTATAAAATTATGCATAATCTTCCTCACGCAGGTTAGTATCCCCTTCGTCCAGATGATTGTGTTTTGTCATGCCGAGCTATTGATATGTGCTACTGTTTTGCGACACCATTTAAGTACAACGCTTACCCATCTTTTCACATTCAGGACAATGAAGTTGATTTCAGTGGAACTGCACAAAATGGTCTGATGTTGAGTATTCTCTATTGCCTCCTCTGTTTGCTGCAATGTGTCAGCGTAAATTGCAAGATGAGCCATCAAGCTAGCTGTGGAGTTGTCAACATGCTCAAAGTGCACGCAACATTGAGCTGAAAGAAGCATGCCTAGGAAATTAATGTGTGCGTACGGAGGCCCTTTGCTCAGAGAAGCATCGATCATTTTTTCTTTATTTCTACACCTTCTCACAGCTTTGTCTTGGTTATAGTCTTGTGAATCATTTAGATGCGTAAACATGCTGAACTTAAGTGCTTGTGAATGTTAGCTAGTATGCATACCGTATCTTGTGAAGCTTAGTTTGAATGTTAGCGTGTCAACCTTTACAATCTATGTATATTCTGGGCATGTTATTTGACCCCTCATTTTGCCGCGCTACGACCAGTGTGAGTGTCTGCATGCAGTACACCATCCTCTAATTTGGTGGATGCCAAGCCGGCCCGAAAAGGAGCTATAAGTTTTTTTTCAAGTTGAAAAATGTTACCGATGAGGAGCCATAATTAAGAAGGATGCGTCTCTTTTTTCTTTCTTTCGAATGGGCAATAAGCTGGAGAGCTGGAGAGTGTCTCTAATGGGCTGCCTCTAGTGTTAAGGCCCTCCAGTACGAAACACGGGCAGCCGACTAGGCCGATACAAAAGCCTATCCATCTTAAAGCCCATGTGTTTTTTTTGCGAGGAAAAGCCCATATTTCTTGAAGAGGGGGCGATCCCAGAAAAACCCTCCTTCCTCCTCGCTTGCACTTATACTGCAGCTCGCTGGACTCTCCCGCTTCCGTCGCCCCCCAATTCCCCCCGCTCCCCATCTTCCTCACTCGTACAGAAAACCCCCGCTCACCTTCTTCCTCACTCGTACAGAAAATGTCTGCTCCTCTTCTTCCACTCCTACAGAAAATTCCAGCCCTCCTTCTTCCCCACTCGCACTACCACTAGGCTCGTCTCTCGCTACTCTGCTCAAACCCGTGAGCTCAGCCCGACGCCCGCAAGGAAAATGGAGTCGGCTGGCCCCAGCGCCAAGAAGATGAGGCTCCCGCCAGTGGCGATGCCAGTTGCAGATCCCGCACCCGGCAGCTCGGGAAGAAACGGCGAGCCCTCCCCCCCCCCCACCCGGATCTGAGGAACCCGTAGAATCTCCGGTGGACCGCATCAGCGATCTCCCGGACGACATCCTTGGGGAGATCATCTCCCTTCTCCCCACCAAGGATGACTGCCGCACACAAGTCCTCGCATCTCGGTGGCGCACTCTCTGGCGCACCGTGCCTCTTAATCCCGACTGTCGTCAGATATCTGTCCTTCCTGAATTTGATCTCCTCAGAGCCATCGTCTCCTCCCACCAGGGGCCCGTTCAACGCCTCTGCATCTCGACACGCTACCTGCTGTCCATACCCCGCACGGTGGATGCCTGGCTGACATCCACTGAATTCGAAAAACTCCAGCAGCTTGAGTTCTACCATTATTACGAAAAATATATGCCGCGATCCCAACTCCATGTATTTGTGCCCACACCACCGTTGTCCATCTCGTGGTTTTCCTCCTCTCTCCACACCCTCACCATAGCCCGGTGCCATCTACCAGACAATCTGGTACTAATGATTCGACTCCCACTGCTAAAAAGAGTTTTGCTTGTGGTGGTTGATCTGTCGGAGGCCTCACTACACAGCATCATCCAATCCAGTTGCCCTGCCCTGGAGCGCTTGCTACTTATTTTTGGATTAGAAATCCGTATCCATTGTCTCCAAATAAAGTCGCCTCACCTTAAAAGCATTGGAATTTATTTTGAAGGACATTAGCTCATCATCGAAGATGCCCCTTCACTTCAAAGGTTGCTCCTTGATTATTGTTATAAACCTCCGCAAATAACTGTCATCTCTGCGCCTACCCTTGAGGCCTTGGGTGCAATTCGTGATCCGTTTGTACATCACGACATGGTGTTTGGCTCCACACTTATTCAGGTACTGTATATTATCGTCTACACTATTGTAATCACAAGCTGCATTTTTCATTTATGCGCATAAGTTTTATATCATCTTGGAGTACACTTTGGATACTAATATTATGTTATATGCTCAATGAAGAGTTCGTCCATCGATAGCCTATCAATGGTGTTGGATTCTGTCAAGATCTTATATATCGGAATGTTTAGTATTGATCTGAACACAATTATTGGCTTGCTGTGATGCTTTCCATGTCTGGAGAATTTGTATATAGAGGTGATTATTTCATGCACATTGAAAGCCCATATATATTGTACTAGAATTACCGTTCGGCTATCGCTCTATCGACATACTCTTTTTTTAGACCTAACCTATTTTCAATCTTCATGTCTACGTAGGCAGCAACACATGGAGAAAAACATATAACCAATCGGTGGCGTAATAAGCACCGGGATTTTCTCAGTTCTCATGACATTCGTTTGAGGACAATAACGATGGAAGGTTATGCATCCAATCAGGCAAACAGAAACTTCGTCACATTCTTCCTGTTGAATGTGAGGTTACTATTGTCCATGAGGCTTAAGTTTTTCAACAAGAAATTTCTCACAGATGGATATGTTGAACAGCAAAAAAAAAGTTTCAGGTCGACAAATGGGCTTCTGAATGTGCTCGGCTTCTATTTACAACAACTTGTCGTCATATGACAGTAAACTTTTTGGCACAGGATGTTGATTTTATGGATCAGACCGACCCATTTGTTTGTGACTGCCAAAAATAGTGGTTGGGTTAGATGTTATTGCCATGTTCATCTGGGTTTTGTCTAAATTTGATGAACAAATAATCCTTGGGCTTTTGTACCGTTTGTAAGCTTGAGTTACATGTTGTTGCCCTCGTAGTCCCCTCTGCCTGCCTCTACACTGCCGCATCTTCCACGGC
Source organism: Thinopyrum elongatum (assembly GCA_011799875.1). NCBI lineage: Eukaryota > Viridiplantae > Streptophyta > Magnoliopsida > Poales > Poaceae > Thinopyrum > Thinopyrum elongatum. Next base: position 644,515,557 of record CM022298.1, on the reverse strand, counting down.
TCCTGTTCGTCCTCCGCCTTGGTTCGCTCGCTGTGCCTGCCGCCGTCTGGCGTTGTCAACATGGTCAACAACCGAGAGGAATCAGGAGATGACTGTACGTGGAGAGGCTGACAGTAGGGACCCACTAGGGTCATGGCATTACGCAAGCAGGTGCCTCGTTATTACAAGCCAAAAAAAATACTTCCTCCTAATTGTTTGACATCTAGGTCCCACGCCATTGTCAATGTAGTCAATAAACGAGAAAATTACACAACGAGTGGCTAACACCAGGGACCCAGCAGCTCGCCCAGTTGTTTTTTAGTTTTAGAGACGGAGCTCAACTACGCGTTGTGCGGGGGCTGTGGCCCGTCTAGCCCACGCTTACGCTTTTATTTAAGCACATGACGAGCCCAGTTGATATCTTTTTTCTTTCTGAAAATGGCTAGCCCAGTTCTTTTTTTTTTGGAGAATACCCAACCGAGGCCTACTTGCTTTCGTCAGCCCTGCTGGGCTGCAAATCTTTCAAGACGAGGAAGGATGTATTCGGCTTCCCCAGAAAATGGGCTATGAGTAGTAAGAAATAGGCTGTAAATTTTTAAACCAAAGCCAACCGGCAATTACATTCAAATTTTGTTTTTTCTGGATTTCAATATTTTAAATTTCATTCATTTTTTTGCGGAGATTTTTTTTGTATTTTATTTTGATATAATTTTTTAAAAAATATTTTTAACGTGACTCGAAATTTCGTGATTAAAAGAGTTCGGACCCCAACGAAATATGCAAAATTTCGTTGAATCTTTTGGCAGTGGCCAGAATATGGTCTGTAATGCTAATAAAAAGAATATGGGCTTCAAAATATCCTTAAGAATTAGCAAATGGGCTGTAAATTATTGAAAATAATGGCAAATGGTCTGTATGCTGATTTTCATAGATTTGGAGGCTGACTTCTCGGCTACTAGGTTGACGATGACGCTGTCCTAAAAAAAATTGACGCGTATGCAAGGCTTTGTCAACTTAGTCAACACAGAGCAGTGATTGTTGGATGTCCATCCAACGGCCGTCGTGGTTCTTCAATCTCTGATCTTCCTGCTCCAGCCGCCCAAACCAGCGCCGGCGGGACTGCCTGCTCCCTCCTCCCGTGGCCGGCTGTGCTGCCGCCAGGCCATCCCTCTACCCACCCGCACCTCCTGTTATTTTCCGGTGACGTCAGCCTCACCCCACAGCCGACCAGTCAGCCCTTGTACTCCCCTCAGCGTGGGCATCCGCTGTTGTGGCTTCGCCGGCTCTGGGTCGTTCCCTTCCTAGGCCTCGCCCTCGTCCACCGCGTTGGTGCTCTCGGCGCGGCATGGTCAACAAACAACAGCAATCGGAAGAGGGATGTAAGTGGAGAGGCTGACCGTAGGGAGCCACACAAGCAAGTGCCTCCTTATTATGCAAAAAAAATGATTGCTCCTGCTGACAGCTGGGACCCACCGGTTGTATCTTCGCACAGAAGGAAGTGCCTTCTTGTTATGCCAAAAAAACTGTTCCTCCCGATGACAGCTGGGACCCGGCAGATTTGGTGGCTGACTTGTGGGCCTACTAAGCTGACGCGTACGCAGGGCTTTGTCAACTTAATCAACAAATGATTCTATCAGCTGGACCGTTGGATGTTAATCCAACAGCCGTGCTGCTTCTTCAACCTTTGTTCTTGCTCCTGTCTCCCGTGGGCGGCAGTGCTGCCGCGCACCCGAACCAGTCAAGTTTCCCACTCCTCTCCATCTGCGACTTCACTGCCGCGTCTTCCTCATCTCCGGGTCGTTCCAGTCTGGGGCCTCGCCGTCGTCCACCGGCCTTGGTGCACTCGGCATGGTGTAGTCAACGTGGTCAACAAACAAGAGTCATCGGAAGATGACTGTACGTGAGAAGCTGACAGTGGGGATGCACCACGCCCATGGACGCATGCATGCAACTGCATCCTTTTTACCCTGAAAAATAATGTTTTCTCCCCCTGACAGTTAGGACCCACCAGCTACATCTTCGCACGCAAGGAAGTGCGTCCTTATTACGGGCAAAAAAATGATTCCTCCCCCTGACAGCTGGGCCCCAGCAGCTATATCTTCGCACGCAACAAAGTGCATCCTTATCCTCCCTGATAGCTGGGACCCACCCGGTCGAAGCATACGCAGCGTTGTCTGTCTTGTCGCGAACGTGTACATACTGGTCGATCGGTCGCTCTGCAACGATGAACCGTGGCCGAGTAAGTAGCGGCACATGTCATAGTAGAGCCCCCCACGTAGCAGTTCAGGCTGTCCCATCTAAACCGTGTACACGTACATACAGCCACACGCCAAAAAATACAGCCACGTACGTACATACGAGCGGGGTCTCGAAACGCGTACTCGCGCATACGGACGGCCAGGGCTCGTGTACATGGAGAGGCAACGGACGACAGCGACGTCATCCTGTTCATCGGCAGCTAACCGGCTGGGTCAAAACGGAGGAAACATCGTCGTGTTCACCGGGAGCCAAGTGACTGGGTCGGAACGCATCTTGTTCATCGAGAGCGAAGCCACTGTGTCGGAACGAGTCGTGTTCAACGGGAGACGACTGGCTTGGATGGAACAGCCGGAACGGGGTCTGGTGTACCGCAAAATGGAGGAAACGGCCTTCTGTTCGACTGCGTACGGTCGAAACGGGGTCCTGTTCATCGGGAAGGGTCTGGCGTACCGCAAAACGAAGGAAACGGACTTGTGTTCGAGCTCCTACGGTCGAAATGAGGTGCTGTTGATCGGGAGGGGTGTGTCGTACCGCAAAACAGAGGAAACAGACTTGTGTTGGAGCGCCTACGGTCGAAACGGGGTCTTGTTCATTGGGAGGGGTGTGGCGTACCGCAAAACGGGACTCCGCGGGCTACTGTTCATCCACCGTCTACTGCCTCGCTCCAGCCTTCACGGGGCTACTGTTCATCCACCGTCGACTTCGGCCTCCAGCCTCCACCTGCTACTGTTCATCCACCGTCGACTTCCTCCAGCCTCCACCAGATACTGTTCACCACAGGGTCATGTTCATCCAGCCTCCACCGGCTACTGTTCAACCAGCCCTCCACATGGGGTCCTGTTCAACCAGCCCTCCACGGGGTCCTGTTCAACCAGCCCTCCATGGGGTCCTGTTCATCTAACCCCAACCGGCTCGGGTGTGTGGCGGCCTCCTCTCGATTGGGGTCCTGTTCATCCAGCGGCAACGACCTCTACTACCACGGGGTCCTGTTCATCCAACCCCCAACAACACTCACTATTCATTAAGAGGCAGCAGGTTCGATCGGCTTCAGTTAGCAGCAGTAGCGAAGGAATCGCTCGATCGGGTTCAGTTAACAGCCAAGGATCGATCGATCGCTCGGGTTCAGTAACGCGTACCCTGTAGTGCAATCGCTAGGGTTCAGTAAGCGAACGCCTCGCTCGGGTTCTGTTTCGAGCCCAACGCCTCGCACACACGGGCGTACGTGTACGAGAGAAACACGCAATCCCTCCGTGCATCGCTCGGCCCCAACCACCCACCGCAACCGGGAACTCCCCGAAATTTTCCTCGCCCTCGCTTCTACCACGATTTTCTCCGTCATAGACGGCCCAAAGAATGTCATGCAGGTGCGTCCCCGGCCCGCCCAGGACGAAAAGCCCATTTTCTGTCATGATTTTTTTGTCATAGAAGTAGGAGCCCACCACATCTATGATGATACGTGCTTTTGTCACAATTATCGTCATAGAAGTGTCATAAGCATGACAGAAAAAACTTCGTTCGGCCTAAAATGTCATGGATGTGTCTTTTTTTTGTAGTGAAGGAGGCCGTTTGGATTAAGAAGTTTCTAGAATAGATTGATGTGGTTCCAAGTGAATTGAATCTAATGGAGCTCTATTGTGATAATAGTGGCGTCGTGGCTCAGGCAAAGGAGCCAAGGTCCCGCCAGAAGTCCAGACATATCGAATGCAAGTATCACCTCATTCGACATCACGTCGAGATGGGTTTTATGAAAGTACACAAGATTCACATGGATTTGAATGTGTCAGACCCGATGACGAAGCCTCTACCACGAGCAAAGCATGAGTAGCACCAGATAGCCATTGGTGTAAAAGAAGTTATGTAAACTAGATTATTGACTAGTGCAAGTGGGAGTATGTTGGAAATATGCCCTACAGGCAATAATATTTGTATTATCTATTTCCATGTTTATAATTATGTGTTTATATTCTATGCTATAACTGCTATGGTCCTTGAATATGTGATTCTGAGGAAAACTCATAAGCACGTGTAAAACATAATGAATGGTAAATATTGATTCCTAGTCTTGCCTCTAGGACTAGCTCAAGTGTTGTATGATTATTATGTTTTCCTGGTCATAGGCATTTGTTTAAGGAAACAAGGATGCCCACAACATTCAGAGTATGATGTTAGACGAATGATCATTTTGAATTGACCCAAGTTGTTTGTTATACTTAGAGATGTGATCATCAAGCTTATAATTTATAACACGAAGAGTTAATGTATGCCTAGTTCCTTAGACCATGAGAGCATCGACTCACTTCATACTGAATGATAAACTTTGGGTTTGCTCCAACGTCATCTATAACACGGTGATCATAACGACAACTTACAGGTTTATTGAAAAGTATGACAAGGGGCAAGATAGCTCAAGAGTGGGATTTGCTCCTCTGACAATGAAGACATATTCTTAAGGCCCTCTCGGTGTGATGGGCATCCATAATTGTCTGGCCAAACACAGGTGACTGGCTCACAGGGATGGTGGAGCACGACAACAAGAAAAAAGAACAAAACCTGTAACGAGGAGGCTGGTATAGTGAGCATGTGAATGACTCACGGGGATATAGCGATGGGTTTTGTAAAGTACCATGAAGCAAAGGGAATAGCATATGATTACCAAAAGTTCACTCAAATATCATTCATGTAAACATAGGGGTTAATATGGATGTCCACGATTCCACTACTGATCATTGAACGAAAGGTGTTTTCGTTCCTGTCTATGTTTTACGGACCCTACAGGATATAAGGGAATTATGATCTGTTGAGTTTTAGTGGAGTGAGGAATATGAGAAAATAATGTCGGAATAGTTTCGGGAATCAAATAAATAGTTTCAAGAGAAACCGGAAGCGTTTTGGGGAATACCGAGTAATACCAGGAAATGGTATATAGGTGGAAATTGTTTTGGGGGACCTAATATAATTTATAGAGGGCTTAGATAATTATCTAGGAGTCACTAATATTTATTTAGAGTCCATGAGCTAAAGAAAATATCAATAAGGACTAGTAGGGGAGAGTTAATGGGCCTTAAGGCCCAATATGAGTGCCCCCCCATAGCTTGTTGGAAAAACTTGAGGGAGCGAATTGGGATTGGAGGAGGACTCCTCCTCCCCCTAGGGCCGGCGCAAGGGGGGAGTCCTCCTTCCCAAGGTGGCGCCCCCTCCCTCTCCCTCCACCTATATGAGGATTTGGTCCCTTAGAGACACACAAGTTCTATTGCATGGAGCCTCCTCTAGTTCTCTCTTGTTCTAGTTCTAATTTAGACTTGATCCAGATGAGAGCTAGTTCTAGATAAGTCGCATGAGTTTCTCTTCTCCCTCCTCTAATTCTCTAGTGATGTCAAGTTGGACGTTGTAGCGCTACCGGTTCTTGAAGCCCAAATACGTGCAATTTGTAGAGAGACCGTGCTTTCGGTCTTTGGTTCGAGGGATCGCTTGTGAACAGTTCAAGGGACTTCATCAACGATCTACACTAAATCTTCTTCTGCTGCTACTCAAAGTTGGTAACGATCCGATCTAAACCTCTAATGCATCTTCAATAGAACTTGATGGTGGACGTAGGTAGTGATTTTTAATCTAGCAACAAGAATAATCATACTTGATGGTGGACAAATTTTAGCGGGGGGATAGTGATTTTTAATTAAGTCTCTTTCCTCACACACCTTGCAAAGTTAATCTAGCAACAAGAATAATCATACTTGATGGTGGACGTAGGTAGCTAGGGTTCTCCAAAGCCCTGGAAGCCACGTAAATTAAAATTTTGGGTAAGCCGATTAGAGGACGTCTAAGTTGCTTTTGCAGGAAGCACGTGATATGGTATAGCCTTCGTCATGATAATGAGTTAATGTATGAGATGGTTATATGTTGTAATGTGTAAGTGAGATGTGTGTCACATTACGACAAGTGGCTGGAGCCACAGGATTTTCACTTTTATGGCCTATGTGTTAACTTTTGAGTAATAGATGGATTACTAACGGCGGTGACAAGTGGAGGACCTCGGTCCGAGGAGGCTGTACCAGGCCTAGGAGGAAGAAGAGTTTAAAATGTTGCCACGATAGCAGTTTTCGAAATTGCTGCCATGACAACAGTTTTTGAAATTGCTGTCACGACATCGTTTTTGGCTGAAATTTCGTGAAGACTATTGAAGACTTCCCGTTCCTGAAATTTCATGCTCAACACAAAGGCTCGAGATCTTGAGCTGACCCATTTTCCTATTTTCTACCTTATTCTACTTTTGCTTTTTCCTTTTCATATTCTCCCTTTCTTCTTTTATGTTACTTTTATTATTTTGGTTTTCTTTTCTTTTCTCTGATTTTCTTTTTTATACATACTTTTTTTGCTCCATTTATATATTTTTACTTAACTTTCGTCTTGAATGTTTTTTCACATTATCTGAACATATATTCACATGTATATGATTTTCCCTGAATATACAATTTAAAAACTATGAAGCATTTTTAATGCACAAATATATATTTTTATGTAAGAACATTTTTATAAATACAAGATGAAAAATTTATTTCATATGTATGAATATTAATACTGTAAATATTTTCCCCATAAAATCAATTCTATTTTTTAAAACTGATTACGATGTTTTAAATGTATTAAATAAAAATATTTCACAAAATAAAAAATATTACTAAAAGTTGGTATGGGTCAGCATTGGGTTGCACGCCTATGCATTTAGTGGGCAATTAATTCATTGAGCATAAAATATAAGTATGTTAGCAGACCATATTGTGAAGAATGGGAGCATAACCGCGGGAGCTATATCTCGCTTAATGTTAGACTAGCTCTCGTATCGCCTGAAACATTTCGCTGGGCGTACTGTAATGGGCCGGCTCGCTCGGTCGGCTGAGGGTTCTTTGCGTTCAATGCGTTCGTTTCTTGTGGTTCTTATCTTATCTTATGTTTTCTTTTTTACTTTCGTTTTTCTGTTTGTTCACCGGTTTTCTTCATATATTTTTTGTTTTTTTCTTCATTTCTTACACCAGTTTTCTCGTTTCTTTCATGGTTTTCACTGGTATTTCTTTTTTCTTTGTCTTTCCTTGTTTCTTTCTTAATTTTCTCTGGGTTTTTCACTTTTCTATCTTTTTTTCCTCACTTTTCTTTCTTGGTTTTCATCGGTTGTCTTCATTTTTCTTTGTTTCGTTCTCACGGTTTTCACTGGTTTTTATTTTTTTTCATTTTTTTTCCTTGTTTGTTTCTCACTTTTCTCTGGTTTTTTTACTTTTCTATCCTTCTTTCTTCTTCTTTTTCTTGGTTTTCATCAGTGTTTCTTCCTTTTTCTTTATTTCTTACTTGGTTTCACTGTTTCCATTCTTTCGCGCGGGTTTTCTTTGGTTTTCATTTCCGTTCTTTGGGTTTCTTTGTCTCCATTTTAGGTTTTCTTTAGATTTATCTTTTTTTTTGTCGATTTTATCGTTTTGTTTTTGGTCAACATATGTCAATTTTTCGGTACACATTCAACATTTTTCATACACATCATAAACATATTTTATATACATGTTTAACATTTTATAAATACATGATTAACATTTTTTGAAAAATTATATATTTTGATATCTAATTTTTTCATTCAATTATACATTTCTTGTATATATCTAATACAATTTTTGAATAAATGTTAACATTTTTTTAATGCAAGGTTCATGTTTTTTTAATACATAGTCAACATTTTTCAATACACGCGAACATTTTTGTAATAGCAAGGATCATTGTTTTTCACACATAATGTAGACTTTTCGTATACATCAGGAACATTTTTTTCTATACAGTTTTCACACTTTTCTCTACATGTTAGAGTAGCTCTCATCTCGTGTGAAGCATTTCGCGGTGCATACTGTAACGGGCCGGCTCACTCGGGCGGCTGGGGGTTCTTTGTATTGACTGTGTTCGTTTCTTCCGGTTCTTATCATATCTTTTCTTTTTTACTTCCATTTTTCTGTTTGTTCACCGGTTTTCTTTATTTATTTTTCTTCCTTTTTTCACCAGTTCTCGTTTCTTTCACGGTTTTCCCTTTTTTTCCTTTATATTTCCTTGTTTCTTTTTCAATTTTTGCTGGGTTTTTCGCTTTTCTATATTTTTGTCTTCACTTTTCTTTCTTGATTTTCATCGGTTGTCTTCATTTTTCTTTGTTTCGTTCTCACAGGTTTCATTGGTTTTCCTTTTTCCATTGTTTTTCCTTGTTTGTTTCTCAATTTTCTCTGGGTTTTATGCTTGTCTATCTTTCTTTCTTCATTTTTTTCTTGGTTTTCATCAGTGTTTCTTCCATTTTCTTTGTTTCTTACTTGGTTTTCACAGTTTCCATTCTTTCGCACGGGTTTTCTTTGGTTTTCATTTCCGTTCTTTGGGTTTCTTTGTCACCTTTTTAGGTTTTCATTGGATTTCTTTGTTTTTTGTCGATTTTTATCGGTTTGTTTTTTGTCAACACATGTCAATTTTTTTGGTACACATTCAACTTTTTCATTCACATCATAAATACATTTTATATACATGTTTAACATTTTATAAATACATGATTTTTTTTTAAAACATATATGTTTTGATATCTAATTTTTTTTCATATAAATTATTCATTTCTTGTATATATCTGATACAATTTTTTAATACATGTTAACATTTTTAAATATAATATTAACATTTTTAAATACATAGTCAACTTTTTTCAATACACACGAACATTTTTGTAATAGCAAGGATCATTGTTTTTCACACATAATGTACACTTTTCGTATACATCAAGAACTTTTTTTTCTATTAGGTTTCACACTTTTCATATACAAAATTAACTTTTTTAAGTATACATTTCTTATGTCTAATTTTTATTTAATGTACGTTGTACATTTTTTGCATATAGTAGCAACATTTTTTATACACCATTTAACATTGTTTAAATACATGGTAAACATTTCTCATACACCTTATATTTTTGTATATATGACAAATATTTTTTCTATACATGTTTAACATTTTTCAAAAGCTTGATTAATATTTTTGAAATACTTTATTAACATTTTTAAATGCTTAATTAATATTTTTTAAATACATGATCAACGTTTTTTATACATATTGTATATCTTTTTTTATAGATTTTTTGTATACATGATAAATATTTTCTCTATAGGCATTTAACATTTTTTAAATTGTTGGTTAACGTTTTAAATCTTTTCTGTTTGTACTATATGTATTTAGAATATTTAAAAGTATAAACAAAATTAAAATATATAGCAAAAAACAAAAACAGAAAGCGTGAAAAATAAAAAACAAAAAAAAGAAAGGTTGTGGCCTCGCACGCGCTTGGTCCGGCCCGTCCCGCGCTCTCTTTCGGGCGAGGCTTCCCGAGAGCAACTAATTGAGGTGTTCCACTTTGCACGCTCTCAGCCGCTGCCACATGTCACGTGGTTGGCGCTCCTTCAGATTTTTTTTTACTTTTTCTGTACGTGTTTTCGAGTTTTGATGGTTTTTTTGGCCTTTCAGTTTTGGACCAAAAAAAACAATTTGTGCGAAAAAACATTTTCTTCTGCGAGAGGCACAGGTTTGCTTCGCGTGGAGGTACAGGTTTGCTTCCGCAAGAGGCACAGTTGTGCCTCTCGAAAAAGGGGGGAAACGAGTTTTTTTCTTCCACGAGAGGCTCAGATTTGCTTTCTCGTGGAGTCATAGATTTACTTCTGCGAGAGGCACAGCTCGGAAAGAGAGAAAAAACGTGTTTTTTTCTTCTGCGAGTCACAAATTTGCTTCTCATGGAAGCACATATTTTCTTCCACGAGATGCATAAATATGCTTCTCGTAGAGGCACATGTTTGCTTCGATGGAATGTGTGTGTGTGTGTGTGTGGTGGGGGGGGGGGGGGGGGGGGCGATAATTGTTCTTCTATCTCGGTTTTTTTTTCGGATTTTCATGAAAGAAAGTTTGTCAAAACCTATTAACATGGGATCTCGACGCAAGAAAGCCAATGGGAAAAACTCCTAGCGCACATGCAGTGCTTCACTTGTCGCAACCCGCGATAAAGGGTACCCTTAATTAGTGATTTCGAGGCTTTCCTACGTCCCGCTATAAGGGAGACATGGAGGTGATTGAGCTATATGACGCTTATAGCGAGACTAGCTTCTGCCTGTTACGTAGCGCTCGCACGCTGGGGTGTGTTCATTTCTTCGTTGTAGTTGTCTTCGTTGTGTTTTTACCTTATTTGTTTCTTTTTATTTATTTTCCTTTTGGTTTTTTCTTTCTTCATGGGTTTCTTGTACATGGATCGGAGGGAGTAGTTTTTTAACATTTTAAATAATTCTTGATTAACATTTTCTAAATACATGATTAACTATTTTCAAGCACATTGTATATTTCTTGTACACATGACAAAAAATTCTTTATACACATTTAATATTTTTCAAATACAAGTTTAACATTGTTTGAATACATGGTGAACATTTTTTCTATACACATTATTAACATTTTTCAAATGCTTGATTAATTTCTTGCAAATGCAAGATCAAGATCTCAATACATGGTCAACATTTTTCTATGCAAATATGATTTTCTTCAAATGCTTGATTAAAAAAATTTAGATACAAGTTTGATATTTTTTTAATATATGCTCAACATTTTTTCTATACACATTTAACATTTTTCAAATGCTTGATCTTTACAAAAATTATTTGTTCAACATTTTATAAACACATAATCAACCTTTGTCATACACATTATATACTTTTACAAGAGAAACATTTTCTTTATACATATTTAACATTTGTCAAATGTTTGGTTATTTATTTAAGAACTATTTATGTAATTTTCTTTGTAATATATTTATATAGAATATTTGGAAGTATAAATGAAAGCAAAAAAAAAAAAAAAAACTAGGTCGTGGCCTCCCGCATGCCCGGGCAGGCCCAGTTAGGAGGAGCTTAACGTGAGAGCAGGCTAGGTCTCGCTATAAGCGACATGTAGAGCTGCCCTCTCACATCGCGCCATGCACGAAACAGGAGGTCCCGTGTTGCTTGACGCTAGACAGACACACGTCTTCAAGTGCTTGCAACAGTGGGGCCGGTTTTAGTGCGGGCGCTATATCTCGCTATCGCTTAAACCGAGATATATGGTGCCCTAGCCTGAAAGCTTTACCCCACTCGTAGCCGTTGGGCCAGCCCAGTTTCGCCTTATTTTTGTTTGATCGGGTTTCCATCGAGACGCTCGATCGATACTGGCTGCCTTCGCTCTGATTCTTAGATTTTTTTCCCTTTTTGCTTTTTACACTGGTCTTTCTTCAGATTTTTTCTTTGTTTCTTTCTCTCTTTTAATAGTGTTACAATTTTAACATTTTTAATATATGGTCAACATTTTATATTTACACATCTTAACATTTAAAAAAATATTAACATTTTTCAAATACAAGATTAAAAAATTTAATACATGGTCAACATTTTTCTTATAGAAATTTTTAACATTTTCAAGTGCTTGATTAACATTTTTCAAATAAAAGATGACCATTTTTAATACACTGTCAACATTTTTTCTATAGACATTTTAATATTTTTCAAATGCTTGATTAATATTTTTCAAATATTTTTTAAACATTTTTCAAATGATTGATTCAAATTTTATAAATATATGATCAATTGTTTTCACACACATTGTATATTTTTTGTACACATTTTTTGCATACACGAGGAAAAGTTTATTCGTACACATTTAACATTTTATAGTGCATGGTCAACATATTTTTGATACTAATTTTAAACATTTTTCAAATACAAGATTAACATTTTTTAATACATGATTAACATCTTTTTTCTGTACACATTTTAAGATTTTCAAATGCTTGATTAACATTTCTCAAGTACAAGTTTGATATTATAAATGGTCAACATTTTATATACACATGTAATATTTTTCAAATGCTTGATTAACATTTTTCAGTTACTTGTTTAATATTTTGTTTCCAATGCTTGATTAACCTTTAATAAATCATGATAAACTTTTTTCATGCACATTGTTTATTTTCTGTATACATTTTTGGTATACATGAGAAACATTTTCTTTACACACATTTAACATTTTTCAAATTCTTGGTTAACATTGTTTTCAAATATTTTATGTAAAGTGTTTTTTATAATATATTTTTAGAATATTTGGATGTATAAAAGAAATTATAATAGAGAATGGAAAAGGAAACAAAAAACATGAAAAAAAATGAGGTTGTGACCTCCCCCGCACTTGGGCCGAGGCGCTTGATGTTAGAGCACGATGGGTCTCACTATATGCAAGACATAGCACTACCCACATAACATGATTGTTCCCATTATTGTTCCCATCTTATTTTTCACAATACATGAGTGTTCCCATTATTGTTGATTTTTGAAAATCTACTAAATAGAAAACATATTATCAATGACCGATAGCGAAACCATGGACGCCATATCAATCCCTATGATTACACGAATGATATTCGAGTGAACCTTTAGTTATCATGTGATGTTCCCTTTGCTTCGCGATACTTTACAAAACCCGACGTGAAATGTATCGCTATCCTCTTGGGTCATACACATGCTCACTATACCGGTCTTCCTCGTTGCCGGTTTTGTTCCTCTTTCTCATTAACATGTTCCAGCATCCCCGTGACGTAGTCACCTGTGTCTGGCCAGACGATGATGGATGTCGTCACACCGAGAGGGACCTAAGAATATCTCTCCATCGTCGAAGGAGCAAATTCCACTCTCGAGCTATTGATACGTCCATTTTGCATCATGTTTTACTACTGTTATTTATAATGTTTTTTGTCATTATTTCACTTTATGATGCCATTCTAATGCCTTTTCTCTCTTAACTTGCAATATTTACATGGAGAGGGAAATTACCAGCAGCTGGAATTCTGGACCTAAGAAGCTACAACAGAGATACCTATTCTATAGAGCTCCAAATGACCTGAAACTTCACGGACAATTGTTATTGAATATATAAAAAATACTGGAGCAAAGAAATACCAGAGGGGGGGCCACCAGTTGCTCACAAGGCAACAGGGCGCGGCCACCCCCTGGGCCTGCCCTGATGCCTTATGGGGACCATAGCTGGCCTCCGGTGCCCATCTTCTGCTATATGAGGGGTTTTACCCTAGAAAAAATAAAGAGAATACTTTCGGGATGAAGCGCCGCCATCTCGAGGCGGAACCTGGCCAGGAGCACTTTTGCTCTCCGATGGAGCGATTCCACCAGGGATACTTCCCTCCGGGAGGGGGAAATTGAAGCCATCGACATCACCAACGATCCTCTCATCATGGGTGGACCAATCTTTATCAACATCTTCACCAGCACCATATCATCTCAAACCCTAGTTCATCTCTTGCATTCAATCTTTGCCCCAAAACCTCAGATTGGTAAATGTGGGTTGCTAGTAGTGTTGATTACATCTTGTAGTTGATGCTAGTTGGTTTATTTGGTGGAAGATTTAATGTTAAGATCCTCAAGCATATTCAATACACCTCTGATCTTGAACATGAATATGATTTGTGAGTAGTTACTTTTGTTCTTGAGGACATGGTAGAAGTCTTGTTATAAGTAATCATGTGAAGTTGGTATTCGATCGATATTTTGATGATATATATGTTGTTCTTCCTTTAGTGGTGTCATGTGAATGTCGACTACATGACACTTCACCATACTTGGGCCTAAGGGAAGGCATTGTGGAGTAATAAGTAGATGATTGGTTGCTAGAGTGACAGAAGATTAAACCCTAGTTTATGCGTAATTCCATAAGGGGCTGATTTGGATCCATATGTTTCATGCTATGGTTAGATTTATCTTAATTCTTCTTTCATAGTTGCAGATGCTTGGGAGAGGGGATAATTATAAGTGGGTTGCTTGTTCAAGTAAGAACAACACCCAAGCACCGGTCCACCCACATATCAAATAATCAAAGTAGCAAACGCGAATCAACTAAACATGATGAACCTGACTAGATGACAATTCCCATGTGTCCTCGAGAATGCTTTGCTTACTATAAGAGAACATTTTGGCTTGTCCTTTGCTATAAAAGGGATTGCGCCACCTTGCTGCACCTTTGTTACTATTGCTACTTGCTTCTTGTTACGAATTATCTTGCTACAAAACTATCTATCACCGCTACTTTCAGTACCTGCAAAGAATACCTTGCTGAAAACTGCTAATCATTTCCTTCTACTCCTTGTTGGGTTCGACACTCTTACTTATCGAAAGTACTACGATTGATCCCCTATACTTGTGGGTCATCAAGACTCTTTTCGGGAACCGTTGCCGGGGAGTGAAGCGCCTTTGTTAAGGAAACATTTTTATTACGCGCTGAAATTTACTGCTACTTGTCACTACGGAAAATAATCCTTTGAGGGGCTTGTTCGGGGTATCTTCACCTCGATGTGGATGAAATTTGTGGATTGTTTAAGCTTGCAGGTTTATCCGAGGATGGAGTTAGGAAGAAGGTATTCCCTTTATCTTTAGAGGGAAAGGCATTGACATGTTATAGGCTATTGAATGATACTGGAACATAGGATTGGAACCGGTTGAAACTAGAATTTCATCAGAAGTTATATCCTATGCATTTGGTTCATCTTGATCGGAATTATATATATAATTTTTTGTCTCGTGAAGGAGAAAGTATCGTTCAAGCTTGGGGGAAGCTTAAATATATCATGCATACATGCCCCAATCATAAGCTCTCAAGAGAAATAATTATACAGAACTTTTATGCTCGGCTTTCTCATAATGATCAATCCATGCTCTATACTTCTTCTACTAGTTTCTTTATGAACAAAACTATTGAATTCAAATGGGGTCTTCTAGAAAGAATTAAATGCAACTCTGAAGATTGGGAAATCGACAAAGGTAAATAGTCAGGTATAAATCTTGAGTTCGATTGTGTTAAATCTTTTATGGAAACTGATGCTTTTCATAAGTTTAGTACTAAATATGGACTTGACTCTGAGATAGTAGCTACCTATCATTCTTGGACTGGTCTTATAAGGGCATCTCCAATGCCGACCCGTAAACCTTCCGCAACCGTCTGGACCAGGCTGTCCGGACCGCGGAAGCCATCCAACGCGACACTGTATCGGTTCGCGAAGCGGTCCGGATGTGATTTCTCCCGCAAACCGGAGACAGAAGTGGGGGAGGTTTGCAGGAGTCCAGACCGATCGCAAGCCCATTTCTGACTGCCCAGGCCCACCAAAAACCCCTCACCCCCGCTCCCCGCGCGTTTTCGGTCAGCGCCGCTCCAGAGTGTCAGTGCCCGCATTCATGCCCGCCCAGAGCGGACGCGACCACTCACTGGTGCTGGCATTGAAGTGGCGCGCCGGCCGAGAGAGCACCGCCCGCACCGCTTCCCGGTGCAGGTGACTGCCGCATGTTCAAAAGACATGATGGCCGCTCTTTCCGCCCGTCTGTCGCCCGCATTGATGGCATGCGGTTGCCGAGGCATCTCCTCCGGCGCCACCCGTATGTCCGTCTGCCGCCCATAGGTGCTATATAAACCGCTGCCCCGACCATAACCACAGTCATCCCTCTCCACACCACTCCACGCCATGGATCCCTCCGCGGCAAAAGCTCTCTGGGACGGGCTGACGTCGGCGAAAGAAGGCCATGGCCGCCATTGCTGCCGACTGGCAGCCAGAGGACATGCAAATGGAGCACGCCTCCGACGACGAGCAAGTGCCACCCTCCTCTTCCTCCGCGGCACCCTCCTCCTCTGCTCCACTCTCGCTGGTGCATTGCACACTGACCATCGGCGAGGCCCGTGCCCATTATATGGACATGGTGTGGGAGGAGTGGGAGGAGCAGTTTCGGGAGGCACAGGCCACACCAGCTACAACCACAGCCTCCTCCAGGAGCATATGCAGGCGAAGGAGAGCAGGTCACTACCGGCAGGGCGGTCGCGCCGGACGTGGGCCTGGCGGAGCAGGAGGCGTTGCTCGAGTCCTACCGCTCTGCCCATGAGATCTGCCTCACCCGCTGGCGGTACCAGCAGCGGGTGGCGGAGGTAGCGGCCGTTAGCAAGGAGTGCGAGGATGACACAGGCGAGGTGTTGTTAGGCGACACCGACGACGAGGAGGTCGCACCCTAGCGCCACGACCACGTAGAAGCCAGCACGTCCGCGGGCGCCGTCGGCAGCGAGGAAGAGTAGTGCATGATAGGTCGCTGTGGCTCGGGTCCCAAGAAGGCTACCGCTCCTCCGCTCCCGTTAATGCCAAGCTTGGTGGGATCAGCATCGACGACCAATTAGTCGGTTGGCGGCGATGTCGAGGAGGACAACTTCACTTCCCGGGACTCCGGAGGCAGAGGTCACGGAGGCGGGGCTGGAAAAGGCGAAGCTTCCGTTCTCTTGGTTCATGGTCGGAGACGGGGACCGGACGCCGGCGATCATTTAGATTAGCCCGCCTAGGACCGCTTTCATGTATTTGTACTGAAATCCGTCATGTTTATATGAAATCCGGCATGTTTATATAAAATCAGGCCATGTTTATATGAAATCTGCATTTGTTTGCATGAATTTCGTCCGATTGGTTTGAGTTGTTGTGAAAATGTATGCGGCTAGCGTTGGATGTCTGCCTCCTGCATCCATGTTCGGGGACTGGTCCCCCCTGTCCACGGACGGATGCGGGAGGTTTTTTGCGGGTTGCCGTTGGAAATGCCCTAACCCGTGCACATTACCACTCCCTATTTAAGACTCTCAAAAATATATAAGTGAAGCATGCGAGTGCAAATCATTTCTATAAAACATACCTACCGTCGTGCTCTAAAGATATAAGTGAAGCACACATGAGCAACTGCCTAACTCAAAAGATATAAGTGAAGCACATAGAGCATTCTAACAAATTATGATGAATATGTGTCTTTCTTAAAGGGTGTGTCCAGCAAACAATGGTTGTGGCAAACTAACAAACAAAATAAAACTATAGCACACGACGCTCCAAGTAAAACTCATATCATGTGATGAATAAAAATATAGCTCCAATCTTTTCTGCATGGGATATGATCTGCCAACCAAAGAATTTTGGTGGCCTTGGAGTGATCAACTTGAACATCCAAAACGAAGCCCTTCTGCTCAAGCACCTCTTCAAGTTTTTTTTTAACAAAATGGACATACCTTGCGTAAATCTTATTTGGGACACATATTATGGCTCCTCGGCCCCGCAGGCCACTGAGATTTGCGGATCATTTTGGTGGCATGATGTTTTCAAGATTTATGACAAATTATGCAAATTGGCCATCCCACAAATGCATGCTAGAGATACAGTGATCTTTTGGCTGTATCGATGGCAGCTAGATGGACGATTCACTCGTTTAAAAGAGTGTTTCCCACGTCTACACTATTTTGTCATTGATGACATTATTACAGTCAAGGATCTAATGGAGTTGCCTTCTTTGGTTGAAAACCTTTATTTACCATTATCATCTGAAGCCCATCAAGAGCTAACTCAGCTTCAATCACTGATACTCTTAATCAACATAATGATATGTCTCCAACGTAACTATAATTTTTGATTGTTCCATGCTATTATATTATCAATCTTGGAAGTTTTATATGCATTATTATGCTATTTATATCATTTTTTGGGACTAACCTATTAACCTAGTGCCAAGTGCCAGTTGCTATTTTTTCCTTGTTTTTGCCTTACAGAAAATCAATACCAAACGGAGTCCAAACGGAACGAAACTTTTTGACGATTTTACTTGGACCACAAGACACCTTGGAAGCTTCGCGAGGAGGCCAGAAGGGTCACGGGATGGCCACAAGGTCACAGGGTGCGCCCTAGGAGGGGCCCAAGCTTGCGGGCCCCCTGCGGCTCCTCTAACCCTAATTCTTCTTCTATAAATACCCAAATATTCCCCATAGACCAGAGTGCACACAAAAAATACTTTTCCACCACCGCAAGTTTCTGTCCTCGTGAGATCCCATCTAGAGGCCTTTTCTGGTACTCCGTTGGAGGGGGATTCGATCACGAAGGGCTTCTACATCAACCTTGCTGCCCTTCCGATGATGTGTGAGTAGTTTCCCACATACCTACGGGTCCATAGATAGTAGCTAGATGGATTCTTCTCTCTCTTTGATCTTCAACACAATATTCTCCTCGATGTTCTGTTTTTGGAGTTACAAAAGTTTGGCTAAAGTCCAGATTACTACAGACTATTCTGTTTTTGACAGATTCTGTTTTCATTGTGTTGTTCGCTTATTTTGATGAATCTATGGGTTGTATCAGGGGGTATGAACCATGTTGAAGTTAGAATATAGTAGATATAATGCAAATATAAAATTGGAATGAGTTTACAACAGTACCTAAAAGTGGTGATTTGCTTTATTATACTAACGGATCTCACGAATTTTCTGTTGAGTTTTGTGTTGTGAAGTTTTCAAGTTTTGGGTGAAGTTTCAATGGACAACGGAATAAGGAGTGGCAAGATCCTAAGCTTGGGGATGACCATGGCACCCCAAGGTAATATTCAAGGATAACCAAGCGTCTAAGCTTGGGGATGCCCCGGAAGGCATCCCCTCTTTTGTCTACAATCCATCGGTAAATTACTTGAGGCTATATTTTTATTCACCACATGATATGTGTTTTTCTTGGAGCGTCTTGTATTATATGAGTCTTTGATTTATTTGATTTTTAGTTTCCCACAATCATCCTTGCTAGACACACCTTTTGAGAGGGACACACATTAATCGTGAATTTATTAGAATACTCTATGTGCTTCACTTATATTTTTTGAGCTAGGTAGTTGCTCTAGTGCTTCACTTAGATCTTTTAGAGCACGGCGGTGGCTTTATTTTAAAGAAATTGATGAACTCTCATGCTTCACTTATATTATTTTGAGAGTCTTATAAATAGTATGGCAATTTGCTTGGGTTATGAATTAGTCCTAATATGATGGGTATTCAAGAGGGATATAATAAAAACTTTCATGAAGATCATTGAATATATGAGAAGTTTGATTCCTTGCATTTTTTTAGATATAAAGATGGTGATATTAGAGTCATGCTAGTGAGTAATTGTGGTTTAGTAAGAATATTTGTGTTAAGGTTTGTGATTCCCGAAGCATGCACATATGGCCTCTCGTTATGCTATGAAATTGGAGCATGATTTATTACTAATTGTCATCCTTTGCGTGGAGGTCAGGAGCGCGCGATGGTTAACTCCTACCAACCTCTCCCCTAGGAGCATGCGTAGTAGTACTTTGCTTTGAGGGCTAATAAACTTTTGCGATAAGTATGTGAGTTCTTTATGACTAATGTGAGTCCATGGATTATACGCACTCTCACCTTTCTGCATTTTGCTAGCCACTTCGGTACCGTGCATTGCCCTTCTCACATTGAGTTGTGGTGCAAACTTCGCCGGTGCGTCCAAACCCCATGATATGATACGCTCTTTCACACATAAGCCACCTTATATCTTCCTCAAAACAACCACAATACCTACCTATTATGGCATTTCCATAGCCATTCTGAGATATATTGCCATGCAACTTCCACCGTTCCATTTTATTGTGACACATATCATCATTGTCATATTGCTTTGCATGATCATATAGTTGGCATAGTATTTATTGCTTGGCCACCGTTCATATTTTTTATACATGTCACGCTAGATCATTGCACATCCCGGTACACTGTCGGAGGCATTCATATAGAGTCATATTTTTGTTCTAGTATCGGGTTGTAATTCTTGAGTTGTAATTAAATAAAAGTGTGATGATCATCATTATTAGAGCATTGTCCCATGTGAGGAAAGGATGATGGAGACTATGATTCCCTCACAAGTCGGGATGAGACTCCGGACGAAAAAAGAGAGGCCAAAGAGCCCAAAAATTGTAAAAAATAAAAGAGGCCAAAGAGCCCAAAAGAATTTTTTTATAAAAAATAGAAAAAAAGAGAGAAAAAGAGAGAAAAAGAGAGAAGGGACAATGTTACTATCCTTTTCCACACTTGTGCTTCAAAGTAGCACCATGTTCTTCATGATAGAGAGTCTCTTATTTTGTCACATTCATATATTACTAGTGGGAAATTTTTTATTATAGAACTTGGCTTGTATATTCCAATGATGGGCTTCCTCAAATGCCCTAGGTCTTCATTAGCAAGCAAGTTGGATGCACACCCACTTAGTTTTCCTTTGAGTTTTCATACACTTATAGCTCTAGTGCATCCGTTGCATGGCAATACCTACTCCTTGCATTGATATCAATTGATGGGCGCTCCATAGCCCGTTGATTAGCCTCGTCAATGTGAGACTTTCTCCTTTTTTTGTCTTCTCCACACAACCTCCAACATCATACTCTATTCCACCCATAGTGCTATATCCATGGCTCACGCTCATGTATTGCGTGAGAGTTGAAAAAGCTAAAGCGCGTTAAAAAGTATGAACCAATTGCTTGACTAACACCGGGGTTGTGCATGATAAATACTTTGTGTTAAGAAGATGGAGCATGACAAGACTATATGATTTTGTAGGGATAACTTTCTTTAGACATGATATTTTGAAAAGACATGATTGCTTTTTAGTATGCTTGAAGTATTATTGTTTTTATGTCAATATTAAACTTTTGTTTTGAATCTTACGGATCTGAATATTCATGCCACATAAAGAAAGATTAAATGATAAACATGTTAGGTAGCATTCCACATCAAAAATTCTGTTTTTATCATTTACCTACTTGAGGACAAGCAGGAATTAAGCTTGGGGATGCTTGATACGTCTCCAATGTATCTATAATTTTTTATTGTTCCATGCCATTATATTATCAATCTTGGATGTTTTATATGCATTATTATGCTATTTTATATCATTTTTTGGGACTAACATATTAACCTAGTGCCAAGTGCCAGTTGCTGTTTTTTTCCTTGTTTTTGCCTTTACAGAAAATCAATACCAAACGGAGTCCAAACGGAACAAAACTTTTAATGATTTTCTTGGACCAAAAGACACCCTGGAAGCTTCGAGAGGAGGCCAGAAGGGCCACGGGATGGCCACAAGCTCACAGGGTGCGCCCTAGGGGGGGCAAGCTTGTGGCCCCCCTATGGCTCCTAACCCTAATTCTTCTATAAATACCCAAATATTCCTCGTAGACCAGAGAGCACACAAAAATACTTTTCGTCTGCCGCAAGTTCTGTCCTCGTGAGATCCCATCTGGAGGCCCTTTCCGGTACTCCGTCGGAGGGGGATTCGATCATGGAGGGCTTCTACATCAACCTTGCTGCCCTTCCGATGATGTGTGAGTAGTTTACCATAGACCTACGGGTCCATAGCTAGTAGCTAGATGGCTTCTTCTCTCTCTTTGATCTTCAATACAATGTTCTCCTCGATGTTCTTGGAGATCTATTCGATGTAATCTTCTTTTGCGATGCGTTTGTTGAGATTCGATGGATTGTGGGTTTATGATCAGATTATCTATGAATATTATTTGAATCTTCTCTGAACTCTTTTATGCATGATTAAGATAACTTTGTATTTCTCTCTGATCTATTTACTTGGTTTGGCCAACTAGATTGATTTTTCTTGCAATGGGAGAGGTGCTTTGTAATGGGTTCAATCTGGCGGTGCTTATTTCCATTGACACAAAGGGACATGACACGTATTTGTATTGTTGCCATTAAGGATAAAAAGATGGGGTTTGTTCATATTGATTGGATCTATCCCTCTACATCATGTCATCTTGCTTAAGGCGTTACTCCGTTCTTGTTAATTTAATACAATAGATGCATGCTGGATAGCGGTCGATGTGTGGAGTAATAGTAGTAGATGCAGGCAGGAGTCGGTCTACTTGTCACAGACGTGATGCCTATATTCATGATCTTTGCCTGAGATATCATCATAACTATGCAATTTTATATCAATTGCTCAACACTAATTTGTTTACCCACCGTATGCTTTCTTTCAAGAGAGAAGCCTCTAGTGAATACTATGGCCCCCGGGTCTATTTTTATCATATTGTTTTCTGATCTATAAAATCAAAAACACAAAAATACCTTGCTGCAATTTATTTACTTTTATCTTATTTTGCACTTTTACTTATCTTTTATTTATATCTATCACTATCAGATCTCCTCCTTGCAAGTAACCGTGAAGGGATTGACAACCCCTTTATCGCGTTGGGTGCAAGCATTTATTTGTTTTTGTAGGTGCAACCATTGGTGACTTGTGTGTTTCTCCTACTGGATTGATACCTTGGTTCTCAACTGAGGGAAATACTTATTATCTCTACTTTGCTGCATCACCCTTTCCTCTTCAAGGGAAAAACCAATGCAAGCTCAAGAAGTAGCAGGAATAATTTCTGGCGCCGTTGCCGGGGAGGATCTACATCAAGCCTACCAAGTACCTATCATAAACTCTCATCTCTTGCATTTACATTATTTACCATTTTCCTCTCATTTTCCTCTCCCCCACTTCTAAAAAGTTTTTAGAAAATACAAAAATATTTGCCCTTTTTTCGTTTGCCTTTTTGTTTGCCTTTATGTCTTACTTGGTTTGTTTGCTTGTTTGCTTGCCATAATTGTATGTTTATTCCAAATCAGAAAGCAAAAATTTTATGGATCCTCATCCACTTGCTAATCTTTTTAAAAGATCCAATTATGATGAACCAATTGCTAGTGAGTGGAGTGCACTAGATTATCTTTATGAAGTTTTGCTTGAAATTCGTGAATCCGAAAATTGTAATGAAGTGTTAAAAGAAGAAATTTATAAAGTGATTCACGATAGCTCCTTGAATGAAAAGCATGATTGCAATTATGTTATTATAAATTCTATTAATGTCAATTGTGCTAATAATATGCAAAACCCCAAGCTTTGGGATGCTAATTTTGCTACGTCCACTACTTATTGCAATGATCATGATTGGGGTGATTCTTCCTATGATCTTGAAAATTTATTTAAGCCTCATGATGAATATGATATTGATAATAATGTTTGCAATAATATTGAAAGTGGGTTTGGAAGAGCGTCAACTTTAGGTAAAAATAATCCCACATATTTGGAGAGTGTTCAATCTTATGAATTTTTTGATAAAAGTGGGTTTGAAGAGGTCATGACTTTAGTTGATGCCAATCCCACTATCTTGGAAGATTATAAAACTTTTATGCATGTGGATCATGAAGAGAAAATTTTATAAGATAGCTATATTGTTGAGTTTGATTATGACCCTACATGTAATTATTATGAGAGAGGAAAATATGGTTGTAGAAATTTTCATGTTACTAAATTACCTCTCGTTATGTTGAGATTGCTATTGTTTCTTTCTTCTTCCTTGCATATGCTAGATATTTCTTGTCTTGATAATTTGTTTGCCTACAAAATGCCTATGCATAGGAAGTATGTTAGACTTAAATGTGTTTGTCACAAGTTTTATGATGCTCTCTTTGTGCTTCAATTCTTGTCTTTCATGTGAGCATAGTTAAAATTCCAAGCCTATCTTAATGGCTATAAAGAAAGAGCTTGTTGGGTGTCGGGACCGGTTTTCCAGGATATTAATTTCCCAGTAAATGGCCCTTGTGCTCACCAGCCCCAGGATTACTGTTAGCTGATGAGACACCAAGTTGATATAGAAATTCCAAGCAAAATACAAAATATGCAGTACAAGACCATTCTGGCCCATGAGTACAACAAATGGTTTCTAGTGGTTGATGGCGGAAGCGGTTTGCGGATTATCAGCGTCTATTGGACTCCATTTCCCACAGGAACAGCTGACCTGGATAACTCCTATCTTTGCGTAACTGCTGTCTTCGATGCCTAGGTTCCGGGCTGTCGTCGTTGCGCTTCTCTCCAAGCGAGAAATCTGGCCAAGACAATAGCCAGGGACAAGCCAGTGAGTACTTTGAATGTATTCGCAAACATTATGAACACAGGTATAATATAACAGATGGTAATCATGCTCTGAAATATTTTCATGATCACTTAGCCAGTCACGAAGTAAAATTCATGCCGCATGCAAACAGGTTAATAAATATGAAAAAGTAATCTAGATAATAAGAATAAAATAAACCGATCGGGTGTCTGAAGCGACGCCTCGAAAGGATAAAAATATAAAGCATGCCTCAGTCGGGCGTCTGAGCAACGCCACATAAAGGGCTTGTAAAGGAAATTAAATAATCAGCATGCCACAGTCGGGCGTCTCAGCGACACCACATAAAGGGCTTATAAAGAAATAAATAGCAGGCATGCCACAGTCGGGCGTCTCAGCGACACCACATAAAGGGCTTATAAAGAAATAAATAGCAGGCATGCCACAGTCGGGCGTCTCAGCGACACCACATAAAGGGCTTATAAAGAAAGTAAATAACAAACGTGCCACAGTCGGGCGTCTGAGAGACACCACATAAAGGGCTTATGAAGAAATAAATAGCAGGCATGCCACAGTCGGGCGTCTCAGCGACACCACATAAAGGGCTTATAAAGAAAGTAAATAACAAACGTGCTACAGTCGGGCGTCTGAGCGACACCACATAAAGGGCTTATATAAGAATAATCACCGTGAATATCCAGGAGGTAGAACCGTCCCAGGGATACTCAATAATTCAAATAATACAAGTGGTTAGTCCATAATAATAATAATCATAATCATCATATGTCACATGTCATGATCAATGTTCTGGTTTAGCAGTTTTTCCTCCGAAGACCGACACTAAGACCGACACTTGACCTATCCCAGACTGTAGTCCTTAACCATAGACACGGCTATTCGAATAGATATAATCTCTGCAGAGGGTGTACTCTTTACCCACGAGTAACGGATTCCTTTAGTCCATCGGGACTAATTCCGTTTACGGCCTTTTAACTGAAAACACACCTGACCCGCACACACCAGCTTAACTTACCGGTGTCTGGAATCACCCACGACACCCGTTAAGCAAAACTCTAAGTGGGGAGGCTACAACCTCGACTAGCATGGGATCACAAAATTTATAACGCGCGCAAACTAGGGGAGCTACCCCCTCGGCTCCAACCGGAAACACCCATGCCCCCGGACCAGGTGGCATGTCTACCGGATGCAGCCGGTATCTTCCACCATGGCCTCTCTGTACGGTGTGTGCTAAGAAAGGGGTTGACAACTTACTGAACCATACCCTACCTAAGGCAGGGACAAGTGGTAGCACGAAGCAAGTATGGGGGTTACTGGCACAAGACTCGATCTATGGTCGTCTCAGGAGGTTTAAGTATTCCCTGCATGATTAGTATAACAAATATATTCCACACCAACAGACAGAATCACCACTCATCATACCTCACCATGCCTTACTGAATATGCTCGTCTCAACGAAATATCAGTATCAAGCTCGTGTCTACCCACGACAGAAACTTTTCCGGATTCCTTCCGGTAGGCATGAAAGGCATATGTGGGTGAATACTGTCACAAGTATATCAATTCCAACAGCAAGGAATTTCCATCATGCACACAGGGACATGATCATAACATCACATGAAATAATGCATGTTTCCAATCAGCTCGGTGTTGTAGCTATATCAAAACAACACACGGCAAATATTATACTAGGGTTCAGAATGCTTGCCTTTAGTGTGTGGAGAGGTAGGGGGCACCACAAAACTTTTGAAGGTTGCTTCCCTCTCCATTTCCTAATTTTTGAAAATATTCAAATCAACACATAGTTTCAAAAAAGTACAAAAAAGTTGTTCGGAAAATTTTCAAATAAATATGAAAATAAACTAGATGGAATTTGAGAGACAACACAAAAAGAATCAAGTCAAATGGAGTTGTATTTAAAAAGTTATAGCCAGTCAAAGTCTTGGTCAAAATCTATTTTAAAATAAAACAGAAAAAAGAAAAACGGTTCGGAGGGCTTACGCTTTCCCCTTAGCGAAGACGTACTTGGTGGAATACGTTTCCACTTAAAAAAAACGTTTCGGCGGGGCTGGGTCACTGACAGTGGGTCCATCGGGCCCACTGGTCGGGTTTGACCAGTCGCCCGCGCCTCCTTCCTCCTCTGGCCGAGCGGAGGCGGGGCTCCGGCGATTGCCGCCGACGAACGGCGGCTCCCCACGGGATTCTGAGGTGGGGGATGGATCCGCCGGTCCAGGGCGGTCCTCCCAGTGGTCGATAGGCTAGCGGGGATGAAGGGGGTCGCCGGCGGCGAGCTCTGCGGCGGATGGCGTCTTCGGGAACAATTGGGCTTCGGCCTATGGTGGCTCCCAGTCGAAGCTGAGAAGTTGGGCAGCTTCGTACGTTCGAGGGGAGTCGAATGGTGGCGCTGGAAGGACTAGCGAGGCCCTGCTCGCGACGGACGGGACCGGAGTGTGGCAGCGGTCGAACTGACCGGAGACGAGGAAGACGGCCTCCCTCCGTCGATTGCTGGTGGTGGGGGCTCTAGAGGGATGGCCCGATGTCGCCCGAGGGTCCGGACGAGCTCGGGGTCCCTATTTATAGCGTAACTAGGTCGGTTCCGTGGCGGCCGGATATAAGCTCGACGGTGAGCCGCTACTGTGGCCGCAGACGACGTGGCGATGCAGGAGGCGGCTTGGAGGAGCGAATGGATGAGCTCGGGCTGTTCAGGGGTGAGCTGGCGCGTGGCTGTGGCTTGGGCGGTGCTGCTACGACCGAAGCTCGCTGCGGTCGCCGGCGTGCCGCCAAGTGGGCTCTGACGGCGGTGCTGTAGGGCGCCAGGGGCGGCTTGGATGGTTCTGATGAGCGGATGAGAACGGGGCTTGGCTCTGCGGGCGAGTAAAGGCCAGGGGCAGGATGCGGCGGCTCGGTTGCGCGCGTGTGCAAAACGTGCGCTCTGGGCGCGCCCAGAGCACGCACGCCATGTGCTCGACGATATGCCAAGGCATGCCAGGAGGCTTCGATGAAACTGCAAATTAACAGGATGGTTAGGGCTTAAGCTACACCTCTAGAGGACATGCTGGTTGGGCAAAGCAAGCCGGTTCATAATGCAAGCTAGGTTTCATGCCAATTCTGTTCATGAACACAAGGTGCTCGACAGAATGCCATGGGCATCTAGGCATCTCTTCTGGTGGCCAAAATCCCCAGATCAGAGTCTCTTTGGATGATAAAGAGGGTGGCAAGGTTAGTTTGACAAAAGCAAAAACTTCCTAGTGCAAGTTTTTGAGAAAACCAAATCTGGACAGAAAACATATGCCATTATTGCATGTGCTTAAAATCCTCAAATGGGTCTGATCTCCTAGACTTAAGAGTTTGGTAGGGTGGACTACAAGCAAGAAAAATCCCAAGGCAACAAGAGCAAGATAAATTATGGTTGCAGTACAAATCACCAAACTGAACCAGAGTGAAGATGAGGATGGTTTGCTCAAATCTTCCAAGGAACACCAAAGGTTTTTTTGCATAAAAGTGATTTAGGAACATCACATGTCATCCCCAAATTTTGGTGGAATCTTTAAATGAAGTTATCAAATGGTTGTAGTGCAAATGAGGCTCTTAAAAGAATTAAATGTCATACTAAAAGAGATAAAGTTTTGGTAAAATAATATTAAAAAAAATGCTCTCACTGAACATATCAAATAAAGTGAAATGTTCTCTGAGTTGGTACTTAAGTCCAACAACATTTTTGAAAAGTTTCCATTTGGAGGGAAAAACTCCACAATTCAGAAGAAAGGAGTGATTTTGAAATCAAAAGATAACCCAGGAAATAAAAACTTAATTTCCTGGCAAAATTTTAATTAATAAATCATGGTTAAATTTTTGGGGTGTTATATTGGGAGACAACCCAATATTTTTTGTTTTCTTGTGTGATGCAATTATAATTCTGTTATGATTGTGTTTTAGTATTTTAATTAGTGTTTGTGCCAATTAAGACCTTTGGGATGATTTGGAAGATTGTTGATTTGATTCTGTGAAAAAACAGAAACTTTTGTGTCCAGTAGCAGAATTGTTAAAATTTTCTGGAGCATGATAAAATTCTGAATTTTTTTACAATTTATTGATATATAAATTGACCACGTTGTCCTAATTTTTCAGAAGTTTTGGAGTTCCAGAAGTTTGGCTAAAGTCCATATTACTACAGATTGTTCTGTTTTTGACAGATTCTGTTTTCATTGTGTTGTTCACTTATTTTGATGAATCTATGGGTTGTATCGGGGGGTATGAACCATGGTGAAGTTATAATACAGTAGATATAATGCAAATATAAAATTAGAATGAGTTTATAACAGTACGTAAAAGTGGTGATTTGCTTTATTATACTAACGGATCTCACGAGTTTTCTGTTGAGTTTTGTGTTGTGAAGTTTTCAAGTTTTGGGTGAAGTTTTGATGGACGATGGAATAAGGAGTGGCAGGAGCCTAAGCTTGGGGATGCCCATGTCACCCCAAGGTAATATTCAAGGACAACCAAGCGTCTAAGCTTGGGGATGCCCCGGAAGGCATCCCCTCTTTTGTCTACAATCCATCGGTAAATTACTTGAGGCTATATTTTTATTCACCACATGATATGTGTTTTGCTTGGAGCGTCTTGTATTATATGAGTCTTTGATTTATTTGATTTTTAGTTTGCCACAATCATCCTTGCTGGACACACCTTTTGAGAGGAACACTCATTAATCATGAATTTATTAGAATACTCTATGTGCTTCACTTATATTTTTTGAGCCAGGTAGTCGCTCTAGTGCTTCACTTATATCTTTTAGAGCACGACGATGGCTTTATTTTAAAGAAATTGATGAACTCTCATGCTTCACTTATATTATTTTGAGATTCTTATAAATAGTATGGCAATTTGCTTGGGTTATGAATTTAGTCCTAATATGATGGGTATTCAAGAGGGATATAATAAAAACTTTCATGAAGATCATTGAATATATGAGAAGTTTGATTCCTTGCATTTGTTTTGAGATATTAAGATGGTGATATTATAGTCGTGCTAGTGAGTAATTGTGGTTTAGTAAGAATATTTGTGTTAAGGTTTGTGATTCCCGAAGCATGCACGTATGGCCTCTCGTTATGCTATGAAATTGGAGCATGATTTATTATTCATTGTCATCCTTTGCGTGGAGGTCGGGAGCGTGCGATGGTTAACTCCTACCAACCTCTCCCCTAGGAGCATGCATAGTAGTACTTTGATTCGAGGGCTAATAAACTTTTGCAATAAGTATGTGAGTTCTTTATGACTAATGTGAGTCCTGATACGTCTCCAACGTATCTATAATTTTTGCTTGTTCCATGCTGTTATATTATGATTCTTGGATGTTTTACAATCATTTTATAGCAACTTTATATCATTTTTTGGGACTAGCCTATTGACATAGTGCCCAGTGCCAGTTGATGTTTTTGCTTGTTTTTTACTTCGCAGAATATCAGTACCAAACGGAGTCCAAACGCAACGAAACTTTTTGGAGAATTTATTTGGACCAGAAGACACAAGATGGGCCAAAGAAGTACCAGAGGGGAGGCCCGAGGGGAGCCAACCCCCCAGGGCGCGCCCAGGAGCCCAGGCGCGCCCTAATGGGTTGTGCCCACCTCGGTGACCCTCCATACCGCCTCTTCGCCCTATAAATACCCAAATATTCCAGAAACCCTAGGGGAGTCGATGAAACACAATTCCAGCTGCCGCAAGTTCCAGAACCACGAGATCTAATCTAGACACCATCACGGAGGGGTTCATCATCCTCATTGGTGCCTCTCCGATGATGCATGAGTAGTTCACCATAGACCTACGGGTCCGTAGGCAGTAGCTAGATGGCTTCTTCTCTCTTTTTGATTCACAATACAATGGTCTCTTGGAGATCTATTTGATGTAACTCTTTTTGCGGTGTGTTTGTTGGGATCCGATGAACTTTGAGTTTATGATCAGATCTATATCCATGAAAGTTATTTGAGTCTTCTTTGATCTCTTATATGCTTGATTACTTATAGCCTCATATTTCTTCTTCGAATCTTTGGTTTAGTTAGGCCAACTAGATCGATTTTTCTTGCCAAGGGAAGAGGTGCTTTGTGATGGGTTCGATCGTGCGGTGTTCTTTCCCAGTGACAGAAGGGGCAGCAAGGCACGCTGTATCGTTGCTATTAAGGATAACAAGATGGGGGCTATTCCTACATGAATAGATCTCGTCTACATCATGTCATCGTTCTTATTGCATTACTCCATTTCTCCATGAACTTAATACACTAGATGCATGCTGGATAGCAGTCGATGTGTGGAGTAATAGTAGTAGATGCAGGCAGGAGTCGGTCTACTAATCTTGGACGTGATGCCTATATAATGATAATTGCCTGGATATCGTCATAATTATTCGATGTTCTCTCAATTGCTCAACAGTAATTTTTTTACCCATCGTGTGCTATTTTCTCGAGAGAAGCCACTAGTATAATCTACGGCCCCCGGGTCTATTCTTTATCATATTTGCTTTGAGATATATTTTTATTTGCTTTTATCTATTACTCCAAAAACCCAAAAAATACCTTGCTGCACTTTTTGTTACTTATTTCATTTCGCGTTTTATCAAGATCTATTTATCCAATCTACATAATTTTTATCCCGTCAACTTGACAATTTCTGGCGCTGTTACCCGTAGAGGGATTGACAACCCCTCATAAGCGTCGGGTTGCAAGTATTTGTTCTTTGTGTGCAGGTACCATTTACATAGTGTTGTT
This sequence comes from Thinopyrum elongatum, assembly GCA_011799875.1. Lineage (NCBI taxonomy): Eukaryota > Viridiplantae > Streptophyta > Magnoliopsida > Poales > Poaceae > Thinopyrum > Thinopyrum elongatum. Next base: position 644,484,725 of record CM022298.1, on the reverse strand, counting down.
TGGTTCTCCTACTGGATTGATACCTTGGTTTCATAACTGAGGGAAATACCTACCGTAGCTGTGCTGCATCATCCCTTTCGCTTTGGGGAAATACCGACGTAGTTCAAGCGACATCAAAAGGAACTAGCGGGGTTACCCGTGCATTTGCGCGGCTAGATTTCCATTTATGATTGTAATATTTTAAAGATATACATTTAATATTATTTGAAATTAATGGGTGATTGTAAAATTTAACTCATTTGAAAGGCGTGATAAAATATTACTTAATTACTTTTTGTGCAACAGAAATATGAAATTTATATATTAATTTATTAAAGAAAACTCGTTTTAATAAATTTGTAAGGTGTGATAAAACATATGATCTAAGAATTCTATATTGATGTTACGTATGCATTACTGATGCCCTGCGTTGTTACATTAGTAAATTAATTTAATATTAGAAGTATGTATATAGTAGTACCATTCCATTGTGATATGAAGTATATCTTTCCTTTAATATTATTTTTTAATGTAAGTAAATGAAGGCTTAAGGACAATAGCAAAGCATGAAAGGACTCTGTAGCCTGACAAAATTCATATTATATAATTTTTTTGCCAAAAAAATCATATTATATATAATGTAAGAGTTTCGTAGTTGGCATATCTATTATTTGCCCATCAAGAAAGATTGTGCTAACTCCAATGCATTTTTGATTTCCCTCTCTTCATATAAAAATATCACAATCTTCTTAAGTGCCACTAAAACACTAATTGTATGTAAGATTTGATCAATTGGGCTGATGCCATCATCAATGATGTAATTGCGTGTAAGAATTTATTTATTAGGCCGGTGATATCCACCTTAAAAAATAGGCCGGTAAATTCTTGTCTGTGTACAATGTGTTAAGCTGGCCGTCTCCCTAACAGCTATGAATTTCTGTGCGTGTGCAACATGTGCGTGTCCCTAGGTTGACAGTGCCTACGTTCTTATGAATTGGGCTTTTGCATCAAAACGTGTCCTAGTAGGACTTTGTTTCTCTTTTTACGTGGGTAGCTAGCTTTTGGGTCCGAGCCAAACATGCATGTCGATACCGATTCAAACACAGGTGCGTTGGCTTTTTTTCCCTAGGTGCCTTGTTAGCTTTCACCCTGAATCAAAATTGCTGATGCGTATGCATAAGCTAAAATAGGCATTGTGTGGATGTGTGCTACTTGGCCTTTTTTTTCTTGTTTGACTCCTTGCCATGGAAAGGTGCGTGTCCGTGTAATATTCTCCTTTCTTTTTTCTTTTTCACATGCGCCTAAGGTTTTTTTTGGGTCCATGTACAGATGAATCTAAGCCGTTTATAAATAACTTAAATCTACAATGGTAAATCATCACCGTTCGTTTTCTATCGTTTTAATAATATAATAGATTTTTGGCGCCGTTGCCGGGGAGACATCATCAACATCTATCAGGTTCCTAATCACAAATCTCATCTCCTTGCAGTTTACATTATTTGCCATTTGCCTCTCATTTTCATCTTCCCCACTTCACAAAAAATTGCCTTTTTATTTGTCTTCTTTTTTGTTTGCCTTTTTCTCATTCGATCTTTTCTTTGCTCGTGTTGCCATGTGTCTTCTATTTGCTTGCATCTTCGCTTGCTAAAGATCTATTGATATGGATCCTCATCCACTTGCTAATCTTTTTAAAAAGATCCAATTATGATGAACCAATTGCTAGTGATTTGAGTGCACTAGATTATCTTTATGAAGTTTTCCTTGAGATTCATGAATCTAAAAGTTGTGATGAAGTGTTAAACACTACAAAAAAATACACTTCCGTGATGATACGTGTTTGTCACAGTAGGTCACATTTTCTGTCATGCATGTACATCCATGATGATTTTATGACAGAATCAAGATAGTCATACCTGTGCTGTCGTAGAAGTGTTCCATGACAATACCAAAATTATCATCACGGAAGTGTCCACTTCCATGACGATAAATGGCGCGTCATGGAAGTGCTTTCGTCAAGGGTAACCGACACGTGGCATCCACCGTAACAGGTCGCCGTTAAGCTATCGGGTTCTGGTTTGGATCCGATAACCCGTTAACCGCCCGGACCAATGGGGATTTTCCATGTGTAAAATTCTAATTCGCCTTAGTATCCACGTGTCAGCTTTGCGTTGGGACAGGTGTCATCAAGCGAGTGGATGGGACGAGCCTATGGTACGTCGACATGTGGCTCGGCCCAACAGTGGCCCGTTTAGGTTAAAAGGCCAGGCCTGTCAAAATAAGCGGGCCGGCCCATTAGCGGCCTACTTGAGTCAGGCCCATTCACAAGCACAGCCCATACAAGTTACACAGAATCAGCCCATCAAAGGCCCATTCTAGATTTGACAATTTCCAGCCCATCGTCAGTTCCAGCCCGTTAACGGCCCGCTACGTCTTTGGGCCCAATTACGGCCCGACCTTCTTTCAGCCTGTTAGCACCCCATCGTCAGTTCCAGCCCGTTAACGACCCGGAACGTCTTTCGGCATTTTCTCGGCCCATTCTGCAGTTGGGCCAACTTCTAGCCCGTTGTGACTTTAGGCCTTTCCTAGGCCCATTCGCTAAATGGGCCAATTCCGAGCCCATTTTGTCTTTTGGCCTATTAACGGCCCGCATAACAGTTGGGCCTTTGACTGTGCAACCTAATTTTGGGTCCATTAGCGGCCCACGTTCCGGAGGGCACAATTTCAGCCCGACACGACTTTCGGCCTATTAAAAGCCTAGTTTGAAAATTGGGCCTCTTCTGGCCCAAAACACTTTCGGCCTCTTACTGGCCCGTAAAGTAAAAGGGCCGAGACGAAATTGACATTTATTTCGGCCTGCTAGAGGCCCACGGGCCATTTCCATTTATACGGCCCCATTCGAGCTTTCGGCCTGTTAATGGCCTGCTAAGAGCCGTTGTTACGGTGGGCCACATCATTTGGGATCCACTAAATATTAATTTGACCAGCCCAATTAAGGCCTGCTTTGACTACCCATGTTTGTTCGTTCGGATGGCGTCCAGGTAATGTTTGGGCGTGTTGGCCCCCATTTCAATGATATAGCATATTCAAAGAATTATCTTACTCTATACTATCGCCTCTAAAAAACATACACTATATAATAAAGAGACTAAGGCATAGAAACGTAGAATAATTCTACACTATACAATAAAGAAATTACAGCTGATTATACCCACTGGGCATTATAGTTCGGCACCAGTGATAATAAAGCATACACAAACAGCAAATTACAGACATTGGGCAAATAAAGCTCATACATCATGGACACGCATCAACAGAACATACCATTTGAACTATAATCTCTTCAGAAAATAGGATTGGCCGGATTCAGATAGCACAAATTTCAGTCTGCAAAATCTCCAATTCCTTCGTGGTTACCTCAGTGTCTCGTTTCATTTTTTTGACTCCTGCATCTAATACCTGCAACTCCAGTCTTAACTTGTTGATTGCATGTTGAGAATCATGTACACGTTGTCTTGCCACCTCTAGTTGATGCTTGAGAACATCAGCACATTCCAATTCCAATCCATAATCATTTGGTAATGGCCATGCCGCACTGCTCGCAGATCTTTGTGTTGATGTCACTTCATCCTGAAATGTTTCTGTAAGTACACATGACTAGGGCAAAAATATAGTTACAACAGTGAAGCGAGCAAGACAGACTATTTTGTACATGGCAAAACAGGACTAACAATAATGTTACATGTCATGAAGCATAAGCAAGTGATATTTTAAAAATTATAAAAATGGTAGTCTGTGCAGCCCACATACAGAAATCTCTCTTAGCTCACCAGAGGAGCATGATGTTGGTGCCAAATCCAAAACACAGACAGGTTACAAATTTAGACCACACGCAGGTACTGAAGATTATATATATATATATATATATATATATATATATATATATATATATATATATATATATATATATATATATATATATATATATATAGCGTATAAGTAAGGAAGCAGTTGGCCATTCTATCGCTCAATTAAAGTCTTAGGGAGCATAATGAACAGCAGAGGGATTCATACAAACCTACTATAGCAAGCAAAACTATGCAATCATTAGCCTAGTATAAACTAGATTGTGAGCCTCATGCAGTAATAGTTGGTTAATAGACTTCAAAGCTTCAGGCACACTTCACCAGAGTAATTAAATGGTAAGGCCTTTAATTATGTAAACTAATAGTTATACAAGTACCCAACATCAGGCATCATTGTTTGGGAATCTCATTAACTGAGGACAAATAAAGCAATTGAAAAGAGCAATTTAACTATGCCTGAAACAAACAAGCAATTGAACTGTTGAGTTGGCAGCATGCATACATGTACGCCTCAATAACATCCATGGCCTAGCTACATTTACTATATAAAGGAACAAGTAATGTAATATTTTTTGCCCCCTATGAAGTATCTCGACTAGTATGTAATCAATATCCTAGTAATGATAGGGAGGCTAATGATGTGAATATGCGTTTGGTTAGGACATTTATGACATCGACAACTCTACCATGGCAGGAAGCAGTTTCACACTGTTCACTACTATAAGATGTTTTAGATATTTAAAAGTAGACTACATCCGTAATGAGTGAACAGACACATTAAAATGTGTTTACATACATCTGATTTACAAAAAAGTTAGAACATCATATAGTAGTGAGCGGAGGGGGTTTTAATCAATGGCCCAATGACTGGGTTACAGGTGAAGAACCCTACGCAAGCACAATGTCAGACAAATAGGATGTCCTGGTAATTGTAATACAGTGACTTACCATAACTGGTTGAACAGGCTCAGCGCTCCTCCTCCTTCTCTTGCAAGGCTCCTTCCTAACATCTTGTACTTGGAAATCCTCAATCTTATCTTCATTGCACCCCCTCTGCAAGGTGACACAAACTAGTTACTGGTCTCCTTGGAAGATAAATATGCATACTTTACAGTCCGTGAACAACACAAAAGGATGAGTTTATAACAAAACAACACCACATAATGAAACATGCCACATCTCTTGCACACAATGAAATGAGCATTTACTATGTGTGAACTGTGTAAAAACTAGGCATACCTTCGAACTGGATCTCCAGGTACTCTTGGAGAGCCTACTTAGTGTACAGCCAAACCTTTATGTCACCTATGAGTTATACAAGCCGCCACTACAGTAGCCCTTAGTGTTTAAATCGTTGACAAGCTTTGTTAGGTCAAGAACAACAAGTAATCAAAGCAAACAGTCCTAGTATGGCTGGCTGATACAAACAAGCAATTGAACAGATGTGTGAGCAAATCTTACATATCAAGAAAAGAAGCATAGAAGGAGGCTTAAAGACCATCACTTGACTGATCAGATTTAAGGGGCATTTAAACATCATGTGCATCGTATGAACTAACATAAACATTGCATATTTCAGATTCTATAATGAAATGCACATGTATTAGGTTATTCCATGTATGATGCCTAAATGTACACTATAGCAGGCAGGAGTGATTCATCATTGCACACACAATTGAATTGCAGGTTAAGGGCCAGTTCTATTCCACCTTTTCAGAGCTTATTGTCAAAATAAGCCATAAAAGATGTAAAGAAGTCATCTTTGAGTTATGGGCTTGGGCTTAACTTATTTCGCTTTGGAGGGGGGTGCTTCGGGTAGAAGCTCACTAAAAATTGAAGGGAAGGGGAATAGTGAAATGACTCTGTTGTCTGCCTATATTACACTCAAAATACCACTGCTCACGCCCGCGTCACACCTGACCCTCAAGTAAAAACAAACACGCAAGCGTTCATTGCCCTGCCTGCTTGCATCTCCTCTCCCCTTTCCCTCTACCTCGATCCCCTGCCTGCAGCGCTAGGGTTCCTCCAGCGAGCCGTCGCCACTAGTCCCATCTGGCCTGGTCCTCGACGATGCTCTGTCCAGCTAGGCTACATGGCCGGCGGGTAGGGCCAAATCTCCCCGGTTGCTCCTCCCTCTGGCGCCGCCCCTCATTCACATGGTCTCCAGCAGCTGCTCCGCTATGGTCCATCCAACGCACTACTCCGGCGGGTGCCGCACAACAACGGCCGATTCCCCACTCCGGCAGAAGGCACCTCGTTCCCCCTCCCCTCCTCCTAGGCCGTGGCCTTGAGGTGTTGTTGAAGGATGAGCTCATCCAACAAGGTGAGGATCTCCTCTGATTTTTTGCCAAATTTTCATTCTGATCCGCTATACGATGAATTGCTATGAGCTGCTTCTGCTGTTGCTATATGATGCATTGCTATGAGCTGCTCCTGCTGCTGCTATATGATGAATTGCTATGAGCTGTTGTTGCTATATGATGAATTGCTATGAGCTGCTGCTGCTATATGATGAGATGCTATAAGCTGCTCTTGCTGCTGCTATATGATGAATTGCCATGAGCTGCTCCTGCTGCTGCTATATGATTAATTGCTATGAGCTGCTGCTGGTATATGATGAATTGCTAGCTGCTGCTGCTGTATGATGAGTTGCTATGAGCTGCTGCTACTATATGATGCTTTCAGGTGCTGCTGCTATATGATAATAACCAGCCACTTGGGCCATTGAATTTCGATAAATAATTGTTCTTCATTTAAATTTAGGTCATGCGTTCTTCATTTAAATTAGGTAATGGGATCTCTATGGAAGACATTGACCAAAGTAGATTGTGCCAAGTAGATGGTATCTTTGTATTTGCATTTTGAACAAATATTGATGGTCTCTTTTCCTATCATATTAATTACAGCACCGGGTTCAATTTGTGATGTTTGCAAGTCAAATTAATTTTCATATGGGTAGCAAAATGACAAAATATAATGCAATCTAGACTTTTCACTGATCATACCACAGATAAGCTGAAAAGGCAGGCAATGAAAATAACTGGTTGGCTTATTATCTGGAGGTTATATTCAAAGGTGCTTATTTTCTTAGGATAACTCGAAATAACTGTCCCTAAGAAACTTGGCCAATAGAACTGACATACAAATAACATGTCACGATGATTGCAATGGAGGCCCAGTTCTTTTGCCAGATTCTCCCAGAATCTGACCCCTACCCAGATTCTCCCAGAATCTTTGAGCCCCATTTGTTTTACAATCCTATCTAGTTAGGGTCTAATTAGTTAGGAATGTAAAACAAAAGGGGGTCAAAGATTCTAGGAGAAGCTAGAGAGGGGCAGATTCTGGGAGAATCCTGCAAAAGAACTGGGCCGGAGTGACCTACCATAGCACACTGTATAGGCTCACCGCTGCCTCTCCTTTTGTTGCGAATGTTCCATGAAATTACCACATACATCTTGTACTTTTTCATTGCGCAACCCTATCTACAAGTTGACACGGCTAATTTCAGATATCTCTACATGATAATACATTGCATATCCCTTGCGCATATTTAAACCACAAATTAAGGATTGTGTGCGTAGCATAAACTAGCCATGACTCTGTGTGCTGGACTAACAGGCACTCTAAGGAAGCCTAATATAGTGCACTGGAATTCCTACATACCACCTACAATTTTGTGTAATGTACTACCTCTGTTCCTAAATATGTCTTTGTAGAGATTCCAGTATGGACCACATACAGATGTATATAGATGCATTTTTGAGTGTAGATTCACTCATTTTGCTCTGTATGTAGTCTATAGTGGAATCTCTAGAAAGACTTATATTTAGGAACAGAGGGAGTATCATGTATGACATCCACATCTCTAATTTAGCAGCCAGTAGTCGAAATCATTGTCTGCACAAAGGGATTACTGGTCGAAAATCCTAGCAAAGCACGCTGGTAGGCACACAACAATACAAGAGAGAGACGCACTTACAAGATCATAGCAATGCCTCAGTCCAGGATCTTGATTGGCGAAGCTGTTAGATCCAGAAGAAACATCGTCCTTGTAGTTTTTGCCAGCTGCATAACATGTAACAGTGACCTGTTAGTATATTTGAAGTACATCGGGCAGGTGATGCTGGACGGGTTTAAAGGTGACAAGTACCTAGGCTGTGGCGGGTGCTTGGCATCTTGCCAGACGGTGGGAATCAGGTTAGAAACATCAAGGGTGATGACGCTGCGCTGGCTGTCGGGGTCCGGTAAGGAGATCTAGAACCGTCGAGTAGGGTGTTTGTGGAGCGGCTCCGGTAGGGTGGACTACGGTGTGGGCGAAGTGAATCTGAGGCCGTGGACCAGGGTGTCGGTGAAGCTGCTCCAGTGGTTGGGTACGGGATGGTGTCGATGATGCGGATCTGCGGCCATGGACGGGGCGTCAGAAGCTACTCCGGTAGGGTTGAGGATGGTGTCGGCGAAGCGGCTCCGGTAGGGTTGAGGAAGGTGTCGGCGAAGAGGATCAGAGGCCATCGACGGGGGCGTCGGTGGGGCGGCTCCGTGGGTGTGGACGAAGTGTCTCCGGTGGGGAGTACGAAGGAGCCGGTACAGATGCGCTGCGGTTGATGAGAGTACCGACGAAGCAGATCCGGCACCGTGGTCAGGGCCGGCACTGAATGGGCTGTGGTACAGTGGTGGATGAGCAGTCTACTTGTTTCTAGGGGAGGTGGGAGGGGTAGATGCGGCCGCAGAAGTAGATCCGGCGAGGTGGACGCCACTGGCACTGAATGGGCTCTGGTACGCTGGTGGATGAGCAGTCTAGGGTTTTGAGAGGGAAGGGGTAGAAAGGCCGATGAAGTACGGATGACGTGATGTAAGATGCTCTGGTGCTGTGGAGTGAGTCGTTTTTGCGGGAGGGGGAGAGGAAATGGGGGTGCTGTGTGGTGGGGGGAACCGGAAGTTACCAAAGCAGCCCTGACCTATTATGTAAATGAGGGTCGTATTGTAACTATTGTTCTCCGTGCACCAAGGACAAAAGGGGAATTTCGCATGCTAAAGACTAGGTGGCGGAAATTTTAGAAGGAGGCGGGAGATTTTGCCACCCGCGGGATCGTTCGTATCTAGTTTCAACTAATTTTGGACAGTGCTAGCGCGAAGGTCATGCGAGACTATGTACACGGGGCACACGTCAGCAGTTAATGGCTGGTGTGAAGTCCACCCCAGAAAAAAAGACAATAACTCGGGATGATGCACCGATAACTTGGACGTTCACACGGGCGCGGCCAATCATACGGGTGTAGAGGCGCATTCACAAAAAAAGGATCAAACGCTCAGCCTATGTATTTCTCGTGTAAATATATAATTTAGTGCCATTGGTTATTTACTTTAAATATAATGCATTGACGTGTTATTGTAGAGGCGCACAAAAAGAAATGGATATTGTAGTCCCACAAAAGAAATGGATATTGTAGTCCGCTACTTAAAAGTGTTACCTCATATGATTACATGGCCTCCATTTCGTTAGGTATCGCTGCCCCCGCCGCCCTATTTGTCACACAAATATTCTCTCAATAATACATGCATAGTCTAAATTGAAACCAAGTACAAAAATGAGCTCCGATTACAAAAATCAAATCCACTCCCAAACAGAATAAGAAAATAGGGTGAAATCATGCACACAAATGTTTGTTGCGTGCAGGAATGTCAATGATATGGATGTACTACTCGTACATCACACAGACCCATTTCACACAAATTACATTAAACCCTTCTCAAAATATGGTGCGCATGTGATGTTTGTTGTACTGCTCCTGCCAGCCTTCCTCCGACACGTTCCAACATATTGTGCTACTTCCGATTCTATTTTTCTCCTCAGACCATGTGAAACCACGAAAAGGTCACCCCCGCCCCCATTGGTACTGTAGCTCGAAGCTCCCATACGGACACAACACCCGCTGGAGCACGTAGCCATTGCCGAAGTGGACGGCACCGCGGCCTGGGAAGAGGACGGAGTCTCCGACATCGCCGAGGTGGAGCACGCCCTCTACGGCCGCGAGTAGCGCACGCTGACTGTCCACGCGGAGGACAGTGTGATCTAGCGGCTCGCCCTCATTGGCCACGAGGGGTAGCTGTGCTCCAGCAGCACACCCTGGTCGGTCACGAGGAGGTGCATCGCGTCCTCGCCGCTCACAATGTGGACGAGCGGGTTCTCCAGCAGCATGCCCGCGAGCATCGCATCGTCGAGAGCACGCCCGCGAACATCGCAACGTCGCCGCTCTCGATGTGGACGAGCGCGTGCTCCGGCAGCACGCCCGCGAACATTGCATCCTCACCGCTCACAATGTGGACGAGCGCGTTCTCCAGCAGCATGCCCGCGAGCATCGCATCATCGCCGCCCGCGAACATTGCATCGTCGCCGCTCTCGATGTGGATGAGCGCGTGCTCTGGTAGCACGCCCGCGAACATCGCATCCTCGCCGCTCAGGCGCACGAGCGTGTGCTCCCACAGCACGGCCGCGAGCATGGCATCCTCGCGGCTCATGAGGTGGTTGAGCGGGTGCTCTAGACAGTACCCCAGGAGTCGGGGCATGAGCACCGCGCCCCCGGCTACGAGGAGTACTGCATGGTGCCCATCATGGTTTAGGAAAATCCCGTGACTCCGCCGCTCCCTGGAGGAGCGCGAGCTCCAGTGGGCGCTCGAGGAGTCCCGCGCCGATATGTAGGCGGCGGCGGACATGCAAGATTATCCTTCGAGCTCTCCTCCTCTTACGAAGACACCTCCACTGCCCCCGTCGTACGTCCTCTACCTCGGCTCCGGCGGACATTTGGAGTTTAGTTTTATGGAACATTAATATTTGTACTAATGCAAAAAACAACCTATGACTAACAGGCATAAATAGATGATGTGGCGACATTGCATGCTGGAGTATATTGCAATTTATGGATTGCATGCATGACTAGCTTATGTGGCTTGGTTTCATGGCTAGGAAAGGCTAGAGAAAAATAAATAGATAATGTGTTTAGAGTGCACTCCACTAAATGGGAGCATGTAAATATCTTTAGAGTGCACTCCACTTTTTTTCCAGACGCTTAGGTGCACCGGATGCCGTGCCACGCTACAAAATGTTAGAAAAATATCTGGTCCAATGTTTTAAAAATATATTATTATCTTGAAACCAGCCACACCCGCCCCTCACCTCATCAAACCAGCCCGAGGAATATGTCTTCATTGAAGCATAATTTATTTTTACTGATATATGTATACCAAAACTAGAGTGTTTATATTTCATGTTTGTGAACAAGTATTATTCTACTACTTTGGATCCGTTGCAACGCATGGGCCAGCACATTGGTAGTAGTAAGAAACAATTTCGAGTTTGGCACAAGTTCGTACTGCGGGAGCACCACAAGGCCTGGCGCAGGAGTTACATTTCCCTCTTGGGGCCCACGGGACCGAGCTTCAGCGGCTATTTCACCTGCCTTTGAGTCAATGATATGTGGACCCTAAATGCGGCTGGCTGCTACTTCTTGAGCTTGCGTTGGTTTTTCCCTTGAAGAGGAAAGGGTGATGCAGCAAAGTAGAGATAAGTATTTCCCTCAGTTTGAGAACCAAGGTATCAATCCAGTAGGAGAAGAATGCGCAAATCACCAATACCTGCACAAACAATTAAACATTTGCACCCAACGCGATAAAGGGGTTGTCAATCCCTTCACGGTCACTTGCAAAAGTGAGATCTGATAGAGATAGATAAACAAAAGATAAAATATTTTTGGGTTTTTTGATTTATAGATCTGAAAATAAAATATTGCAAAATAGTAGATCAGAAACTAATATGATGGAAAATAGTAGATCGGAAACTAATATGATGGAAAATAGACCCGGGGGCCATAGGTTTCACTAGAGGCTTCTCTCATGAAGGCAAATAATACGGTGGGTGAACAAATTACTATCGAGCAATTGATAGAAAAGCGCAAATTTATGATGATATCCAAGGCAATGATTATGCAATATAGGCATCACGTCCGTATCAAGTAGACCGACTCCTACCTGCATCTACTACCATTACTCCACACATTGAAAGACTCCTTCCTGCATCTAGAGTATTAAGTTCATAAAGAACAAAGTAACACATTAAGTAAGATGACATGATGTAGAGGAATAAACTCAAGCAATATGATGAAAACCCCATCTTTTTATCCTCGATGGCAACAATGCAATACGTGTCGCTACCCCTACTTTGTCACTGGGTGAAATCATGCAAGATTGAACCCAAAACTAAGCACCTCTCCCATTGCAAGAAAAACCAATTGAGTTGGCCAAACCAAACCGATAATTTGAAGAGAAATACAAACATACCAAATCATGCATATAAGAATTCAGAGGAGATTCAAGTAATATTCATAGATAAGCTGATCATAAATCCACAATTCATCGGATCTCGACAAGCACACCGCAAAAGAGTATTACATCGAATAGATCTCCAAGAACATCGAGGAGAACATGGTATCGAGAATCAAAGAGAGTGAGAAGAAGCCATCTAGCTACTAGCTATGGACCCGTAGGTCTGTGGTGGACTACTCACGCTTCATCGTAAGGGCAATAGAGTTGATGTAGATGCCCTCCGTGATCGAATCCCCCTCCGGTAGGGTGCCGGAAAAGGCCCCTAGATGGGATCTCACGGGAACAGAAGGTTGCGGCGGTGGAAAAGTGTTTTCGTGGATGCTTCTGGTGGTTTGGGAATATTTGCAAATATATAGGAGGAAGATCTAGGTCAGGGGGTCACCGAGGGGCCCACAAGGTAGGGGGGCACGCCCTACCCCCCTGGGCGCGCCCTCCACCCTTGTCGCCGCCTCGTGGCTCTTCTGACTTGAAATCCAAGTCTTCTTAGTGTCTTCTGGTCCAAGAAAATCATCGTGAAGTTTTATTCCGTTTGGACTTCGTTTAGTATTCCATTCGTGCGAAGCTCAAGAACAAGGAAAAAACAGAAACTGGCAATGGGCTCTAGGTTAATAGGTTAGTCCCAAAAATAATATAAATAGCATATTAATGCATATAAAACATCCAAAACAGATAATATAATAGCATGGAACAATAAAAAATTATAGATACGTTGGAGACGTATCAAGCATCCCCAAGCTTAATTCCTGCTCGTCGTCGAGTAGGTAAATGATAAAAACAGAATTTTTGTGTGGAATGCTACCTAACATATTTATCCATGTAATTTTCTTTATTGTGGCATGAATGTTCAAATCCATAAGATTCAAAACAAAAGTTTAATATTGACATAAAAATGGTAATACTTCAAGCATACTAATAAAGCAATCATATCTTCTCAAAATAACATGGCCAAAGAAAGCTATCCCTACAAAATCATATAGTCTGGCTATGCTCCATCTTCATCACACAAAATATTCAAATCATGCACAACCCCGATGACAAGCCAAGCAATTGTTTCATACTTTTGATGTTCTCAAACTTTTTCAACTTTCACGCAATACATGAGCGTGAGCCATGGACATAGCACTATAGGTGGAATAGAATATGGTGGTTGTGGAGAAGACAAAAAGAAGGAGATAGTCTCACATCAACTAGGCATATCAACGGGCTATGGAGATGCCCATCAATAGATATCAATGTGAGTGAGTAGGGATTGCCATGCAACGGATGCACTAGAGCTATAAGTTTATGAAAGCTCAAAAAGAAACTAAGTGGGTGTGCATCCAACTTGCTTGCTCATGAAGACCTAGGGCATTTGAGGAAGCCCATTATTGGAATATACAAGCCAAGTTCTATAATGAAAAATTCCCACTAGTATATGAAAGTGACAAAATAGGAGACTCTCTATCATGAAGATCATGGTGCTACTTTGAAGCACAAGTGTGGAAAAAGGATATTAACATTGCCCCTTCTCTCTTTTTCTCTCTTTTTTTTCAATGGCTTCTTTGGCCTCTTTTTTTTATTTAGGCTTCATTGGCCTCTTTTTTTATTTCCTCACATGGGACAATGCTCTAATAATGATGATCATCACACTTTTATTTACTTACAACTCAAGAATTACAACTCGATACTTTGAACAAAATATGACTCTATATGAATGCCTCCGGCGGTGTACCGGGATGTGCAATGACTCAAGAGTGACATGTATGAAAATTATGAACGGTGGCTTTGCCACAAATACTATGTCAACTACATGATCATGCAAAGAAATATGACAATGATGAAGCGTGTCATAATAAACGGAACGGTGGAAAGTTGCATGGCAATATATCTCGGAATGGCTATGGAAATGCCATAATAGGTAGGTATGGTGGCTGTTTTGAAGAAGGTATATGGTGGGTGTATGGTACCGGCGAAAGTTGCGCGGTACTAGCGAGGCTAGCAATGGTGGAAGGGTGAGAGTGTGTATAATCCATGGACTCAACATTAGTCATAAAGAACTCACATACTTATTGCAAAAGTCTATTAGTCATCGAAACAAAGTACTACGCGCATGCTCCTAGGGGGATAGATTGGTAGGAAAATACCATCGCTCGTCCCCGACCACCACTCATAAGGAAGACAATCAATAAATAAATCATGCTCCAACTTCGTTACATAACTGTTCACCATACGTGCATGCTACGGGAATCAAAAATCTCAACACAAGTATTTCTACAATACACAATTACTCCACTAGCATGACTCTAATATCACCATCCTCATATCTCAAAACAATCATATGGAATCAAACTTCTCATAGTATTCAATGCACTTTATATGAAAGTTTTTATTATATCCCTCTTGGATGAAAATCATATTAGGACTAAATTCATAACCTAAGCAAATTATCATGCTGTTTAGAAAGACTCTCAAAATAATATAAGTGAAGCATGAGAGTTCAACAATTTCTAAAAAATAAAGCCACCGCCGTGCTCTAAAAAGATATAAGTGAAGCACTAGAGCAAAATTGCCTAGCTCAAAAGATATAAGTGAAGCACATAGAGTATTCTAATAAATCACGATTCATGCGTGTCCCTCTCAAAAGGTGTGTACAGCAAGGATGATTGTGGAAAACTAAAAATCAAAGACTCAAATCATACAAGATGCTCCAAGCAAAACACATATCATGTGGTGAATAAAAATATAGCCTCAAGTAAAGTTACCGATAGACGAAGACGAAAGAGGGGATGCCTTCCGGGGCATCCCCAAGCTTAGGCTCTTGGTTGTCCTTGAATATTACCTTGGGGTGCCTTGGGCATCCCCAAGCTTAGGCTCTTGCCAGTCCTTATTCCATAGTCCATCAAATCCTTACCCAAAACTTGAAAACTTCACAACACAAAACTCAACAGAAAATATTATGAGATTCGTTAGTATAAGAAAATAAATCACCACTTTATGGTACTGTTGTGAACTCATTATTTATTTATATTGGTTTAATATCTACTGTATTCCAACGTATCCATGGTTCATACCCCCCGATACTACCCATAGATTCATCAAAATAAGCAAGCAACACAAAAAAACAGAATACTTTGTAGCAATCTGAATACTTCGAATACTTCTGTAACTCCAAAACTTCTGAAAAATAAGGACAACAAACGCCATTTGTATATAAATCTTTTGTAAAAAATTTAGGGTTTTTCCACGCTCCAGTGAATTTAAGCAATTATGTGACTAGACGCAAAAGTTTCTGTTTTTCAGCAAGATCAAATCAACTATCACCGTAAGCCATCCCAAAGGTCTTACTTGGCACAAACACTAATTAAAATACAAAAACACATCTAACCAGAGGCTAGATGAATTATTTATTGAAAAACAGAACCAAAAAAGCAAGAACAAAAAAAATTGGGTTGCCTCCCAACAAGCGCTATTGTTTAACGCCCTTAGCTAGGTATTGTCATCTTTGGTATGCAGTCCATAAGTAGCTCTCATAATAGATTCATATGGCAACTTAATTTTAAGTGTTCCATGCCCTTCCTTAATGGAAATTGAAATCTAATGTTTCCTTCTTTCATATCAGTAATTGCACTAATCGTTCTAAGGAAAGGTGTACCAAGAATAATAGGACATGTAGGATTGCAATCTATATCAAGAACAATGAAATCTACGGGCACATAATTTCTATTTGCAATAATAAGAACATCATTAATCCTTCCCATAGGTTTCTTAATAGTGGAATCCGCAAGATGCAAATTTAAAGAACAATCATCAAATTCACGGAAACCTATCACATCACATAAAGTTTTTGGAATCGTGGAAATGCTAGCACCCAAATCACACAAAGCATAGCACTCATAATATTTGATATTAATCTTAATAGTAGGTTCCCACTCATCATAAAGTTTTCTAGGGATAGAAACTTCCAATTCAAGCTTTTCTTCAAAAGATTTCATCATAGCATCAACGATATGTTTAGTAAAAGCTTTATTTTGATTATAAGCATGAGGAGAATTCAACATGGATTGCAACAAGGAAATACAATCTATTAAAGAACAATTATCATAATTAAAATCCTTGAAATCCAAAAGAGTGGGTTCATTGCTACTTAAAGTCTTGACCTCTCCAATCCCACTTTTATCAATTTTTGCATCTAGATCTATAAACTCCGAATCATTGGGACGCCTTTTAACTAAAGTTGACTCATCTCCAGTCCCATCTTTATCAAGATTTATATTGGAAAACAAAGATTCAATAGGAGTCACATCAATCACTTTAAGATCTTCATCATTATTTTCACAAAAACTAGAAGAACACGCTTTTACAAACCAATCTCGTTTAGCACGCATCTTAGCGGCTCTTTCTTTACACTCATCAATGGAAATTCTCATAGATTTCAGAGACTCATTAATATCATGCTTGGGTGGAATAGATCTAATTTTCAAAGAATCAATCTCAAGAGAAATTCTATCCACGTTCCAAGCCAAATCATCCATCTTAAGCAATTTTTCTTCAACCAAAGCATTAAAACTCTTCTGCGAAATCATAAATTCTTTAACCCTATTCTCAAAATCAGAGGACATCTTATTATAATTTCCATAAGAATTGTTGTAGGAATTACCACAATTATTAGAGGAATTACTAGGAAACGGCCTAGGATTAAAACTGCCACTATACACGTTATTACCAAAATTGTTCCTACCAACAAAATTCACATCCATAGATTCATTATTATTCTCAATCAAAGTAGACAAAGGCATATCATTAGGATCAATAGGAGCTCTCTTGCTAGCAAATAATTTCATAAGTTCATCCATCTTTCCACTCAAAACATTAATTTCTTCAATTGCATGCACTTTTTTACTAGTAGAAGATCTTTCTGTGTGCCATTGAGAATAATTAACCATAATATTATCTAGGAGTTTAGTAGCTTCTCCTAAAGTAATTTCCATAAAAGTACCTCCCTCGGCCGAATCTAAAAGATTTCTAGAAGCAAAATTCAATCCGTCATAAAAAATTTGTATGATCATCCATAAATTTAAACCATGAGTAGGGCAATTTCGTATCATCAATTTCATCCTCTCCCAAGATTGTGCAACATGTTCATGATCAAAGTTGCTTAAAATTCATAATCTTGTTCCTAAGGGAGGTGATCTTAGCGGGAGGAAAATACTTGGAAATAAAAGCATCTTTACACTTATTCCATGAATCAGTACTATTTTTAGGCAAAGATGAAAACCAAGTTTTAGCACGATCTCGTAGTGAGAACGGAAATAGCTTCATTTAACAATATAATTATCCACATCTTTCTTCTTTTGCATATCACACAAATCAATGAAATTGTTTAGATGGGATGCGGCATCTTCACTAGGAAGGCCAGAAAATTGATCTTTCATAACAAGATTCAACAAAGCGGCATTAATTTCACAAGATTCCGCACTAGTGGCGGGAGCAATCGGAGTACTAATAAAATTATTATTATTAGTATTGGAAAAGTCACACATTTTGGTATTCTCTTGAGTCATGGTGACAAAGCAAGCAATCTAACACACGAGCAAACAAAAGGCAAACGAAAAGACGAACGGAAGAAGGGCGAAGAAAAGGGCGAATCTTTTCTCAAATCGTTTTAGAAGTGGGGGAGAGGAAAATGAGAGGCGAATGGCGAATAATGTAATCCAAGAGATGAGAGTTTTATGATGGGTACTTGGTATGTCTTGACTTGGTGTAGATCTACCCGGCAACGGCACCAGAAATTCTTCCTGCTACTTCTTGAGCTTGCATTGGTTTTTCACTTGAAGAGGAAAGGGTGATGCAGCAAAGTAGACATAAGTATTTCCCTCAGTTTGAGAACCAAGGTATCAATCTAGTAGGAGAAGAACGCACAAATCACCAATACCTGCACAAACAATCAAACACTTGCACCCAACGCGATAAAGGGGTTGTCAATCCCTTAATGGTCACTTGCAAAAGTGAGATCTGATAGAGATAGATAAACAAAAGATAAAATATTTTTGGGTTTTTTGATTTATAGACCTGAAAATAAAAGATTGCAAAATAGTAGATCGGAAACTAATATGATGGAAAATAGTAGATCGGAAACTAATATGATGGAAAATAGACCCGGGGGCCATAGGTTTCACTAGAGGCTTCTCTCATGAAGGCAAATAATACGGTGGGTGAACAAATTACTGTCGAGCAATTGATAGAAAAGCGCAAAGTTATGACGATATCCAAGGCAATGATTATGCAATATAGGCATCATGTCCGTATCAAGTAGACCGACTCCTGGCTACATCTACTACTATTACTCCACACATCGACCGACTGCTGCCTACATCTAGAGTATTAAGTTCATAAAGAACAGAGTAACACATTAAGTAAGATGACATGATGTAGAGGAATAAACTCAAGCAATATGATGAAAACCCCATCTTTTTATCCTCGATGGCAACAATGCAATACGTGTCTCGCTACCCCTACTTTGTCACTAGGTGAAATCATGCAAGATTGAACCCAAAGCCAAGCACCTCTCCCATTGCAAGAAAAACCAATCTAGTTGGCCAAACCAAACCGATAATTTGAAGAGAAATACAAAGATACCAAATCATGCATATAAGAATTCAGAGGAGATTCAAATAATATTCATAGATAAGCTGATCATAAATCCACAATTCATCAGATCTCGACAAACACACCGCAAAAGAGTATTGCATCGGATAGATCTCCAAGAACAGTGAGGAGAACATGGTATTGAGAATCAAAGAGAGAGAGAACAAGCCATCTAGCTACTAGCTATGGACCCGTAGGTCTGTGGTGGACTACTCACGCTTCATCGGAAGGGCAATAGAGTTGATGTAGATGCCCTCCGTGATCGAATCCCCCTCCGGCAGGGTGCCAGAAAAGGCCCCTAGATGGGATCTCACGGGAACAGAAGGTTGCGGCGGTGGAAAAGTGTTTTCGTGGATGCTTCTGGTGGTTTGGTAATATTTGCAAATATATAGGAGGAAGATCTATGTCAGGGGGTCACCGAGGGGCCCACAAGGTAGGGGGCACGCCCTACCCCCCTAGGCGTTCCCTCCACCCTTGTCGCCGCCTCGTGGCTCTTCTGACTTGAACTCCAAGTCTTCTGGGTGTCTTCTGGTCCAAGAAAAATCATCGTGAAGTTTTATTCCGTTTGGACTCCGTTTAGTATTCCTTTTCTGCGAAGCTCAAAAACAAGGAAAAAACAGAAACTGGCACCGGGCTCTAGGTTAATAGGTTAGTCCCAAAAATAATATAAAATAGCATATTAATGCATATAAAACATCCAAAACAGATAATATAATAGCATGGAACAATAAAAAATTATAGATACATTGGAGACGTATCACTGGCCCGCGTGTCATTCTCATAAAAGCAGAGGGGCGGTGGGACCGAGAGGGGTGAGTCACAGGTCGGCGGACATGTGGTGTCATGGGTTCGAGCGGCGTCATGGGAATCAAGTGGGACGAGGCTTGCCTGATCCCCTCCCATGCTCCGATCCGTACTCCCGCACCACTAATTTTCATCCAACGATTGTACTGTAATAGATTTCCTCGTGTGGGTCATCTATAGCCTCAAAAAAAGGTAAACAAAGGCCGTATTTCCAGGAAATAATTTCCTGCATGAATCTGTACACGCATGCAAGAACGTTTCCTTTCCTGCTCGTCCTCCGAGCGTGGCAACAGGTGCCTGCCTAACCCATGTAGCACGCTGTACCGCCAGCGAGTAGCACCTCCTCCACGTCAACATCGGTGTCTGGGCCATGCACATGTAGCTGCTCCCATAGTATTTTACCCGCATGTTCGACTGCAGTACCACACCGATCTTGGACAAGACCATGGAGCTTGTGGCCAAGAAAAAGTGTTTGCCCTGTCGACGCATGTCGAGGTGCTTGTCTGTTGTGACGTGTCGCACGACGTTTACTAGCTCGCACTTCGGATGAGCTCGGGCGGGAGCCAGTGATCTACCCGGGGCACATAGCTCGACTTGGGCTCGAAATTCTGACCGCTTGCACCGTCTCGAGGATGTACCACTCAACGGCGAGGATGGAATGCTGGATACACATAGGCGTGTGGTCGTGGGCAGGAGCAACCTGCTCAACGGATACCGATTTGCAAACGTGATGTACTCGATGTAGTTGAGCCAGCGAGCCTGGAGCCGTTCCTGCCGTCGTACGTTGATGCGCGGCTCAACGGCGTGCGGCCACGGGCCAGCGTAGGTCTGCTATGGGGAATCGGCATCGGTGTGGTTCGAGATGCCCAGCTGGCCGTTGTCGCGGCGGCGTTCGCGACTCACTCGTTCGAGATGAACCGGCTGGTGGTGGCCTGGCCGTGGCGAGGGTGCCACAGCTGGACGTCAGGGTGTTACGAGGCGTAGATGGCCACACCGGTGGGTACTACCTGTATTACAGAAGTAGAAGGGAAAGACGAGCCTTTATTTTATTTATTATATTTGTGGCTGAGGAGTGATGCCCGGGACGAAATGTGTCACAGCTGCTAGATGAAAATTGGATGGTGTGGGAGTACGGATCGGAGCCAGGAGCCGAGCATGCAAGCCGCGTCCAATCGCGTGTGGCTGTGTAGAAACTTGATGGTCGCCGCAGTTCAGCTAGCCCACATGTCATGCACACAAAGGCAGAGGAGCGGTGGGGCCGAGAGGGGTGAGGCGCACGTCGGGGAACATGGTGGCGTGGGTTGGAGCGGCGTCATGGGAATCCCATGTGGTAGTGGTAGAAATGTGATGGTCGCCGTGGTTCAACTTCCATGGACAAGCTGTCATGTCTACTGACACATGCATTGCGGTAGACATGACACATGCATTGCATACCGCTTAGTGCAAGGAGTAGTAGTAGAGAAAACTAGGCGGATAAATAGTTCGTTATAGTCAAGCGGACCTATATCAATGTACCCAGAGTACACTTGTTCCAAAGACATGCACACTAGCGAAATAGTTCATCTATATCAATGTACACAGAGAGGAAATATAATTTTTACAAGAGAGGAAATAGTTCATCCATCTATAATGCCCTGCTGCTGGTGCAGCTTCTTCTTCTTCTTCTTCTTCTTCTTCTTCTTCTTCTTCTTCTTCTTCTTCCTTCTTTTTCTTCTTCTTTTTCTTCTTCTTCTCATTTTCTGTGGGAGACGGCTTCACAACAAGCTCTTTTGACCTTGCAACTATCTCGAAACTCACACATGCATCGAGGGCAGCATATTTTATCCGCTCGTAGGTCAAGGGATAATTCTCCCATCTAGACGACCTTAATCCCAGCGTCTCGTCGCCCTTCTCAAGATTTGTTCCGAGCACAGAATTTTCTACGTCGAATAGGGATGGTGTTTTTTTATCACAATCCTCTACAGGAATTCTGGTTTGTAGGTCAGCGATGTTCTTCAAGTCAAGGTTGTACGGCGTAGCTTCTCTTTGTCCCCTTCGATGGCTGCCCCACAGAAGTATATGTCCTCCCGAGACATGAAATCATGGAACTCACCTGGTATGGAGGGCGCGTGTATGATGTGATACACCAAAACTTCATCTTCGAGGCACAGCTGAAGGACGGCGGCGCGTTGGATCTTCCCAGTGGCACGCTCCGTGTACTCTGCGTCGAGACCGACGATCTTCATCTCCACCTTTTGGAGGGAGTTGGATACATTGTTGATCCACTCCCGAACAACCTTTGGGTGGTCGGTGACGGTGGCAACTATGCTCAACGAGCCTTTGACGAGGACACGTTTGACGCTAAAAAACTGCATAGGGATCTCTTTCGCCATTTGGAACCGCTGGACCGGTGGGCTATGGTTTGGAGAATTAGGATTAAGATGGCTAGTCTAACTGAAGAAGATGATTATTTAAAGGGGCTTGGGAATTACTCAAGGAGAATGTGAATCCAGTCCAGTGGGGTTTGAATGCAAATGAAGGACAGGTGAAAAAGCCGAGGAAAATCGGTTCCCGATGGAGAAGTAAATGGGAGAAGTGGCATGCAGGCAGTTGATTAGACGACTAGGTAGACCAACCTGCAAAACGAAAAGGCTATGCGGGTAGCGTACTGAGGAGTGGTCCGTGTACGTGCCCATCCTTCTATCGCTACATGTGCCACTGGTTAGTTGAGGTCACTCTTTCGAATCACCGTGGCGAAACATTTTATGATTACTTTTTACTTCTGCTCCCCTCCTGACAGGTGGGATCTATGCAAAACCAACTTGGGTGGACGAACAGATATACAAACATATCCATCTCTTTGCACAAAAAAATATGTCATAGCTGGTTCGGATTGATATTGGCGCGTGCCTGCGAGACACAACCGTTTCTGGTTAAGGAATATATGCGGTCATCCTAAAAAAAATAAAAAGCCCTTCTTCGCGCTTCCGCATGCACGAGAATTTGGTTCTACTTGCAATATGGATGCTACCTGGAGGATGAAGTGAACCCAGAGGCATGCTAGCACAAGAGACCTATTGCCACTATACAGTACTACTCCGTATGTTACAACTAGTAGTAGTACAACTATGGGACACTTGATGGTCAAAATATTATTCATCCGGTCCTCACAGTGAAGTGACAAGACCCTACGCCCGAGGTGACACTAGTCCAGGCGGCGTGTTCGGGTTACCAAAGTCAGCTTCACCTTGTGCACTGTGTAGTCACTATCACCGCCGCTGTATAGCATGCCTTGCCTCGTCTCCCTCTCCCCCGCCTAGCACCAATCCATCTCCATCTCCGTCTCGCCGGAGATCCTGAGGTCACTCTTCATCATCTCACTTTGCCCCCATGTACCCTCGCCTCGCTCGCCTCCCCCAGTACCACTATTCCCTCGCTAGCCGCTCCAGCACCGAGAGCCTTCTCCCCCGTAAATCAAGCCCCCAAAAACCCCACCTTCCAAACTCCACCATGGCCGAACATGAACCACGCAGCATCCATATGAGCCATGATTGGAGCAATCTCCCCAGTGACATCCTCGACCTCTGTTGTTCGTGTATGGATATGTTGAGCGCCGTGCGGCTGGCTGCGTGCTCGAGGGACATGCACACGGCCATCGTCGAAGCTTGGCCTAAGCTTTTCAAGACACCCTGCTTGCTGCTATCTGGTCTTGCGAGATTTTCTCACCATGATACGAAGGCGTACATGTCGACTTCAATCTGATCTCCATTAGCCGAAACTTCTTTGCAGGTATGTAGTGGGTCGCCGTACATCATTTCCCTCGACTTCGATCCAATCACCATCGCCCAAAACTTCTTGGCAGGTATGTACTGGGTCGGCATGAACTCCCACTAGATGGCTGCCGTCAGAGAAGACGGGATAAAGTTGGTGCTCGTGAACTTCCAGACCTCCCATGAGATTATCCTTCCTCCGTTGGAGTATGTAGGGTTTTACCGTCGTGGTCCAAGTCATCTAGATTACCATGTCAGTTGGACGGACCATGTTTTGCAGAAGATTGTAATCTGCCAAGTGCCCACACGACATGTGGATTATGCAGACTTCAAGCTAATTGCCTTGTTCGACCGCGGACTCGCCTATCTTTACGCTGGTGCCTTCTTTAGCTGGAGACAACTCAGCTCGCAGTGGATCGTCAAAGCTGATACATACTTCTATGATGCTATTGAACACAATGGCATCATCTATGCGATCGACAAAGCAGATGGCACCACGTATTGCTGGGACGGCGCGTGTAAGTTGTTTTCGTCTGATGTTAATGATAACGGCATGACACTGTTTGAACTTTTTGTGATGATTGGCATATCCCTGTTTAAGCACAATTTGAGTAGAACTATGGCAATGTATTAGAGACGCCATAAATCAGCTATATTTGGAATGAGTTAATTCATGCGATTGTGACCATGTCATTACAGCCAATTTGTACCCTTGAATAATCAAACGGCTAGGAAGATATGGATATTCTCCTTACTTTATAGTAATCTATATACTACTAAATATGAGTGTGTATCAATAGCCATGTTAGTTTCCTCATTTTCATGATGTAGAAACATGCATCACACTGTTGGTTTCATCTAACCATACATTAGGGAAGTAAATGTGCATATGGAGAACTCTATATTTGGAAGTAGGGAAATCCTGTAATGCTTACCATGTGTACATACCTATATTCGCCCTTCAGCAATCAATGGCTAGAATAATATCCTCACAAGAATTTTGCCCATAGAACATGAGTATATAACAATGCATGGTCTGTTAGTTTCCTTGAAGAATTTGTTTGTGAGGAAAAAACATGATTACATAACATGCATGACATGGTAGTTTCCTGTGAAGAACCGATTGTGAGATAACATGAGTATAACCAGCAACAGCAACAGAAGCATTCACATTGTCACCACCAACAACGGCACGATCCCCCTGGTTCACATCAACATGAACAACGCTGGGGAAATGGCTCCCCCACCTCCCACCTCCCACCTCCTCTCCCACCAAGCTCCATGGCGATTTCTGAGGTAGATCTCTATGGAGGGGTTATTACATTGGGATTTTTCTTCGGGCCTAGCCCTAGCCCTAGCCGATCAGGTGAGAAGAAGGTTTGGCTCCACAGTCCATTTTTCACCATCTCGGGACTCCAAGGAATTCTTTTTGGTGGTCTCTTTCTCCTCGGCTTCTTTTGCTCTCTCGGTGGATTCAGTTGGCATTGCTCTCCAATGTTGCATTGGGGGTATTAGCTCTGGTTTTTGTGTGATCAAACTTAATTCTCACTCTTTTCATTTCTCGGTGGCCAATAACAAAGTGGGGCATTTCATTCATCGGTTGAGAGACAGGGTTTGGCCAGACTTTGTTTGTCATTTCCACTTATTCAATAGTCATTTTGCTCTCGCCCCTATTGATGATTCATGCTGGCATGCTGATCAAGAACTCATGGATATATCAGCTTGTCGATCTATGGCTCTTAAATCATCTCTACAATTTTTACACTCGAGCTCGCAACTGGATTCAGTCTCTGAAAAGGTTCTTTGCAAATTTGGCCTAGTCCCCATTGACCACATGAAGTTCTCTAATGAAAATGCTGCAGAGGCGTCCACATCCACACTGAACAAGGGCACTGGCTCTCCACAACACATTTTAGCGCCCTCTGGGTTTTGTTCTTCCAATTTGATCAACTGTTCTTCAGATAATTACATTGGTTCGATGGATAATTCTAATCGGGGATCAGATCATCAGATTTCGGACAACACTAATTCCGCAGCATTAATTGAGCATTTTTTGTGTCAGGCAGAATTAGAGGAGCTCCAGCCGGCAGACTATATTAAATTTGGTTCTTTTAATTGCCCTCTATCTGTCCTGTATCCACCGCTACCCCAGTGTTTCTTACAATCAGTGTTCAAATATGCTCCCATGCACACATCTTGGCCCGCAACTCTCTCGGCCCGTCATAAAGCTGATTTGGCCCAAGCTCATTATTCGGCCACAGAAATTATGGAATTATCCAGAAATTGGGCGGTTCTTTGCCCTCGTTGCCTACAGTGGGGCCATCACAAGGTTTCTTGCCATGCTAGGTTGATTTGTATTAACTGCTCGACACCAGGTCACAAATCTGTTGATTGCCCGTTAGCGGTCAAATCCCAGACTTTCCCTAGATTATACACAACAATTGGCAACAAGCATCACCAGCCCGGACGAATTGCTCCTTCCATCGGCACGCAAAATCAATGTCCCCCCAGACCAACCGTTCGATGCTCTGCATGTGAGTTTTACGGCCACGTGGAACGATCCTGCCACAAGTTGCAGTTTAACAAAAAATGGCAGTGGAGACCCAAGGCTTCTTAGTCTTCCCTCCCTACCCCTCATGGTCCATCTTCCGCCTCGATTTCCCCCACACCACAATGCTGCCCAGTCTCGTCACATCAACAGCCACCATCGCCCACCGCCACCACCCTGCCCATGGCGAACTACCCGCTGAATCCGGTGCCGTTCGTCCCCCCGGGCTTCGCCGTTGAGCCCGGTCCGGCGGACCGCCTCGTGCGCAGCGGCATGGTCGTCGGACCCATTGCACCGCTCAACCATGACTTCCTCGCTATCGCTGAAGCCATCCACTACGTTCCCCTGCATCGTCGGGCGGCCATCCGCGCCATGGTTGAAGGTCTGCTCCATGAGTCTCAACTCTTCACAACTGAATCTAGCGATCATCCATTTGGCATTGGCATCTTTGGGTTTGTGGATTCTTTCATGCGTGACATTGTGGTTGCCACTCCTCTTGAGCTCGAGGATGAAGATCTTCTTATCACTTTTGTGCCCCACAATGAAGCTCTCAATCGACGCACCACATCTTTTGGCCCAGAAGTTTGTCTCATGTTCTTTGGATTTCCATATGACTACCAGACAAACTACTACATCAACAAAGCTCTGGGGGGTTACAGCTCTCTGGTCAGTTGGTACAATCCAAGACAGGATAGAAGGTACATCCTCCTCAAAGCTCTTGTTCTGCGCCTCTGTCTGATTCCCAAAAGTTTCGTGGTTTGGCAACTGGGTGGTGCTAGAGATTGCTGGACCGTTCAGATCACCATCTTACGTAGCAATGACTGGAACGGGCTGTTACCTGAAGTTCTTCCACCTGGTGAAGAACCACCCCCTCCCGATGGCAACCCGCATCCCCAGTTTGGCCCAGAGCTCACTGTAGAACAACTCTACCAGCAACAGGTGCACAATTGGCTGGTTCAGAATGGTGCCCCTCCTGCCGGCAATGCAAATTAGGGCAATGGTCCAGTTCAGAACAATGCTGGTTGGGGTGATTGGCCTGCCCCCCTGCGCCTCCCCTGCCGCCCCTCCCCCCCGCACCTTGTGAATTATCAAGCATGGTTAGCTGCACAAGGACTGACAGTCCAGCATGGCCTTGTTCCTGAAGACAATATCACTGACTGGAGGCCTGGAACGATACTTTCTCTATTTCAGATGACAGTTCTGCTGATAACTCTTTGATTTTGATCCCTCTGGCCTGACCTATCTATCAGCAAACTGCAACACCGGATTCAGTCACTGTCACGGTGGCCCTGCACAACCAAGGCATACAGTTTGACTCTCTGCACAAGGCTCTGACATGATCAACCTTCTTTTGCATGATCCAATCCCTAGACAGCAACTCAACACTTTCATATTCCACGCGTTGCGCCAAGTGATTGCTGGTATAGGACCTTGTAGCACTGGGTATGGTCTACGATCTGATAACTTGGAAATCTCTGTTCTTGTGTCCTCTGATGCAAACGGCATCCGATTCTCTTAGCTGCCCACTCCCCTGCTTCTTCAGTGGTACTTGAAGAAATCCAAGAAGATATGCTGCAGGACACGGCACCAGCTCAACCAAGCACGCTGGAGCCCATGCACAACCACTCCTCTGAACTACCCCAAGACAACACCGGTTCTGCTATCCTGCCGATGGCACATCACAATCCCAGGATTTCTCAAGATTCACTCGGCCCCGCTGCTGTCAGTACAATCACCATGCCTTCTGGACCACTGGTGACCCGTGGTCGTCGGGCTCGTGCTCCTGCTCCAGTCTCCACAGCTGAGGTGCGCGGTAGCAACCGCTCCAACAAGTACAATGGCTTCAAAACCCAGCAGGTGACTGACACTCGCCCTATCATCTCTCGGGTTAAACCCAGACTGGTGCCTTCGATTGGATCGTCCTCCTCTGCTCAGGTACACCGAACTGATGAAATCCCACCTACACCCGTCCATGTACTTCAAGAGATAGGCATCAATAGGTGTGCAGTCCCTACAGCATAACTGACTGAAGAAATACTCAGTGCTGCCCCTCAGCCAACACCTGCATCGGCCCACCGTACAAGCACTCCTTCACATGATGATCAAGTGGGTGAGTCCGCTGCCCCCAGGGTCTAGACCTTTAATGCTCAATGCCTCTTTTGCATAGTTGGAATGTTCTATGTTGGAACATTTGTGGGCTGAATTCTGAAGACAAACAACTAGCTCTGAATAATGTTATCCGTACTAGTGGGTGTTCGGTGATTTGCCTGCAAGAGACTAAAAAGACTTCTTTTGAGTTATCTTTTATTAAGGCCTGTTGCCCTCGTAAATTTGATCAGTTTGTGTTTGTCCCTTCTCAAGGTGCCTCGGGGGGTTTAGTTACTATATGGAAAAGTTCTGTTTTCTCTGGCAATGTGGTTTTCTCTTCTGAGTTTGCTCTGGTTATTAACTTCATGAGCATGTTATCTTCTCAGACTTGATCGTTAGCCAATGTATATGGCCCTTGCTCTAGCAACGCACGTGTAACTTTTACTAATTGGCTATACAACCTGGACATCCCCAGCACACAAGATTGGCTCCTGCTTGGTGACTTCAATTATATTCGAGCACCCGATAACCGTAACAAACCAGGGGGTGTCCTCATGATATGTGCACCTTTAATGATATTATCCGCAAACAGAGCCTCATTGAACTTCCTATAAAAGGTCGATCTTACACGTGGAGTAATATGCAGCAAGACCCCCTCCTCGAACAATTAGATTGGTTTTTCACCTCCTTACACTGGACAAATGCTTACCCAAACACCTTGGTTAAACCTCTTGGTAAGCCCGTCTCTGATCATGTGCCTTGCGTGGTTTCTATCCAAACTACTATTCCTCGCAGCAAAGTTTTTCGTTTTGAACCCTATTGGATTTTACACCTTGGTTTCATGGACCTAGTTCAAGATGTATGGAACAGACCAGTACAATCTACTAATGCTGCTACCAGTCTGTGTCGTAAATTCAAAACCCTTCGACATGCCCTAAAGATTTGGAGCAAAAATCTATCTCGCCTCTCGGTAGCCATTGCAAATTGCAATGATACTTTGGAGCAAATAGACGAGCTCGAAAACAACAGAACACTGTCAACCCCTGAGACGAACTTTCGTAATATCCTCAAGAAACATCTGCTGCGCCTACTCAACTATCAAAATTAGTATTGGAAAAAATGTTGCACCGTTCGATGGATCAAATTTGGCAATGAAAATACGGCGTTCTTCCAAGCAGTGGCCACTGAACGATACCGCCGTAACAACATTGCCAGCTTCGGAAAATATGAATGGGAGTACTATCGATGACCACTCTGGTGAAGAGGCCTTGATATTCCAAACTTATACTGATCGCCTGGGCACTTCTAGACCAACCGAAATGAAATTCAGTCTCCCAGAGATTATACAACACCACACAAACCTTGATCACGTAACAGAGCCATTCACGCACGCTGAAATTGATGCGGTGATTAATGAAATGCCAGCAGACCAAGCCACCGGCCCCGATGGGTTTAGTGGCGCCTTCCTCAAAGCCTGCTGGCCCATCATCAAACACGATTTTTACACCTTATGTGAGCAGTTCCATGAGGGCAGTTTGGATCTTACAAGTATAAACGATGGGCTGATTACCCTAATACTGAAAACAAACTCGCCAGAGACAGTGAATGATTATAGACCAATCACTGTCGCGGGAAACCACGGCCACCTATGGGACCAACGGTCCCTTGCTGGTTCGGCGGGGGGATGGCACGTTGCACAAAGAGCAAAGGAGCGTGAAAAAGCACGGCAGAGATCACACGGGCAGTCTTTACCCAGGTTTGGGCCGCCGTGAGACATAAAACCCTACTCTTGCTTTGGAGGATTGATGGTGGATTGTGGTGGAAAAACACAGCGTTCTTGCCTGGCAGGGTTGCCTTGGGGCGAGAACGGCTACGCGCGAACGGGTGTACAAGGGTCCGAATCCGCCAACCCCTTCTACGGTTGCCCTGGGCCTCCTTTTATAGATCAAGGGGTCACCACAGTGGCAAATCAGTCATTATGCACTGATTAGATAGCAAATAGTGCTATCATACCTAACTCTGTAGGCTGACAGGGCGCATTAAATGCGCCGCTCAACATCACATCGTAGCTTTCCTGGCAAGCCCTGCCGGGCTGCTTCGCCAGCTTTGTGTCTGCTCGCTTGACACATCGCAGGACGGGTGTCGCATGTAGGTATTTTTTGTAGGAAGTGGCTGCCATGTGGCATATAGCAGCCACTTAGTCACTTTGCGGCTTGACACCGCACCCGATCGATGACTTGCGTCGTGATGAGGTGGTGTGGTGAGGTGGTTCTGCCTCCGTAAGCCCCGGCAGGCCTGCCGGGGCGAACCGAAGGCTTGCTTCCGGGGGTGGCCCTATCCTTGCCAGGCTTGCCTGCCCGGCAAGGGAGGTTTTTCCCTTTACCGCATCTTGCTTCTCTGGCTTAGTCTTGATCCTCTTGTGCTGCACGCTGGTCCTTGGAGTTGTAATCTTGTTCTCGTGCCTGTGCACAGTCTGGGCAACGGACCCAGGGTTTGTTGCACCGACAAAAGCCCCCGGGCCTATCCCGAATGCGCTGTCAGGCATCGTCGGGGTAGGCCCTAATAAGTGCACAGGCAGGGGTGTGGGAGTGGCTGGCCCCTTGAGATCTTCTTTGCTTCTTCATTAATCTAGAGCCCGGGCCAGTTTCCATTTTTCCCGAGTGTTGCGTAAAGCCAATCATGGTGGGGCCACTTTTGTAATGGCCCGTGAATGACTTTAACGCACGGGGTAGGAACTGCCAATTTACTCTTCCCACCAAGCCCTTATCCTCAGCCACGTATTATGCATGCATTGAGTGGGGTAGGTGAAGGGGGCGCGTGGTGCGGGAGAGCATCAAGGCAGAGGCCCGGTCTTCTTGGGTTGGTGGAGGAGGATGGCAGTTATACGCCGGGGAATCAGCCCCCAGCTCCCAACTCGCCTATAAAAGAGGGAGCGGGGGAGAGGCGAAGGCATTCATCCTCATTCCTTTCTTCCTCCATCCTCTGCCTTCTCTTGGATATGCTGAAGGGAAGAGCCCGGGGCCGGGCCTCGGGTCTCAGCTTAGAGCTCTGCATGAGTCTTGGGGCGCTCGGGCAGCGCGGTGGTAGCACTAGAGGTGGCGACTCTGGTGCGCTCGTTGCCGGGCCGCCCGTAGCTTCAACTCTAGTGAGAGGCGACACAAACGACACCACGCCGAGGCCCATAATAGGTGCGGGGCATGGTGGTCGGTCGTGGCCCATGTCTCCTCTTCTCGCGGTGTTAGAGAGGGGTCGCAGGACGGGTTTGCCATTAGCGAAGGCTAACCCGACCTTCCCTGGGCACCGTCTGCTTGTTGTGCAGGAGGGCTCTTTGCTTCCATACATGCTTTCCGAACGTGCGATGGTTTCTGATGTCGGGACCGTTGGGGACACCCATGCTCTCTATGGGATTTTTCGGAGAGCATGGTGCCTGCTGCGGCTGCCGCGATGGGGTCTCCAGACGGTGGTGGTACGGGGGGCAGCGGCAACCCACGACACGCCAAGAACGGGGGTGACCGTTCCGATGAGTCATGTTTGCCGGTGACTCCGCTGCCCCCGTCTGGGCTTCCTTCAGCTCCACCATCCGCGCCTACCCTCTGGTTTCTTCCTCCTTGCCGGGAAGCGGCACCATCCTGATCCTGGGGAGGCGCCGAATCCCAGCCGGGCTCGCCCCCTTCCTCCTCGGTCCCTCCCTGTAATACCCTGAGGGAAATGGATAAGGGAAAAGGCATCACGGGGCACTTATATTTTTTCAATCTTAAATCTGTAGGCACTTGCCAAATTTTAATTCAAATAATGTAATCTCTCGTATCCATGTTTGTGTCCTGTAAGGTTTGTACTTGTTTGAAGCATATCAATGAAAAAGATAAACCTTGTCGGGGACTCGTGCATGTATATGGCCATGCAGAGGTGAAATGCCTCTATATTTTAAAATAAACGAGTTTCCCCGGTAGGCTATCCTGCCGGTACCCTCTATTTGGCTGCCGGGGAGCTAAGCTTGCCGGGCACAAATTGTAATGAGGGACCAGCCCCCCGCCAATCTTTCTTCATCAGAGGCTACTACGACCATCCTGACCGAAGCAACGTTCGAGTCAAAGGATGGGAGCACCTAAGTTTCAAAAGGTGGCGAGGTTTTCTCATGCACAAGTTTTTACCTACAGAACACGTATGGATAGGAGATAGAACTTATCTGTTTGGCTTGCTGGAGATCGCAGTGTAGGATCATCTTTCCATCTCTCTTCAGAGGCCAAGTCTTCGACATGAACCTGCAGTTTTATGCAGATGGAAATGATGCCATATGCAATCTTATCTATATGCAGATGCGATGCTCATGATATGCTTATGAATGCATGCAACTTGTCGGGGCCCCCAGTGCTTCGTTTATTTTGCTGTTGCTCAGGGTATGCGCCTGGCTTTGTACAAGGGGTTACATGCAACTGAGGCAAGGCCTGTACAAAAGGGTGGCTGCCGGGCAGGGCCTGACAGCCGCGCCTTATGGGTAGATCTTGCGGAGATGCTCAATATTCCATGAGTTTTGCAATTGAATGCCATCTCTGGTCTCCAGATGGACTGCGCCAGGTCTGGTGACTCATACTACCCGGTAAGGGCCTTCCCACTTTGGCGTCAACTTGTTTGCACCCTTGGCGGACTGAACGCGCCTAAGGACAAGGTCGCCTTCCTCAAAACACCGGGCATGAACCCTGCGGCTGTGATAGCGATGCAGGGCTTGCTGATAGCGTGCAGCACGCGTAGCAGCCCAGAGACGGTTCTCCTCGAGTAGCACAACATCGTCACGCCGGTGCTGATCTTGCGTTACTTCATCATAGGCAAGCACTCGAGGGGACCCGTAAATGAGTTTCGTGGGGATAACTGCTTCTGCCCCATAGACTAGGGAGAAGGGAGTCTGCCCGGTAGCTCGATTTGGTGTCGTTCTGAGGGACCAGAGAACTACCGGCAGCTCATCGATCCACCGCCTGCCGCACTTCTACAGCTTATCAAATGTTCTCGTCTTGAGTCCGCGTAGCACTTCAGCGTTCGCCCTCTCAGCTTGTCCATTGCTTCTGGGATGTGCAACAGAGGCAAATGAGAATTTGCTTTCGAGGGCATGAACATATTGCATGAAGGCGCGGCTCACGAATTGGGTGCCGTTGTCGGTGATGATCCGGGCAGGGACCCTGAAGCAGCACACCAATTCTTTCGAGAACTTGATAGCTGACTGAGCAGTCACCTTTCTCATGGCAGCTACTTGCGGCCACTTTGTAAACTTATCGATAGCAACGAACAAGAATTCAAAGCCCCCGGCAGCTCGGGGGAAAGGGCCGAGGATATCGAGCCCCCAGACCGAAAACGGCCATGACAAAGGGATTGTCTGAAGTGCTTGTGCAGGTAGGTGGATATTCTTGGAATGGAACTGGCAGGCTTCACACTTGGTGACTAGCTCGACCGCATCTTGGAGGGCTGTGGGCCAATAGAATCCTTGCCGGAATGCTTTCCCAACTAATGCCCTTGATCCAATGTGGGAGCCGCATATGCCTTTGTGAATTTCAGCCAGCAGTTCCTTTCCTTCTTCCCGGCAGATGCACTTCAATTTCACACCACTGGGCCTTCTTCTGTACAGAGTGTCATCGACAAACTGATACATACTGGCCCTCCGGGCTACTCTTTCAGCTTCATCTTGCTCATTGGGAAGTTCTCCGGTTTGGAGGAAGTGGACTATGTGCCTTGCCCAAGTTGGAGCCTGGGGCTCGGCAATAAGGTCTAATGGCACCTCCCCGCTCGCGGGGGTGCGTTCCTCAACCGCGGGGGCCAGTGGCCCGGTAGGAGGGTGCAGCCCGGCAAGTGATGGGGAGTTGTTTCCGGCAGGGTCCCTGCCAGGAGCCCGGGGGGGCTCTACCGGGAGAGGCTTACCGGAGTCCAATTTCCTCCTCTTTCGGGCCATTATTGCTGGGAATACGGAGGGCTGAGTAAGATGGAGAACAAAAGTTCCTGGTTCCACAGGAAGTTTTTTGCGCAGCACACTTTGACAGATGATCAACTATGCTATTTTCTGCACGGGGTACGTGCTCTGTTTGCAATCCGTCAAAGCGCTCCTCCAATCTTCTCACTTCCTCAACGTATGTCTCCATCAATGGACTTTGGTAATCCTTGTTGACTTGTTTCACCACAAGCTGTGAATCTCCTCGAATGATCAGCTTCTTGATTCCCAATTCTGTGGCAATCCTGAGCCCGGCGAGGAGTCCCTCATACTCTGTTGTATTGTTGTTTGCTTCCTCCCGGGGAAAATGCATTTGGATGACGTACTTCAGGTGCTCTCCCGTGGGAGCAACAAGAAGCACGCCAGCCCCTGCACCTTGCAGGGAGAAAGCACCATCAAAATACATGATCCATTCTTGGGGCGTTTCCTTGCCGGAAATAACCATTTCCATTACTTCCTCATCAGGGGTTGGCGTCCATTCTGCAATAAACTCTGCCAATGCCCTGCTCTGAATTGTTGATGTGCTCTCAAATTTTAGGCCAAAGCTGGATAACTCCAAAGCCCACTCCACTATCCTGCCGGTAGCCTCAGGGTTCTGGAGTATCCTTTGCAATGGAAAGCAGGTGACAACCGTGATCTCATGGGCCTGGAAGTAGTGGCGCAGTTTCCTTGAGGCCATGATGAGGCCAAAAATCAACTTTTGCACGCCAAAGTACCTCGATCTAGCCCCCTGCAATAGGGAACTGACGAAATACACTGGGCGCTGCACCACTTTCTTCCTTGCCGCGTCCTTGGGGTTGCCCCTGCTGTCGTGCACCTCTCTGTCCTGATCCCCATCTGATCCTACCGGGTTTTGCTCACTCTCTACTTCCTCTACTTCCCGCTGTGCTACTAGGGCTGCACTAACCACTTGATTAGTTGCCGCTAAGTACAACAACACCGGCTCTTGTGGCTTGAGGGCAACCAAGGTGGGCACAGAAGATAAGTAGGCCTTCAAATCTTGCAAAGCTGCATCTGCTTTCGGGGTCCACTTCATGGGCCCTGCCTTTTTCAAGATTTTGAAGAAAGGCAGGGCGCGCTCGGCAGACTTGGAGATGAATCTGCTAAGTGCGGCAACGCACCTTCTCAGACACCTCACATCTTTGACTGTCCTGGGTGCCTGAATCTGCTCGATAGCTTTGATCTTGTCGGGGCTGGCTTCGATCCCACGATGGGATACGAAGAACCCAAGTAGTTTGCCAGAGGGAACGCCAAACACACACTTCTCCGGATTTAACTTCTGGTTGATCTTGCACAGATTAGCAAATGTCTCCTCTAAATCCTGGATGCGGGTTGATTTGTCCTTAGTTTTGACCACAATGTCATCCATCTAAGCTTCAATGTTTCTGTGCAACTGTGGCTCAAAACCAATCTGGACTGCTCTTGCAAAAGTGGGCCCGACACTCTTTAACATGAAAGGCATGCGTATGAAACAGTACGTACCACATGGGGTGATGAACAAGGTCTTCTCTTCGTCTTCCTTGGACATGAAGATCTGATGATATCCAGAGTATGCATCCAGAAAGGAAAGAAAATCACAACCTAAAGTGGGGTCCATGATCTGGTCGATGCGCGACAAGGGAAATGGGTCCTTCGGGCAAGCCTTGTTGAGATCCGTGAAATCTATGCAAAGCCTCCATTTCCCGTTAGCCTTGCGAACGACCACTGGGTTTGCTAACCACGTTGGATGCAGTACTCCTCTGACCATACCAGCTGCCTCAAGCTTCTTAATCTCTTCAGCAATGAACTGCTGCCTCTCCAAGGCCTGCTGTCGAACCTTCTGCTCAACAGGTCGGGCATGTAGGCAGACAGCAAGGTGGTGCTCGATTACCTCCCTGGGAACACCGGGGATCTCAGATGGTTGCCAAGCAAACACATCAACATTTGCCCGCAGGAAGGCAACGAGCGCGCTTTCCTATTTGTCATCAAGGGTGGCGCTGATAGTGAAGGTACCATCAACGCCAGCCAACCCTGCCGGGACCTTCTTCACAAGTGGTGCAACAACCTTGGATCTTTTGCTGTTGGAACTCTCCGGCAAGTCGTCAACACGCGCAGCGCACTCCGAAGAGGTACGCTTCCTGGACTCCTTGCTGGTGTCCCGGTTATCCTTCTTCTTTCCTCTACTCTTCTTGGCGGGAACTGCTGCTGCCGCTGCCACTGCCGCGACTGTGTCTCGGTACATCTTATCCACGCAAATGATTGCGTGTTTCTCATCCGATGGGATGGAAATGACTCCTACCGGACATGGCATCTTCAGGGTATTGTAGGCATAATGGGATGCTGCCATGAACTTTGCCAAAGCTGGGCGTCCAAGGATCCCATTGTATGGCAGGGGGAGATCGAGCACATCAAACACAATCTTCTCAGTCCGGTAATTCAATTCTCCCCCAAATGTCACTGGCAATGTAATCTTTCCCTTAGGATGACTCCTACCGAGATTGACTCCTTGAAACGTGCCCATGACTTTTAGCTCCTCCTCTGCTATCTGAAGCTTGCTGATAACCATTGGGGAAATCAGATTCAACCCGGCCCCGCCGTCAACTAGCATCATTGTGACCTTGAGGTTGCGAATTATTGGAGAGACCAACAACGGCAAACACCCTACCACAGTGGTGCAGTCAGGATGGTCCTCTTCGTCAAAGATAATGGGCGTGCATGACCATTTGAGCGGCCTTCGAGACTCTGCCACTGGCTCCACGGCATTGACTTCACGTGCCCACCATTTAAGTTGGCGGTGAGAGGAGTGCAAAGATGCACCCCCGTCAATGCATAGGGCGTCAGTGGCATTCTGGAATTCCTGCTCACTGGTTTCCTCTTCATCCCCTTCATCACTCTCATCATTGCAGATTCCCTTCTCTCGGCCCCTGGCAGGTTTTCCTTGGTTCCGAAAGGGCTTGCCGGGGCAATTTACTTCACAGCCTTGGCCGTTCCCTCCAGCACCATTCTGACCTTTTTCCTTGTCCCGCTTCTCATACTCATCCCTCTGCCTCTTGATGAGCTTCTCAACCTGATGACACTCTTGGAGATCGTGGCCCTTGGTCCGATGGATCTTGCAGTATGGCCCATTGCCTTTCCCAGCTTTCTCGGCAGCCGCAGCCTCCCGACAGTCCGCGCACGCGGCAGCTTCCTTGCCGGGGGCTTTGGCTTTAGCCTTCTTGCCGGTACTATGCATGCCCGATCTTTCGACGGTCATCACTGCCTTATCATTGCGCCTCTTGTTGCGCTTCTTGCTCTTCTTCTTCTGACTGGTGGATTCATCATCATCCTCTGAGTCGATGTTGACGCAATCCTCCTCTCCAGGGAATTTCCTTCCCTCCTCCACCCGAGCGCACTTGTCCACCAAGGTGTAAAGCTCCTTCACAGTCTTGGGCACCCGCACGTTCATCTTGGAACGAATCCTGCGGTTGCGCACATTGGACTAGAAGGCAGCTATCACAGCTGCCGGGTGGATATTTGGGATATTTCTGTGGACTTTGCTGAATCTCTGCAAATACTTAGGGAGAGTCTCTCCTTCTTTCTGTTGGAGAAGCTTCAAGTCGCTGGGCCGTCCTGGTTCTTGATGGCCGCCGGTGAAGGCGCCGATGAACTCATGGCACAGGTCCACCCATGACGAAATGGAGTTCTCCGGCAGGTGCATCAGCCAAGACCTCACGTTGGATTTGAGTGCCAATGGGAAGTAGTTGGCAAACACCTTCTCATCTCTTCCTCAGGCAGCTTGAACAGCAATGGTGTAGATGCTCAAGAACTCTGCCGGGTTCAGCCTCCCATCATACTTCTCGGGTATCTCTGGATTGAACGTGCGAGCGGATAGCCAACGGACTTGCCGCAGCTCACGAGTAAAGGCAGGGCACCCAACTTCGAAAGGTAGGCACCAGCCATCCTCGAGCGCAGGCTCGTCGATGTCGGGACCATCGCACCCATTGGTCCGGCGGCGGTCGTCGTGGTGTCACTCGATGACGACGTACGCGTCTCCCCTCAGCTTGTCCTCCGGGGCTCGCCATTGCCCTGGACGTGCTCGAGGGTCGGAAGAGGCCATTGAGATGTCATCGGGTTCCAGATTCTGCCGCGCCCGCGCTGGTTGCTGTGGTGGGGACTGCACCGTGGGGGTGGCCCCTTCCGTACGACCAGCAACGCGGGCCGTTGTTGCCACTTGGGGAGGCCGCGGCGGGCCAGCTCGCTGTGAGCCCCCAGCCTCGGCGAAGCCAATCAGACACTGAATGGTGGCCCTCCACTCATCCATCTGATCGGCCGCCGGTGGGAACCTCAACAACAGTTGGGCCTGCGCCATAGCCTCAGAAGCGGTGCTCGGCATTGGAGATGATGATGTAGATCGCACCGTCGCTCGGCTTCTGACAGTGCCGGTGGCGTCAGCGTCACGCCCTCACTGTTGCGAGCCGGCCACTTGGATGGCATGTTGACATGGTGAAGGCGCTGGTGGGCCAGCGGCTCCATTGGGCACGGTGGTCGGATCAACCCGCTCCGGGGGAGGCGCATGCGCTGCGGTCGCGCCCGTGGCGGGGGCGGCCGGGGGGGCGGCGATTCGCCCCGGATCGGGCACCACCACTGTGACTGTGCCCTTCAGCGAGGGGAAGAGGTATAGACAGAATAACCCCTCCGCTCGTACCTCATGGAGCATGGCCACTGGGATGCTGCTGATGCTGCTCTCCTCCGGGGCCTCCCTCTCCTGCTTCGATCGCTGGGGATGTGGTGACAATGCCGCCTGCACCGACCACGTCCCCCGCAACGCCCACACCCTCGTGTGCCTCCGTATCCCCCGCGGCGTTGGTGGCCGCGGGCGGGGGAGCCTTCGAGGTGGACAGCTGAGCTGAAGCACCGGGTTTCTTCTTGGGCGCCATAATCGATGGCGTCGTCGATGATGAAAATGGCGATAAAGATGATGCGCTGCTCATGCTTTCAGGTTCACGCAAGTGATCCCCCTACCTGGCACGCCAAAGATGTCGCGGGAAACCACAGCCACCAATGGGACCAACGGTCCCTTGCTGGTTTGGCGGGGGGATGGCACGTTGCACAAAGAGCAGAGGAGCGTGAAACAGCACGGCAGAGATCGCACGGGCAGTCTTTAACAAGGTTCGGGCCGCCGTGAGACGTAAAACCCTACTCCTGCTTTGGTGGATTGATGGTGGATTGTGGTGGAAAAACGCAGCGTTCTTGCCTGGCAGGGTTGCCTTGGGGCGAGAACGGTTACGTGCGAACGGGTGTACAAGGGTCCGAATCTGCCAACCCCTTCTACGGTTGCCCTGGGCCTCCTTTCATAGATCAAGGGGTCACCACAGTGGCAAATCAGTCATTATGTACTGATTAGATAGTAAATAGTGCTATCATACCTAACTCTGCAGGCTGACAGGGAGCATTAAATGCGCCACTCAATGTCACATTGTAGCTTGCCCGGCAAGGCCTGGCGGGCTGCTTCGCCAGCTTTGTGTCTGCTCGCTTGACACGTCGCAGGACGGGTGTCGCTTGTAGGTATTTTCTGTAGGGAGTGGCTGCCATGTGGCATATAGCAGCCACTTAGTCACTTTGCGGCTTGACACCGCACCGATCGATGACTTACGTCGTGATGAGGTGGTGTGGTGAGGTGGTTCTGCCTCCGTAAGCCCTGGCAGACCTGCCGAGGCGAACCGAAGGCTTGCTTCCGGGGGTGGCCCTATCCTTGGCAGGCTCGCCTGTCCGGCAAGGGAGGTTTTTCCCTTTACAGCATCTTGCTTCTCTGGCTTAGTCTTGGTCCTCTTGTGCTGCACGCTGGTCCTTGGAGTTGTAATCTTGTTCTCGTGCCTGTGCACAGTCTGGGCAACAGACCCAAGGTTTGTTGCACCGACAATCACGTTGCTTAATTGCTGCCTCAAATTGATCACCAAGCTCCTTGCCAATCGTCTGCAGCGCATCATTTTAAAAATCATCCACATAAACCAGTATGGATTCATCAAAGGATGGACGATACAAGACTGTCTTGCATGGGATTTCCAATACATCCACCAGTGTCAAGCATTGAAGAGGGAGATTATCTTGCTGAAACTTGACTTTGCCAAAGCCTTCGATACGATTGAGCACACCCCCATGTTAAACATCATGAAACACATGGGTTTCAATGATAAATGCCTGTCATGGATCAAATGTATATTTTCCACGGGATGCTCTTCGGTACTTTTAAACGGAGTCCCTGGACGCCAATTCCATTGCCGCAGCGGGGTTCGCCAAGGAGACCCCCTGTCGCCCCTCATATTTGTGCTAGCAGCTGACCTCCTCCAGGCCGCCATCAATGATGCTTTCCGACAAGGCAGAATACAACTACCCTTTCCCTGTGCAGGACAAACTGATTATCCGGTAATCCAATATGCGGATGATACGATATTGGCTATGCCCGCATGCACACATCAAGAAACCATCATAAAGGGGATCCTTACTGACTATGCGTCATCCATTGGCCTCTGGATTAACTTTCACAAGTCCATGCTAATCCCGATCAATCTCTCGACGGACTCAGCCCTTAACTTTGCAAGTTTGTTTGGTTGCTCTATTGAATCGATGCCGTTCACGTATCTTGGCCTACCCCTTGGCACATCCAAGCCCATTGTTTTGGACCTCATGCCAATTGTCTGTAACGCTGAACACCGTCTCACCTCAATGATCACGATGATGTCCTATGGCGGCAAACTATCTTGGCTTAATGCAACCGTCACTTCCCTGCTGATTTACGCCATGTGCACGCTCAAGTTCCCCCCTAAGCTAATCAAAATGCTTGACAAGATCAGAAGACGATGTCTTTGGACCAAGAAAACTGAACAAGGGGATAAATGCAATTCTCTAGCTGCTTGGGAGATGGTGTGTAAACCTAAAAAGTAGGGTGGACTAGGGGTTATCAACATCAAGCTGCAAAACGAGGCTCTACTCATGAAATTCCTTCATAAATTCTACAACAAGCTTGATATCCCGTGGGTGCATCTCGTTTGGGACACATATTACACTGATAAATCCCCCACGCGATGAACCCGATTGGATCTTTCTGGTGGCGAGACGCCCTAAAACTCACCCCAATCTTCCGTGGCATCTCACAAGTCCAGGTGGTTTCGGGCACAACAGCTCTATTTTGGAAAGATCTTTGGGGCAGCGACGTACTCGAATCATCACATCCTCATGCCTTCTCCTTTGCCATGCATGAAGACGTGTCCATCAAGGGTTTCTTAGAGAGCACGACCCTGTCGGAAACCTTCCATCTACCTCTCTCCCCGCAGGCCTTAAATCAAGTTCGTGATATTCAGATGATCTCCTCGTGCATGCGCCCGACTTCCTCCATAAATGATGTCTGGTATTATACCTGGGGCTAGACAGAATACAGACCAGCTGACTACTATAAGTTCTACTTCAGAGACGCGACTGTCCATCCCGTCTTCAACTGGCTTTGGCGCTCTCATTGCATCATGAGGATCAAGGTCTTTGGGTGGCTGCTGATACATGATAGATTGAACACTCGCAACATGTTGAAACGCCGCCACTATGATATTGGAGATGATCACAGATGCCTGCTCTATGGGACCCAAGTTGAAGAAACAATGGACCACATGATTTTTACTTGTCCCTTTAGCCGTGCTTGCTGGAAAAAACTTGGCATCAACTGGCCCGCGT
The DNA here is from genome assembly GCA_011799875.1 of Thinopyrum elongatum. Taxonomy (NCBI): domain Eukaryota; kingdom Viridiplantae; phylum Streptophyta; class Magnoliopsida; order Poales; family Poaceae; genus Thinopyrum; species Thinopyrum elongatum. The sequence goes on along the minus strand of CM022298.1, from coordinate 644,443,043 downwards.
TCACCTGGCGACTCCAACTTCTTCAAGCTGGCAAAGAAACCTGGGGGCGCTCGCTCTTCTTTGACACATTCCTAGTGGCGGCATGGAGCTTATGGAAAGAGAGAAACAACAAACATTTCAGAAGAGTGGATCCGAGCATTGATGCCTGGCTTTGGAGATTCAAGGAATATTTTAGCCTACTTCAACATAGGACCAAAGGGGCACATACTGCCCTCATCTCCTCCTTTTTTGCTGATTTACACTAGGTAGTTGCTCTTACCACTCCCTCATAACCATATCCAACCTCTCTGGTTGTGGTTGGAAAACTTGTACATAAGATGTAACTATGTAACACCACTTACATATATATGAAAAAACAGTAGGAGCCTCTCCTACTATCCATTCCTAAAAAAAACATGAGTATAACCATGCATGGACCTTCTATATTTTCGAACCCAGTATACATTTCCCTGTATTTTACTCTCAGTTCCAACAGGGATAGATCAATGCTGTTTCTTGCATTATCCTACTCATACTCTGAACAATGCTGGTCTTACATTAACAATGCCTGTCCTTTTTGATATGATGCAGTGTCCCTATAGTTACTGCCCTTTGTAATCACACCACCTTTGCCAAAAACAGGGAAGCACAACTGGTTCATCGCTCGATCAGACGACGGCAAAAGACTAATGATCATTCACACACATGAGCCGGAAGAGTTATATTGCAAAAACCCCACTGTGTACAAGCACCGTGAAATACGTTAGTATCCGGACAGTGGCTGTTACATCTATGAGCAGGATACCAGCTTGTTGGGGCCTTCAGGATTTTTGAGTTGGAGGCGGGTAAACAGCCTTGGTTCACACCCTCTGTTTCTCGGACTCAATTATCCGATTAACCAGGAGATCACCGTTGGCAAGGACCTTGATGGCAGAGAGGCTCTGTTTGCTAGCAAAAACTGTGTCTACACGGCAAGCCCTAGGACTTCGGGAGCAGACTCCCCTGATTGTCAACGATACAGCCTGCAGCCAAAAGAAGGTGAGAATGACAAAGGCATCTGGATTAACTTTGATCCTTGGATGTCTCAAGTCCGACAGATAGTGATGTGGTTCAAGGCTTCAGGTTGATAGGTAATTGGGCTGTTGCATCGAAAGGGTGGAGTTTTGGTGTCTCCGAATCACTGGTGGCTGAAGCGGGGCTGCAAATTATGATTGTGTTGGATCATACCTCTTCGAATGACTTGTTGTCTTTGCTGCTTGTTCTGGATGGGTAGTTCTCTCTTTTGTATGCATACTCCTTGTCATTTGGTCATCCTCGTCTATGTCACTCTTACTATGTAATAGTTGCCTCTCTTTAGAATGTCATTCTCGTTTGGATCACAAGAGTCTAAGCACTGCAGATGGGTGCGTTTTGGTGGTGTAGCAAGACTTCTTATGAACTATCATGTTTTGTTGTTTATGTCAGTAGTAGTCACTAGTCAGTGTTTGAATGTTGTATATATCGTTGTTTCCAACTGTTTATTGTCTCGAAATACTGGTGGGCTAAATGATGGCATCACCATTCTCCAGTGTTCAGAGTATATCTCCTTTTTGCAAGTTATATAATTTGATCTCAGTGTCTTTTCGATGATGTACACTTGTTTGGGCCAGTGAGGTGTCATTGAATATGGGCCGACTAGTAACGCAATGCCAAACTGGTCAATTATGACTCGCAGGCCGGGCGCTCAAAAAAAGAAAGAAAAAGGACTCTTAGGCCGACATGTGGGCGCCACCGGTGTTTTCGTGCGCTTGCGCGCCGAGAGCATATTGGCGCGTGTTCGAAATTCATGCTACCTTTTCATCCCCGATCTCCTGCCCCTCCCCCACCTCTGGAATCTCGATTCCAACTCCAGTTCCCCCAAATCCCCCTCTTGTACTCCCTGTACTCAAGTGCACTAGCTATCATGTCGCCGGTCAACGCGGATCTCCGAGCGGGAGATCCTGAGGTCCGTCCTGCCTTCGGGCGCTGCGTGCTGTCGCTCAACAGTGGCATGGCGGCGCTTGACGACCAGTTTGCTGGCAAAGTGCTGATGGTAACCATCAACGGCGATCGGCCTCCCGTCTCGCCGGACGACCTTGTCAAAGCTCTAGGCACTGCGCATGGCATCCAAATAAGTGACTTGCTCGTCAAAGTCTATCCGCCATCGGCTGATTTCTTCGTCAGGTTCCGGACAACTTTTGACTACTGTCGTGTGTTCGAACCTTCCCGGCATTTGTTCTGCGATGGCGCGTTGGTGAGCTTTGATCGGTGGCACCCAGGATGGGGCTCGGTGCCCTCTGAGCTTGAGTTTTTAACAAAGCATACCTTCCACGGCATGCCTCGACGTGCTTGGAACAGCGAGTCCATGAATGAGCTTATCAATGACCTAGGAGGTGAGCTCATAAGTATGTTTGTTCCTCCAGACAGCTGGGCTCTGACGGTTATGGCATGGATGAACAAGCCGTCCACCATACCAAAGGTGATTGGTGTTGAGATACCGGTGCAGGAACCGGGGTTCTACTATTTGTCACCACCAAGGCCGCCGCGGACCACGTTAGGGATGTACCTGTATCAAGTGTTCGTGCATGTCGAAGAAGTGGTTAATCCATCAATCGAAGTCCTGCCGCCGCCACTGGTGCTAGGGTCCGTTGACGACATTCATTATAGGAGTCAACGTCAGACTTTCCCCGTGTTGCTCGGAACGATGGATGTCACAGGGCCTACTCCATCGCACGGCAGAGGCCACTGCTTCTTTGGGAGAAGAGGCAGGGCTGGCTGCCTGGATGTGCTCTAATTTGAGGTAACAACTAAATCTTCTCAGATACTAGTTAAATCCGAGCTATCAGTGTGAAGCACTAATGTGCCAGTACATTTGATTGTGACCTGTTCTATTTTTGTACCTGACATTTTTTAGAAAGGGGTGTACGTCAACTTAATGTGCTAGCAGAACTTATTGTGTTGTCTGTCTGTTTTCTTTGCACATCATTCAAGATATTTCCCTGTCATTGATAAAGACGATGAACGGTTATGTATGAGTTCGTTGGTTTCAATATAGCCCTACCCGTAGGGATCCACTGCTTCCACCCTGATTGTGCTGCCTGCGTGAAAGTTTTGTATGCAAGTTCAGTGTGCTATGATGTTCTATATGATTGTGTCAACTATATAGGTTTTTACTGAGCATCAGCAATGCATATGGCTGAAAGATGTATTTACGAGCATCGACCGATGGGTCTCTCTCTCTCTCTCTCTCTCTCTCACACACACACGTGAGACCGTTGAATTATTTCTTCGCTCATGACAGCTTTTAATTAGGTTCCACTGTACTCTAACTTTTTTCTTAAGTTATTAATTTAGCTCAGCGACTTCAAAAAGTTGTACAGAAGCCTTGTTTGGGCCTTTCAGGCATCGTTGAATGTGGGCTGAGTAGCCATGTAAAGTTGTACTGTACTACACAGGGCTTTTTCGTTGAACATCAGCAATGCAACTAGGCCGATAGTTGTACACAAGATCCTAAAATAAGCGCAGCCTAGCCTATGTTTCTTTTAATAAAATGCACATCTCAGTTCATTTTTTATATAATAAGATTACCAAGCCCAAATTTTTTTTATAATATTCCTATCTCAATATTATTTTTTATACGAAATGCTTAGTCCAGACCATAATTGTTTTTTCACCTATCCCAGAAAATGGGTCCATTTCTACTAAAATCAAATGGCTCGTAAATTATCAGAAATGATAAATGGGCTGCATGTACGCAATATTATTTTTCACCCAGCCCAGTAAATAGGTGTATTCGAATAAATAATCAAATGCACTATAAATTATCATAAATAGTAAATCAACATTATTATTTTTACTCAGCCCAGGAAATAGATTATTTTTTGAGTCAAAGCCCAGGAAATAGATGTATTGGCAAACAAAATAAAATGGGCTGTAAAACCTAAATAAATGGGCTGCATTCCGCCACAGCTTTCGAAGTTGACTTTGCTGGCCCACTAGACAAAGCCTGCGCAAGGTGTTGTCCATTTAGTGAACAAAATGATTTTATGGTCTAAAACAAAAAGTCAACAAATTATTCTGACATCTGTAGTCGTTGGATTGACATCCAACGGTGATCCTGCTTCTTCAATCTCTGGTCTAGTTGCTCTTGCTCCAGCCGCCAAAACCATCGCCGGCTGGAGCGCCTGCATCTGCCTCCTGTGGCCGGCTGTGCTGTCGCGCAGGCCTCACCACCCCACCCTACTCCCAACGGTGGCCAGGTCATACCTGTACTCTCCCACACCTTCTGTTATTCTCCGACCAAGGCAGCCTCACCCGGCAGCCGAACCAGTCCCTCGTACTCCCCTCCGCCAGGGACTCCAGTGCCCCTTGTTCCACGACTCCAGATCGTTCCCATCTTAGGCCTCGCCTTCGTCCATCGCCATGGACCGCTCGACGGTGCGTGGTCAACAACGAGAGCCAACATGGAGTACGTTGAGAGTCTGACAGCTGGGAACCACCAGCTACATCTTCGCATGCAAGCTAGTGCCTCCTTATTATGCGGGAATAAACGATTCCTCCCCCTGACAGGTTGGACCCACCAGCTACAATTTTCGCACGCAAGAATGTTCATTCTTATTACGCAAAAAAAGTCCCCCCCATGACAGCTGGGACCCACGAGCTACATCTTCGCACTAAAGGAAGTGCCTCCTTATTACACGCAAGAAAAATGATTCCTCCCCCTGCTAGCTCAGACCCACCTGATTCGGAGACTGACTTGTGGGCCTACTAAGTTGACACGTACGCAGGGCTTTGTTAACCTAGTCAACAAACGATTCTAGCAGTAGTGACCGTTGGATTAACATCCAACGGCCGGGCTGCTTCTTCAATCTTTGATCTTCTTGCCCCAGCTACCGAAACCAGCGCCGGCTGGACCGCCTGCTACTGCCTCCCGTGGCCGGCTGTGCTGCCACCACTGGCCATGCCATCCCTCTACTCACCCACAACTCCTGTTATTCTCCAGCGACAGCAGTCTCACACCACAGCCGAAGTAGTCAACCCTTGTACTCCCCTCCGTGTGGGCATCCACTGCCTCGTCTTCCCCGGCTCCGCGTCGTTCCCTTCCTAGGCCTTGCTGTCGTCCACCTCCTTGGTTCTCTCAGCGCGGCATGGTCAACGTGGTTAACGAATGACAGTCATCGGAAGAGGACGTTAGGCTATGAGGCTGACAGCTGGACCCACAAGCTACATCTTCGAACACAAGGAAGTGCCTCCTTATTACTCGCAAAATATAAATGATTCCTTCCCCTGACAGCCGGGACCCACCAGCTATATCTTCGCACGCAAGGAAGTTTGTCCTTATCCTCCCTGACAGCTGGGACCCACCCGGTCGAAGCGTATGTAGTGTTGTCTGTCTGGTCACAAACGTGTACTTACATACTGGTCGATCGGTCTCTCTGCAATGATGAGCCATGGCCGAGCAAGCAGCGGCACGCGTGGTAGTAGAGCCGCCGACGTAGCAGTTCAGGCAGTCCCTTCTAAACTGTGTACACATACGTACAACCTGATCACAAAAAATACGGCCACGTACATACATGCGGGCGGGGTCTTGAACGCCTGCTCGCGCATACGTACGGCCAGGGCTCGTGTACATGGAGAGGCAGCGGACGGCAGCAACGGCGTCGTGTTCATCGGGAGCCAACCGGCTTGGACGGAACAGCCAAAACGAGGTCTGGCTTACCGCAGAATGGAGAAACGGCCTTTCTGTTCGACCGCGTACGGTCGAAACGGGGTCCTGTTCATCGAGAAGAATCTAGTGTACCGCAAAATGGAGGAAATGGACTTCTGTTTGAGTGCCTACGGTCGAAACGGGGTCCTGTTGATCAGGAGGGGTGTGGCGTACCGCAAAACGGAGGAAACGGACTTGTGTTGGAGCGCTACGGTCGAAATGGGGGTCCTGTTCATCAGAAGGGGTGTGGCGTACCGCAAAACGAGACTCCACGGGCTACTGTTCATCCATCGTCGACTTCCTCCAGCCTCCACCTCCTATTGTTCATCCACCGTCGACTTCCTCCTGCCTCCACCAGCTACTGTTCATCGACGGGGTCCTGTTCATCCAGCCTCCACCGGCTACTGTTCAACCAGCCCTCCACAGGGTCCTGTTCATCCAGCCTCCACCAGCTACTATTCAAGCAGCCTTCCACGGGGTCCCTCCACCGGCTACTGTTCATCCACCCCCACCAGCTCCTCGATCGGGGTCCTGTTCATCCAGCGGCAACGACCTCTACTACCATGGGGTCCTGTTCATCCAAGCCCCACCGGGAACTGTTCATCCAACCCCAACCACGTACGTATCGACTCGTTCAACCAACCCCCACATTCACTGTTCATCAAGAGGCAGTAGGTTCGATCGGCTTCAGTAAGCAGCAGGAGCAGCGATCGATCGCTCGGGTTCAGTTAGCAGCAGCTGCGAAGGAATCGCTTGGGTTCAGTTAACAGCCAAGGGATCGATCGCTCGGGTTCAGTAATGTAGCTAGTGCAATCGCTAGGGTTCAGTAAGCGAACACCTCGCTTGGGTTCAGTTAGAGCCCAACGCCTCGCACACATATGCGTACGTGTACGAGAGAAACACGCAATCTCTCCGTGCATCACTCGGCCCCGACCACCCACCGTAACCGGGAACTCCCCCAAATTTTCCTTTCCCTCACTTCTACCATGATTTTTTTCGTCATGGACGGCCCAAAGAATGCCATGCAGGTACGTCCCCGGCCCACCCAGGACGAAAATCCCATTTTCTGTCATAATTTTTTCTCATAGAAGTAGGAGCCCACCACATCTATGATGATACCGGGTTTTGTAACAATTATCGTCATAGAAGTGTCATAAGCATGACAGATTTTTTTTTGTTCGGGCCAAAATGTCACGGATGTGCCTTTTTTTGTAGTGAAAAGAAGAAATTTATAAAGTGATTCACGATAGCTCCTTGAATGAAAAGCATGATTGCAATGATGTTATTATAAATTCTATTAATGTCAATTATGCTAATAATATGCAAAACCCTAAGCTTGGGGATTCTAATTTTGCTATGTCCGCTACTTATTGCAATGATCATGATTGGGGTGATTCTTCTTATGATTTATTTAAGCCTCATGATGAATATTTTAGTGATAATAATGTTTGCAATAATATTGAAAGTGGGTTTGGAAGAGAGTCAACTTTAGGTAAAAATAATCCCACATATCTGGAGAGTGTTCAATCTTATGAAATTTTTGATGAAAGTGGGCTTGGAGAGGTCATGACTTTATTTGATGATAATCCCACTATTTTGGAAGAGTGTCAACTTTGCATGCATGTGGATCATATAGAGAATATTTTATGTGATAGCTATATTGTTGAATTTGAATATGATCCCACATGTAATTATTATGAGAGAGGGAAATATGGTTGTAGAAATTTTCATGTTACTAAATTACCTCTCGTTATGTTGAGATTGTCAATGTTTTATTCTTCTCCCTTGCATATGCTAGTTTTTGTTTGCCTTGATAAATTGTTTGCTTTTAAAATGCCTATGCATAGGAAGCATGTTAGACTTAAAATTGTTTGTCACATGTTTTATGATGCTCTCTTTGTGTTTCAATTATTATCTTTCATGTGAGCATCATCGAAATCTCAATGCCTAGCTAGGGGCATAAAACGATAGCGCTTGTTGGGAGGCAACCCAATGAATATAATTTATTTTTGCCTTTTTCTTTCTGTTCTTGAGTGTTTGCACAATTATGCTACTGTTATGATTGTGTTTTTTTAATGTTTTAATTAGTGTTTGTGCCAAGTAAAGCCTTTGGGATCATGTTGGGTGATAGTTGATTTGATCTTGTTGAAAAACAGAAACTTTTGCGTGCAGTAGCAGAATTGTTTAAATTCATATAAGCACGATAAAATCCTGATTTTTTACAAAAGATTGATATACAAATTGCCCACGTTGTCCTAATTTTTCAGAATTTTTGGAGTTACATAAGTATATGAAGTTTTCAGATTACTACAGACTGTTCTGTTTTTGAAAGATTATGTTTTCGTTGCATTGTGTGCTTATTTTGATGAATCTATGGATTGTATCGGGGGGTATAAGCCATGGTAAAGTTGGAATACAGTAGATATAATGCAATAATAAAATATGAATGGATTTGCAATAGTACTTAGAGTGGTGATTTGCTTTATTATACTAACTGATGTCACGAAGGTTTTGTTAAGTTTTGTGTGATTGAAGTTTTCAAGTTTTGGGTGAGATCATGATGGATGAAGGAATAAGGAGTAAGAAGAGCCTAAGCTTGGGGATGCCCCATAGCACCCCAAGATAATATTCAAGGAGAACCAAGCAACTAAGCTAGGGGATGCCCCGGAAGGCATCCCCTCTTTCTTCTAACGACCAACGGTATTTTACTTGGAGCTATTTTTTTATTCGTCACATACCATGAGTTTTGCTCGGAGCGTCTTGTATTATATGAGTCTTTGCTTGTTTTGCTTTTTAGTTTGTCACAAGTATCCTTGCTGGACACACCTATTTGAGAGAGCCAAAATTATGCTATGATTTGTTAGCATTGTTGTTTATGCTTCACTTAATTTTTTTGAGCTATGGAATTGCTCTAGTGCTTCACTTATATCTTTTTGAGCACGATGTGCTTTAATATTTTTGAAGAAATGCTCTCATGCTGCACTTAGATTTATTTGAGATTTAGTAACTTTGAAGAAATTCTCTCATGCTTCACTTATATTATTTTGAGAGATGAAAATCTTTAAGCTCATGTTCTTCACTTAGATTTATTTTGAGCTTGTCAAAAGCAATTGCAATATATGAAACTAATCCCAAAGTGATAGATATTCAAGAGGGATATAATAAAAACTTTCATGAAGATCATTGGACAAAATAAACTTGATTCTTTGTAATAGTTTTGAGATATGATGATAGTAATATGTGAGTCATGTTGGTGAGTAATTATGCTTTAGTAAGAATATTGGTGTTAAGGTTTGTGATTCCCTATGCAAGCAGGAAAGTCAATAGTTATGCAATGAAATTACATCCTACTTGTGGTGCATTATTCGGTGTTAGTTATGCTTAATGCTCGCTTATGTGATTTTTTGTTTCTTGGTTGGTTGCTTCTCAATATTTTTGCTAGCCTCCACTTATACTAGGTAGAAATACTACTTGTGCATCCAACATCCTTAAACCCAGTTTTGCCATATGAGTCCACCATACCTACCTATATGCGGTATTTCCATGCCGTTCTAAGCAAATTTGTATGTGCCATCTCTAATTTTCAAAATAAATTTCCTTTTTGTGTGCCCGTACAGCTCATGAAGCGGCAGGGGGTGGCCAATATTTTCCATGCTAGGTGTGTTACTCTCAAGATGAGTGTTTATTCACTTGTCATTGCACGAGAGTGCGGCGGTAATAGGGATGCCCAGTCCCGAAATGAAAAAGAAAGTTAATTTTTGTTGTCAAATAATAAATTCCTTGGAAAGTGTTGGTATGGACGGTGCCCGTGGATACGGCTAGCCGTGGAATGTGGAAGAATGGTGGAAAAAGGAATAAACTTTATTTTTTGTTTGGGAACCGCCTATGATATATCTAGCATGGAAAGTGTTGGGAACTACTCGGTTGTTCTTGTTGACGGGAAAAGTATGCCTCTCAAATTTTTTTATCTCTCAATTTAAGCTTTGAGCTCTGGCACCTCTACAAATCCCTACTTCCCTCTGCGAAGGGCCTATCTATTTATTTTATGCAATTTTTTTTATTTGAGTCTCCATCTTCTCTTATAAAGCACCAACTAAGGGGCACTATGATCATACTTGAGCACTGAATGTAGCTAATATGCAAGTGTGTTTCATGAATGGATCAATGATTGAGCATGATGGGCTAGGGATAACTTTCTTTAGTGTTGATATTTTGAAAGGCATGGTTGCTTGTTGATATGCTTGAGTATTGAAGTCTTCATGTCAAAACCAGACTATTGCTTTGAACCATATAAAAGTCCAAATGTCCATGCTACAAAAGAAAAAGAATATGTGATGAACATGTTAGGCAACATTCCACATCAAAAATTCTGTTTTTATCATTTACCTACTCGAGGACGAGTAGGAATTAAGCTTGGGGATGCTGATACGTCTCCAACGTATATATAATTTTTGCTTGTTCCATGCTGTTATATTATCATCTTGGATGTTTACAATCATTTTATAGCAACTTTATATCATTTTTTGGGACTAACCTATTGACATAGTGCCCAGTGCCAGTTATTGTTTTTTGCTTGTTTTTTACTTCACAGAATATTAGTACCAAACGGAGTCCAAATACAGCGAAACTTTTTGGAGGATTTTTTTGGACCAGAAGACACAAGATGGGCCAAAGAAGTACCAGAGGGGAGGCCCGAGGGGAGCACAACCCCCAGCGCACGCCCAGGAGCCCAGGCGTGCCCTGGTGGGTTGTGCCCACCTCGGTGACCCCCCGCACTGCCTCTTCGCCCTATAAATACCCAAATATTGCAGAAACCCTAGGGGAGTCGATAAAACACAATTCTAGCTGCCGCAAGTTCCAGAACCACGAGATCCAATCTAGAACCATCACGGAGGGGTTCATCATCCTCATTGGTGCCTCTTCGATGATGCGTGAGTAGTTCACCATAGACCTACGGGTCCGTAGGCATTAGCTAGATGACTTCTTCTCTCTTTTTGATTCTCAATACAATGGTCTCTTGGAGATCTATTTGACGTAACTCTTTTTGCGGTGTGTTTGTTGGGATCCGATGAACTTTGAGTTTATAATCTGATCTATATCCATGAAAGTTATTTGAGTCTTCTTTGATCTCTTATATGCATGATTACTTATAGCCTCGTATTTCTTCTTCGAATCTTTGGTTTAGTTATGCCAACTAGATCGATTTTTCTTCCCATGGGAAGAGGTGCTTTGTGATGGGTTCGATCGTGCGGTGTTCTTTCCCAGTGATAGAAGGGGCAGCAAGACATGCATGTATCCTTGCTATTAAGAATAACTAGATGGGGGCTATTCCTACATGAATAGATCTCGTCTACATCATGTCATCGTTCTTATTGCATTACTCCGTTTCTCCATGAACTTAATACATTAGATGCATGCTGGATAGCGGTCGATGTGTGGAGTAATAGTAGTAGATGCAGGCAGGAGTCGGTCTACTAATCTTGGACGTGATGCCTATATAATGATCATTGCCTGGATATCGTCATAATTATTTGATGTTCTATCAATTGCCCAACAGTAATTTGTTTACCCATCGTGTGCTATTTCCTCGAGAGAAGCCACTAGTGTAATCTACGGACCCCGGGTCTATTCTTTATCATATTTCCTTTGAGATCTATTTTTATTCGCTTTTATCTATTATTCCAAAAACCCAAAAATACCTTGCTGCACTTTTTTGTTACTTATTTTATTTCGCGTTTTATCGAGATCTATTTATCCAATCTACACAATTTTTATCCCGTCAACTTGACAATTTCTGGCACCATTACCCGTAGAGGGACTAACAACCCCTCATAAGCGTTGGGTTGCAAGTATTTTTTCTTTGTGTGCAAGTACTGTTTACATAGTGTTGTTTAGTTCTCCTACTGGATTGATACCTTGGTTTCATAACTAAGGGAAATACCTACCATAGCTGTGCTGCATCATCCCTTCCTCTTTGGGGAAATACCGACGTAGTTCAAGTGACATCAAGTCCATGGATTATACGCACTCTCACCTTTCCGCATTTTGCTAGCCTCTTCGGTACCGTGCATTGCCCCTTCTCACATTGAGTTATGGTGCAAACTTCGCCGGTGCATCCAAAACCCGTGATATGATACGCTCTTTCACACATACGCCACCATATATCTTCCTCAAAACAGCCACCTTACCTACCTATTATGGCATTTCCATAGCCATTCCGAGATATATTGCCATGCAACTTCCACCGTTCTGTTTTATTATGACACATATCATCATTGTCATATTGCTTTGCATGACCATATAGTTGTCATAGTATTTGTGGCTTGGCCACCGTTCATATTTTTTATACATGTCACGCTAGATCATTGCACATCCCGGTACACCGCCAGAGGCATTCATATAGAGTCATATTTTTGTTCTAGTATTGAGTTGTAATTCTTGAGCTGTAAGTAAATAAAAGTGTGATGATCATCATTATTAAAGCATTGCCCATGTGAGGAAAGGATGATGGAGACTATGATTCCCTCAAAAGTCGGGATGAGACTCCGGACGAACAAAAGAGAGGCCAAAGTGCCCAAAAAATATATAAAATAAAAGAGGCCAAAGAGCCCAAAAGAAAAAAATAGAAAAAATAGAAAAAATGAGAGAAAAAGAGAGAAGGGACAATGTTACTATCCTTTTCCACATTTGTGCTTCAAAGTAGCACCATGTTCTTCATGATAGAGAGTCTCCTATTTTGTCACTTTCATATATTACTAGTGGGAATTTTTTAATTATAGAACTTGGCTTGTATATTCCAATGATGGGCTTCCTCAAATGCCCTTGGTCATCATGAGCGAGCAAGTTGGATGCACACCCACTTAGTTTTCCTTTGAGCTTTCATAGACTTATAGCTCTAGTGCATCCGTTGCATGGCAATCCCTACTCCTTGCATTGATATCAACTGATGGGAATCTCCATAGCCCGTTTATTAGCCTCGTCAATGTGAGACTTTCTCCTTTTTTGTCTTCTCCACACAACCTCCAACATCATACTCTATTCCACCCATAGTGTTATATCCATGGCTCACGCTCATATATTGCATGAGAGTTGAAAAAGCTGAAGCGCGTTAAAAAGTATGAACCAATTGCTTGACTAACACTAGGGTTGTGCATGATAAATACTTTGTGTTAAGAAGATTGAACATGACAAGACTAAATGATTTTGTAGGGATAACTTTCTTTAGCCATGATATTTTGAAAAGACATGATTGCTTTTTAGTATGCTTGAAGTATTATTGTTTTTATGTCAATATTAAACTTTTGTTTTGAATCTTACGGATCTGAATATTCATGCCACATAAAGAAAGATTACATGATAAACATGTTAGGTAGCATTCCACATCAAAAATTCTGTTTTTATCATTTACCTACTCGAGGATGAGCAGGAATTAATCTTGGGGATGCTTGATACGTCTTCAATGAATCTATAATTTTTTTATTGTTCCATTCTATTATATTATCAATATTGGATGTTTTATATGCAATATTATCCTATTTTATATCATTTTTTGGGACTAACCTATTAACCTAGTTCCAAGTGCCAGTTGCCGTTTTTTCCTTGTTTTTTCCTTTACAGAAAATCAATACCAAACGGAACGAAACTTTTTGATGATTTTTCTTGGACCACAAGACACCCTGGAAGCTTCGGGAGGAGGCCAGAAGGGCCACGGGATGGCCACAGGCTCACAGGGCGCGCCCACGGGGGACACCCTTCAAGCTTGTGGGCCCCCTGTGGCTCCTCTAACCCTAATTCTTCTTTTATAAATACCCAAATATTCCCTGTGGACCAAAGAGCACACAAAAAATACTTTTCCACCGCCGCAAGTTTCTGTCCTCGTGAGATCCCATCTGGAGGCCTTTTCCGGTACTCCGCCGAAGGGGGATTCGATCACGGAGGGCTTCTACATCAACCTTGCTGCCCTTCCGATGATGCGTGAGTAGTTTACCACAGACCTACGAGTCCATAGCTAGTAGCAAGATGGATTCTTCTCTCTCTTTGATCTTCAATACAATGTTCTCCTCAATGTTCTTGGAGATCTATTCGATGTAATCTTTTTTTGCGGTGCGTTTGTTGAGATCTGATGAATTGTGGGTTTATGATCAGATTATCTATGAATATTATTTGAGTCTTATCTGAACTCTTTTATGCATGATTAAGATAGCTTTGTATTTCTCTCCGATCTATTTACTTGGTTTGGCCAACTAGATTGATTTTTCTTGCAATGGGAGAGGTGCTTTGTAATGGGTTCAATCTTGCGGTGCTTATTCCCAGTGACAGAAAGGGACATGACATGTATTTGTATTGTTGCCATTAAGGATAAAAAGATGAGGTTTGTTCATATTGATTGGATCTATCCCTCTACATCATGTCATCTTGATTAAGGCGTTACTCCGTTCTTGTTAACTTAATACACTAGATGCATGCTGGATAGCGGTAGATGTGTGGAGTAAGAGTAGTAGATGCAGGCAGGAGTCGGTCTACTTGTCACGGACATGATGCCTATATTCACAATCATTGCCTTGGATATCGTCATAACTATGCGCTTTTCTATCAATTGCTCAACATTAATTTGTTTACCCACCGTATGCTTTCTTTCAAGAGAGAAGCCTCTAGTGAAAACTATAGCCCCCGGGTCTATTATTATCATATCTATAAAATCAAAAACACAAAAATACCTTGCTGCAATTTATTTACTTTTATCTTATTTTGCACTTTTACTTATCTTTTATTTATATCTATCACTATCAGATCTCATCCTTGCAAGTAACCGTGAAGGGATTGACAACCCCTTTTATCGCGTTGGGTGCAAGCATTTGTTTGTTTGTGTAGGTGCAACCATTGGTGACTTGTGTGTTCCTCCTACTGGATTGATACCTTGGTTCTTAACTGAGGGAAATACTTATCTCTACTTTGCTGCATCACCCTTTCCTCTTCAAGGGAAAAACCAACGCAAGGTCAAGAAGTAGCACATAAGCCCTGAAGGTAAGGATATTTGGAGATGGCCAACTAAATCAGGAGAGTTTCAGTACAACATCTATTATGATTTTGCTCACTCTCACATAATTGTTGACCTATCTTGAAGTGGATATGGAAATGCTCTTGCACTCTAAAAAGAAAGGTTTTCGGTTGGTTACTCTTGGTGGATAGGCTTAACACAAGGGATATGATGCAACAGATACACTGGAATATACAGGATGATACTTGTGTGCTCTGCCAATCATCCACTCATGTGGACAGAATACATATGTTGTTTACTGCCTTTTCAGCCAACATGTTTGGAATTATCTTGGACAGCACTTCCCAACCAGTCAACTTTCATAATGGCTTCTGCAGCCAGGAAGGAATTTGCTAAGCATTCTTTTCTGAAGTGGTTTTCACGGCTTCACGGAACATCTGGACCCAAAGGAATGGGAAGATTTTTAGAAATGAGACACCTGGCTTTAGGTCCTGGAGGAGGAACTTCATATATGATGTTTCACTTTTAGCTCATCGGATCAAGTGTAAATATAAAGATAGTGTGCTGTCTTAGATAGCTTCTCTCCCATGGGTAGGTTTTGTAGGTAGTCCCTTAACCCTCTACCCCCTCCTCTTTTGTACGAATTGTATATTATGCTTCTATTTTTTTAATAAAGAGTTGTGAGGTTGTTGCCTTGCAGTACATAGTCAAAAAATAGCTCCAACTGATATTACCGATAGATTGTAGACGAAAGAGGGGATGCCATCCGGGGCATCCCCAAGCTTAGACGCTTGGGTATTCCTTGAATATTACCTTGGGGTGCCTTGGGCATCCCCAAACTTAGGGTCTTGCCGCTCCTTATCCCTTCATCCATCAACTGATCTCACCCAAAACTTGAAAACTTCAGCACACAAAACTCAACAGAAACTTCGTGAGATCCGTTAGTATAATAAATCAATCATCCACTTTAGGTACTGTTATAAATATATTGATAATTCCCTTGAATAATACCTACTGTATTCTAACTTCTCCATGACTTAAAGCCCCCAATATAATCCATAGCATCATCAAATTAACCACACTATGCAATAAAAACAGAATCTGTCTAAAATAGGACAATACGTAATGACAGAATTTTTATCCATACTTATGTAACTACAAAAATTCTTAAAAATTAGTTAAATGTAAAAAAATTGTATCACAGTAATGTGTAAAAAATTCAACAATTGAGCATGTTCTAGTACACGAGAATAATTCACGCGCTGGACGCTAACTTTCTGTTTCTGCACAGTACCGGTTTTCAACAATCATCCTAAAGGCTTTACTTGGCACAAACACTAACTAGAAGATAAAAGCACAATAATTGAAGTAGCAATAATCATGTTGAATCAAGAAAAATAAAATAAAATAAAAGCAAAAGAGAACTATTGGGCTGCCTCCCAATAAGCGCTATTGTTTAATGCCCCTAGCTAGGCATAATGCATAGTGTCAAGTATTATCATCTTCCAAAGTGATTCCATAGGTGGCTCTCATAATGGATTCATATGATGGTTTAACTCTCTTCCTTAGGAAGTGTTCCATCCCTTTCTTTAGTGGGAATTGGAATCGTATATTTCCTTCTTTAATATCAATAATCGCACCTATGGTTCATAAAAATGGCATACCAAGAATTATAGGACAGGACAGATTACACTCAATATCAAGCACAATGAAATCCACGGGTACATAGTTTCTATTAGCAAGTATGAGAACATCACTAACTCTACCCCAATGGTTTCTTAATTGTGGAATCCGCTAAATGCAAGTTGAGAGAACATTCATCCATATCGGTAAGACCTAGAACATCACATAAAGATTTTAGTATAGTAGAGACACTAGTGTTGGAAATATGCCCTAGAGGCAATAATAAAGTGGTTATTATTATATTTCCTTAATCATGGTAAAGGTTTATTATTCATGCTAGAATTGTATTGATTGGAAACTTAAATACATGTGTGAATACATAAGCAAATACCAAGTCCCCAGTATGCCTCTACTAGACTAGCTCGTTGATCAAAAGATGGTTAAGGTTTCCTGACCATAGACATGAGTTGTCATTTGATAATGGGATCACATCATTAGGAGAATGATGTGATGGAAAAGACCCAACCGTTAGCTTAGCATATGATCGTTCAGTTTATTGCTACAACTTTCTTAAATGTCAAATACATATTCCTTCGACCATGAGATAATGCAACTCCCGGATACCGGAGGAATACCTTGTGTGCTATCAAACGTCACAACGTAACTGGGTGATCATAAAGATGCTCTACAGGTATCTCCAAAGGTGTCTGTTGAGTTGGCGTGAATCGAGATTGGGATTTGTCACTCCGTATGACGGAGAGGTATCTCTGGGCCCTCTCGGTAATACAGCATCACAAGAAGCTTGCAAGCAAAGTGACTAAGGAGTTAGTTACGAGATGATGTATTACGGAATGAGTAAAGAGACTTGTTGGTAACAAGATTGAACTAGGTATGGAGATACCGACGATCAAATCTCGGGCAAGTAACATACCGACGAACAAAAGGAACTACGTATGTTGTCATAAAGGTTCGGCCGATAAAGATCTTCGTAGAATATGTATGAACCTATATGGGCATCCAGGTCCCGCTATTGGCTATTGACCGGAGAACCGTCTTGGTAATGTCTACATCATTCTTGAACCCGTAGGGTCCGCACGCTTAACGTTCGTTGACGATATAGTATTATATGAGTTATGTATGTTGGTGACCGAATGTTGTTCGGAGTCCTGGATGAGATCACAGACATGATGAGGAGCTCCGGAATAGTACGGAGGTAAAAATTGATATATGGGATAATGGTGTTTGGTCTCCGGAAGGGTTCCAGAATTCACCGGAAGGGGTTTCGAATGTTTCCCGAAATGTTCGGGTATGAGAACACTTTATTTGGGCCAGGGGTAAAGCCCATGGGGCTTTAGGAAGGTGCAAAAGGCAGTTTTGCCGAGTCCAATGTCCAGACGCCAAGGACCCTGGCATCTGGGGCCAGACACCAAGGACCCTGCCGTCTGGTCCTGGAGTCCGAGAAGGACTCTTGCCTTGTAGGCCAAACCAACTTTGAGGAGGCTCTTTCTCCAAGAAACGACCCCAGGGCTCAACATATAAATAGAGGGGCAGGGCTAGCACCCGGAACACATCAAGATTCACCAAGCCATGTGCCGGGCAACCCCGTCTAGTTTCCGTTGTGCTTGGCAAAGCCCTGCAGAGATTGTTCTTCATCAGCACCGTCACCATGTCGTCGTGCTGCCGGAACTCATCTACTACTTCGCCCGTCTTGCTGGATCAAGAAGGCGAGGATGTCATCGAGCTGAACGTGTGCTGAACGTGGAGGTGCCGTACGTTCGGTACTTGATCGGGACGGATCGTGAAGGTGTACGACTACATCAACCGCGTTGATAAACGCTTCTGCTTAACGGTCTATGAGGGTATGTAGACATACTCTCCCCTCTCGTAGCTATGCATCTCCATGGATAGATCTTGCATGTGCGTAGAATTTTTTTTGTTTTCCATGCAACGTTTCCCAACAACTAGCTCCTAGGTCACATAGAGCATTACATTCATAATCTTTAATCTTGACTTTAATTGTAGGTTCCGAGTCATCTCGTAGTTTCCTTGGTATAGACACTTCCAATTCTAGCTTTTCTTCATGGGCTTTAATAATGACTTCCAGGATGTGTTTAGTAAAAGCTTTATTTTGTTCGTAAGCATTAGGTGAATTAATCATGGATTGCAACAAGGAAATGCATTCAATAAAAGAACAATTATCATAATTAAAGTCCTTGTAATCCAAAGTAGTGGATGCATCGCTATCTAAAGTTTTGACCTCTTGGAACCAACTTTTGTTGTTTTTATCATTAAAATCTTCACCCATCGAACACTTGGGACGCCTTCTAATTAAAGTTGACTCATCTCCAGTCCCTATATCATCAAGTTTTAGATTACTAAACACAGTTTCAATAGGTGTCACACCAATCATTTTAATGTCTTCATCATTACTATCATAAAAACCGGATGCGAGCGCCCACTACAAAAAAAAGACACATCCATGACATTTTGGGCCGAACGAAATTTTTTCTGTCATGCTTATGACACTTCTATGATGATAATTGTAACAAATGCACGTATCATCATAGATGTGGTGGGCTCCTACTTCTATGACAAAAAATCATGACAGAAAATGGGCTTTTCGTCCTGGGTGGGCCGGGGACGCACCTGCATGACATTCTTTGGGCCGTCCATGACAGAAAAAATCGTGGTAGAAGCGAGGGCGAGGAAAATTTCGGGGAGTTCCCGGTTACGGTGGGTGGTCGGGGCCGAGCGATGCACGGAGGTTTGCGCGTTTCTCTCATAGACGTACGCGCGTGTGTGCGAGGCGTTGGGCTCTAACTGAACCCGAGCGAGGCGTTCGCTTACTGAACCCGAGCGATTGCACTAGCTACGTTACTGAACCAGAGTGATTCCTTCGCAACTGCTGCTAACTGAAGCCGATCGAAGCTGCCTCTTGATGAACAGTCCCCGGTGGGGGTTGGATGAACAGTTCTCGGTGGGGGGTTGGATGAACAGGATCCCGTGGTAGTAGAGGCCGTTGCCGCTGGTTGAACAGGACCCCGATTGAGGAGGTGGGGGTGGATGAACAGTAGCCGGTGGAGGGACCCCGTGGAGGGCTGGTTGCACAGGACCCCGTGGAGGGCTGGTTGAACAGGACCCCGTGTGGAGGGCTGGTTGAACAGTAGCCGGTGGAGGCCGGATGAACAGGACCCCCCGTGGTGAACAGTTGCTGGTGGAGGCTGGAAAAAGTTGACGGTGGATGAACAGTAGCAGGTGGAGGCTGGAGGAAGTCGACGGTGGATGAACAGTAGCCCGTGGAGGCTGGAGCGAGGCAGTAGACGGTGGATGAATAGTAGCTTGTGGAGTCCTGTTTTGCGGTACGCCACACCCCTCCCGATGAACAAGACCCCCGTTTCGACCGTAGGCGCTCCAACACAAGTCCGTTTCCTCCGTTTTGCGGTACGCCACACCCCTCCCGATCAACAACACCCCGTTTCGACCGTAGGCACTCGAACACAAGTCCGTTTCCTCCGTTGTGCGGTACGCCAGACCCTTCCCGATGAACAGGACCCCGTTTCGACCGTACGTGGTCGAGCAGAAGGCCGTTTTCCTCTGTTTTGCGGTACGTCAGACCCCGTTCCGGCTGTTCCGTCCAAGCCAATTGGCTCCCGTTGAACACGACACATTCCGACCTAGTGGCTTCGCTCCCGATGAACAGAACGCGTTCAGACCCAGTCACTTGGCTCCCGGTGAACACGACGCTGTTTTCTCCATTCCGACCCAGCCGGTTAGCTGCCGATGAATAGGACAACGTGGCTGCCGTCCGTTGCCTCTCCATGTACACGAGCTCTGGCCGTCCGTATGCGCGAGTACGCGTTTCGAGACCCCGCTCGTATGTACGTACGTGGCCGTATTTTTTGGCGTGTGGCTGTATGTACGTGTACATGGTTTAGACGGGACAGCCTGAACTGCTACGTGGGGGGCTCTACTATGACATGTGCCGCTACTTACTCGGCCACGGTTCATCATTGCAGAGTGACCGATCGACCAGTATGTACGTACATGTTCGCGACAAGACATACAACGCTATGTACGCTTCGACCGGGTGGGTCCCAGCTGTCAGGGGGGATAAGGACGCACTTTCTTGCGTGCGAAGATATAGCTGCTGGGTCCCAGCTGTCAGGGGGAGGAAACATTTTTTTTCCCCGTAATAAGGACGCACTTCCTTGTGCGAAGATGTAGCTGGTGGGTCCCGGCTGTCATGGGGAGAAAACATTATTTTTCAGGGTAAAAAGGATGCAGTTGCATGCATGTGTCCATGGGCGTGGTGCGTCCCCACTGTCAGCCTCTCACGTACAGTCATCTTCCGACGACTCTCGTTTGTTGACCACGTTGACCACACCGTGCCGAGCACACCAAGGCCGGTGGACGACGGCGAGGCCCCAGACTGGAACGACCAGGAGATGGGGAAGACGCGGCAGTGGAGTCGCAAATAGAGAGGAGTGGGAAACTTGACTGGTTCGGGTGCGCGGCAGCACTGCCGCCCACAGGAGACAGGAGCAAGAACAGAGGTTGAAGAAGCAGCATGGCTGTTGGATTAACATCCAACGGTCCAGCTGCTAGAATCATTTGTTGATTAAGTTGACAAAGCCCTGCGTGCGCGTCAGCTTAGTAGGCCCACAAGTCAGCCACCAAATCTGCCGAGTCCCAGCTGTCATCGGGAGGAATAGTTTTTTTTTGCATAACAAGGAGGCGCTTCCTTCCGTGCGAAGATACAGCCGGTGGGTCCCAGCTGTCAGGGGGAGGAAATATTTTTTTTCAGCTTAATAAGGAGGAACTTTCCTTGCGTGCGACCATGGACCTCGTGGGTCCCAGCTGTCAGGCTCTCCACGTACAGTCCTCTTCCGATGACTCTCGTTTATTGACCACGCCGCGCCGAGCGCAGCAAGGCGGTGGACGATGGCGAGGCCCCGGACGGGAACAACCCGGAGATGGGAAGACGCGGCAGTAGAGTCGCAGATTGAGAGGAGTACAAGTGTTATCACTGGTTCTTGTGCGGCGTGGGGCTGCAGTCGATGGAGAATAACAGGAGGTGTGGAAGGGGTGGAGGGATAGCCTGGCCGGCGGTGGGGTAGCGCTTCGCAGCGATGCGTGCTAAGCAGAGCCGCTAGCCGCTGGAGGCCAGAGCAGGCGGACCCGGCGACGCTGGAGAAAGAAGACGAGAGATTGAAGATGCATGCTGGTCGTTGGATATAAATCCAATGGCTGTGGATGTCAGAATCATTTGTTGACTAAGTTGACAACGCCTTGCGTAGGCTTCGATCTATTGGCCCACATATCAGCCTGCAAAAATGTGACATATATTTAACCCATGTTTTCTAGAATTTACAGTTCATTTGCTGGGCTGGGTGAACAAATAATTTCGCGTCAATGCGGCCCATTTAATATTTTCTAAGAAATCCCAGCCCATTTGCACTTTCTTGAAATACACGAATTAGCTGGGCTTATTCTATATTTAATGTTAAGTTAGAAGGAGCAATTAATATCAAAAAATAAACCGAAGCTACACATTTTATTTTATACTAGCAAATGTGCCCGTGCGTTACACCGGTGTCGTCCGTGCTTCAATAAAAAAAAACGGACTCTTAGTCCCTCTCGTTTGTCGACTGGTCGGGCACACTGTGCCTAGAAATGGCAAGCTCCTCCTCCTCCTCTGAAATAATGAGCTCTTCGTCCCTTGAAAAACCTCCCCGGTGTACCATCTACACACCCCCATGGGTCATCGGGTCATGGTTGGTGGCTCCTGATCTAGACTAAGAAGGCCTCGCTATGGACTTTAAGTGGCTCCACTCTTCATGTCATGTCGGGCAATGTCGTTGTTAATTGTGGGAAATCCATAAGAACCTCAGTTGTGTCATTTCATCATTCACCACATGACACATAAACCGAAGCTTCAGAATTGCAGTAAATCACATATTTTTAAACCCAGTAGTCGGTATAGAGATCCTACCAAGAAAATACTATGGAAGGACATTTCGCCGCAGTTGTGACAATCAGAGCAGTAAGGTGATCACCTTAGAAAGTTTTTCCACAACCAAAAGCATCAGAAATACTACCATGTTCCTGCAAAAACTATGGGGAACAATGTATCACACACACACACTGGAACTATTTCCTCAAAATATATAAGATCGAGATTTAATGGCGTCGGAAGGAGATGAAAAACCAACATCTGCAATTTTTTGGCTAGACCATAATAAATAAAAACACAGGTTTTCTTATGAAAACTGAAACTCAAAGTTAAGTTCTAGACAAACCTGTCTTTTAAACAAGAGGTGTATCCGCACACAGCCTTGATGCAGCATGTCTTCCGTGTACGCATATGCCAAGTTCCAAACATCTGTCGGCTGAGCTATCTCTCACGATTCGCTCCCTCCCTGATCTCTCACTCTCTCTATTAAATCCCCACAAAGAGCGCTCACTGTGTAACAAGCTATGTCTGTAATAAGTCCTCATGCGATCAACCTCGCAACCGCCAAGCCGCCCCTGGGCTCCGCATGTGTGCTGCCACAGCTCGGCCGGCCGCGCATGCTCGATCAACTTTCTCCCATCAACTGGCTCTTCCTCAGGAGTAGCTCAACACCTTCTCACCGCCAACCAAGCCGCCATCGTTCTCCTCTACTCCACTAATCCACGGGATCCAGAACAATGGCTGGCGCCGTCCGGATGGACCTAGTCGTGCCGCCCCAGCTTGAGCTCCACCAGCACAGGGTGCATCTACTCCGAGCGAGCTCGGCACCGCGGTAGTCGCAGATGTTCCTGTTGCCGTCGTGCACCGATGATCCTGCTCACGTGAGGATTGTTCCTGCAACTGCCACAATCGGGTGCATGGATTTTAGGGATCCTTTCCTCAGAGTGTCGAGCTTGGAGACCAATTAGCTCGCGGGCTCCGGTTTTATTGGCGAGCTGGAACTTGGAAGTCAGCGCGGCTGGTGAAGGCTTCCATCACGTACACGGGCGAAGTACAGGCAGAACCCCCACACGGACGATGACGGTTCAAGAAACAACCCCACGCTAGATGTTGGAACATGTGATGTGCGCTAGCTGGCTTTGCATCGCTAAACTGGACTTAGGCTTGTCGATTGGCTAGCATGGCTGGGCTTCTGTGCGCTGGGTCCAATTGGTAGTTTAGATCGATCGCTTTGCCCATGTGAAGAAAAAAAGCTGAGGTTGATTGATCGAAGGGCTTTGCATGGCAGATCAAAGGGCTAGGCGTGTTGCGTCCGAGTAGAAACGCAATCGTGTTTTTTTTTTTTTTTTTTTTTTTTTTTTGCGGAAACAGATCCGTGGAGACGTGCGCCTGTGCTTGGCCAATGATCGATCGTTTTTTCATCCAATATGTGCACCTTTTGCGGGAACGGATCGATCGATCGACCGCAGTCGTTTTTTTTCGGAGACGGATCCATCTATCCATACGTGCGCCTTCGCGGGAACGGAACGGATCGATTGATCGGGTTTTTGATCGACCGTTTTTCTTCGGAGATGGATCATCCAAATTTCTTTTATATCTACTTTTAAATCTCAGCCGTCAATCCTTATAGTTAACGTAAAATTAACGGAAGTAAATAGATGACTTATGGAGAACTATGAAAGCTTCCTCCCTTTAATATTAGGTATAGATATAGATAAAATTAACAAATTAGCGAGTTATTGCTCAAAAGAAAAATGAGCGCGTTATTATTACATTGGTCCTTAAAATCTTCATAAACTTTTGTACGCAATCATCAGGATTTTCCTTGCCTGTGAGTCAAAAACAATCAAGATTTTCCTTGCCAACTTCTGTTAAACATTTACTTTTATAAGTTAATAAGACGTGGGATCTTTTTATAATGTATATATAAGTCTCTATTAAATATACGATAATAGTAATAATATAAATATATATAATGTGGTTAGAATAGAAAATATAAATTGGACACTGTATTATTACTCTTATATATAGATAAATAGAACAGAGATCTGCGTTTTATTAAAAAAATACATTGGGCTGCCGATATTTAAGAAAAAGTAAAACCTACGCTGGGAGGCCCATAGGCCGGTACGTACACGATGGATCTCAAAAAATAATTTAAAACCACTGTCTCGATATGTCGTGGGCTACGCATGTTAAAAAACAAAACCTAGACCTAGCTGATACTTGTTCGCCCTCTGAAAAAAATGATACCAGCTAGATACCCGATACCCCGTTCCCGCAACTAAAAAAGATCCCCGATACCCCTGAAAAAAAAGCTCTCCGATGACAGTCATCGTTGGAAATTTATTTCGTTTATTGACTAGGTTGACAAACCCGTGGGCCCCAATGTCAGTATACAATTAGGAGGAAGCTTTTTTTCCAATGAGGCACTTGCTTGCGTACGGCTTGGACATGGTGGGTCCCCACTGTCAGCCTCTCGGCGTACAGTCCTCTCCGGATTCCTCTCGTTTGTTGAGCATGTTGACAACGGCATACGGCGGCGCTACAGCGAGCACACACGGACGGGAAAGAACCGGAGCAGGGGAAGACGCCTTCATTCTTTCGAACATACCGCACTAGCCCGGTGGCTGCAGCCCTCTCACCCAAAAGCTGTACTGCCCGGGTTCGATTCCAACTGGTGCAGTTGAAAAATATCTAACACTTGCCAAAATTTCGTCCCTGATTTATTTAGTTTTTCGCACACTCAACATTGTCTTTTCATTTTGAAAATAGCATATCTTTTTGACTTTGCATCATATGAAGATGTGCTATACATGAATGTTGATCAGCATGATGTTAACTTGTTGTTAGTTCCATTCTTTACCATGAATAAAATTTCCAACATTCTGTTATCCATGTTTGAAAAGTGCGTGTTGATTTAAATGCTCTGCCTTTGAAACATATAGTTTCTTATCTGAAAATCACTTGTACAAGCAGCCATCGCCGGTGTTGGATTCGATGCCGTGCTTCTTCAATCCCTCGGCAGCGCGAGGGGGAAATAAACTTCCGTCCCGTGCTGCCGGTTGGGGAATGGTGCGAACTGGATTAAAGAGGGGGCCGGCGGTGCGACTGAAGAAGCACATAAGACGTGATTTTTTTTCAGTGGATGGCTCTCGATGACGTTTTTTTACTTGCCTCTGCACCATACAACTTGTATTTTTAGCCTCCCAGTCCGTGGTGGACCAGCAGCCCATTTGCTGGGCGGGCCAACCTACAGAAAGCAGCACTTGATTTTTCATCAAGGCCCAAAAACAACGCAATACTATGTTTGTTTTGAGGCCGAAAACATTATGGCAGGGGTTGAGAGGGGGAGGGGGGAAGACAGAGCAAAAAGATAAAAAAGAGCTGATGCGCCGTTGCTACCTTAACAAGCAGGTGCAATTCTTCTCAGGAAGAAGGTGTGCCGTTGACACTCACACGTCAAAATCCCACAGTAGACATTCTAACAAGTTTACACACAAATACAACGGAAAAGGTAAACATTCGTATCAAACTCAGGTTCACAGGACACGTTCATATTCATAGCCAACATTCACAATCAACAACTCAAAAGATTCATATATACACAGGTTCAGCATGTCTATGCATCCAAATGATTGATAGATCACAAGACAATATTCATAGATAATTCACAAAAAGATTCAGATATACACATGTTCAGCATGTTTATGCATCCAAATGATTGAGATCACAGCCAATATCATCCATAGACAAACTTTAATTACCTAGGGTACAGACTGGTAAATGGTGTTCACTCGGTGGTACTTCTTGCTAAAATTAATGCTTGTACGAGTAAACTTTCGAGTACATAAGAGGCAGCACAGACAATCTGAACTTTGCTTGTAGGTTTATCCTCGAGATAGTGGCCTCGATGCCGAGGGAGGTTTGAACAACTTGGCCACTACTTTCATTCAACTATCTTGGTCCTGTAGCTCGCCAAAATTCTACATTGCAGACAAGAAAGGAGGCGGTCGATAAAATAAACCACCCAAATTTTTTGTGCAGTTTAACTAAAATGGAGCATCCCTGGCGTGCAGACTGATTAAGTGCTAGATGAATATACGCGTCAACCAACTTGTCTGGAATCTTTAGACTCCATGCCATACAGTTCGCTACCATATGTGCCGATAACCAAAAGGCACAAGTTGGGACCAAAGACTGGACTGTGTTTTTCTGGGCTATGCGCCAAGCAATATTGTTGGCGTTCACTCTGGCACTTCTTCTTGTCAACATCGATGCTTGTCTGAGTGAACTTTGGAGTACATAGTAGTAGCATAAGTATCTATCCATCTGATCTTTTTGTGCAGTTCTACTGAAATCGCCCAATGTAATGATTTGCCTGTGAGTTCAGGCTCCAAGTTACTCCTTTATGAAATCAGCAAATAGTAGCACAATACCAAATTACCAATATATATGACAAGAACAATAATCAGGATAAAGACCGGTACCAACCTGTGTGAGGTAGCATATCAAATACTATTTCCTTTGACTAGAAGCCGAGATAAGTGACTGACAGGAAAGGAAGGAAGCAGTCGAGGCAATGAAGCACCCAAAGTTTTTGTGCAGTTCCACCAAAATCGAGCATCTCTGTTGGCACATATATTGAGAGAGTGAGATTACTGTAATAGTGGGACTAGTTGATGAAACATACACTAACAAATAGAAGCACCCTCATTATCTTAATGGGTAAAGTTAGCAACATAGTAGTCTTGCTTAAAGAGGGGTATTAGTTTATTTAATCAGTGCCAATTAGCTCAACACTCAGCATTGCCATGTATCATAGGTTGCAAAACTTTAACGTGCAAAGATAAAGGAGTTTCTCATGACAGTAGCAACATAGTAGCACGATACAAATAGAAATGACAGCAAACTAATATGGATGAAGGCCTTAGGCCGGTACCAACCTGAGCAAAAAAGCTTATTCAAGTAGTCTCAGAAGAGATGATAAAGCGCTCACTGGAATCATTCAATAGTATATATTTTTGTGCACTTCAAATGTATGGTTGACATCACTCTTGTTTACCAGTGGTGAGATTATATCGAAAGATTATCAAGAACTTCCAGCAGAGTTAAAGCACTGGCTGGAATACAGTTCATTGTATTCTCTTGTGCAGTTCCACTAAAATGTACGATTGGCACAACATGATCCCTGTTTGCACGAGTAGGAACAAGGTGAAATATTCATTAGCTTAGTGAGAAAGGATAGAAAGACATTAGCATATTACTTTAACAGTAGCATCAAATTCATGATGGACAATACGCAAAACATTGCCTCATTGAACAAGTGGCAATAAATTGACATGCAAAATAATAGCATTATTATGTCATGACACTACCAAGATTCCCTCCCTGCTCCACCACATGATTTACCTCCACAGACACACATACACACGTACATGATTCAGCATAGGGTGCTACTAAAGATTTGTTTAACTCCGACAGGAAAATTAGGCAGCAATAAATTAGTGCTACTTAAATACTCCTAATTAATTAAGTGACCTTACAGGAGAGACATCAGAAGTGGAAGGGCTCCTGGAGGATCATCTCACATGTAAGGGAGACGTTGCCGGAGCCCTTGAATGGCCTCAACTAAGGCCTCGGCTTCAGCAAGATCACCTTGGCACTGTTGAATCGTGTAGAGCTGGGTCACACACGCATCCAGAATCCAGTTAATTAGTATGATGTGTCGTCAATCCAAGTACTACTCTGCTGCATTTCTCTATCTATCTCTACTCTTATAAAAAATAGAGTTG
Source organism: Thinopyrum elongatum (assembly GCA_011799875.1). NCBI lineage: Eukaryota > Viridiplantae > Streptophyta > Magnoliopsida > Poales > Poaceae > Thinopyrum > Thinopyrum elongatum. Next base: position 644,414,970 of record CM022298.1, on the reverse strand, counting down.
GTGATGATGGTGTGCCTGCCATCCTGCAATATAGGCCGTCCGATTTATATCTGACGGATAGGAAGGAAACTATGGCAATTTTGCAAAAAGATACCCACACCCCTCTCCATATTTGCAAAGAAGGCCTTCCCTCGTTCATCCTTTTCTCTCACAAGATAAACTACTCATACAAATGCATCTTGATGTTACGTGCAACACACGGGTATCTTGCCAGTCTTCCAAGTAAAGTAAGACTAGTAGCAACACAACAATACAATACCACTAGTAAGATGTCAGGATAACATAGGACGGTACCATCGTGTTATCTTCTTCATTTCATCCTTCTTCTTCTTCTTCGTCTTCCTCTTCATGCTCTATTTCTATTTCTCCTCACAAGTTGGTGAAACCAAGTACATGATTGGCCTTCTATTTCAGAATTGGTTTTGTCAGTGAGGGAGTACAAGTGTACTAGTAAACAATAGCATTATTTTCTCATGGCAGTCGCAAAATAGAGGTGAACACATGCATTAAATATCATTCTTACCTAAAGGAAGGTTATGGTGCCAATATGGAGGATGAAGGTTGGAACACAGATCTCCCTTTGTGCAGTTCCACTGAAATGAACCAACGGTTCCATTATGACATTCTAGTTAAACAGCACAAAAGTTACTTCTTTTAAGAAGTGTTTTGTGCAGTGCACCAAACGGTCGCAATAGCAACGAGGTGAAATGGATATCTCTATTTGCACAAAAAGCTACAGAGGAAACAGTCAGAGTATCAAACAATTACTGGCAAAAACAATTGGTTAAACTTGTCATGGCTTATAACAGTAGCATGGCTTCATTTTACCAGGTGCATTAGATTAAGAACAGCTAAATATTTGCTATAAGGGTGTGGAACAAAACAATTGGTTAAACTTGTCATGGCTTATAACAGTAGCATGGCTTCATTTTACCAGGTGCATTGGATTAAGAACAGCTAAATATTTGCTATAAGGGCGTGGTACAGTGGGTGCACCAGCAGTCCAGCACCATGTACCTAAACCGGGGCATAAAGTGGTGATTCAGAGTTTGTTGCCCCGAGAAACAAACATCCAAGAAACATATCTGGGTTGGTCCCATTTTTGTTCACTCTAGCCACCTATTCCTATGTGTGGATAGCAAATCTAGTCCTGGTCATACCACTGTGTACAACATTTCCCCTATATTTCCCTTTTCGACCAAGAGACCGGTTGGATGACCAGTCTGTACTACTTTCACCCCCTTTCTTTCCTGTTTATACCAAGTCTGATGTACATACTAAAATTTCCCCCTTTATTTCTTGTTTGAACCAAGTACAAGATTCGACTCCATGAAGTAGCTTTACCTCTAACAATAGAAAAAAAAATTAGGTGAAGTTGGACCATCCGATCGAGCCTAGCTACGAGGGGGGCTGAGAGGTAGAAAATGATGCACATGCAGCGACGTTGTGAGCTGGGGAAGTAGAGCTAGGCCGGTTTCGAAGGAAGATATACCTGAAGGTCGTCGGGGTGTGGATAGGTGGGCGGCGGGAGGCCGGATCCACACACACTAGGGCAGCGACGAAGGGATCGGAGGACCTCCCGCACCGGCGCTCGGCCAGAGATAACGGTGTGGCCGGTAGTGGGTCTCCTCCCTCGCTGTCGATGATGGCCTAAACGCTGCCCCTCCTCCCCTTCACCGGCGAAGGGGGATACGTCTGAATCTGTAACCAGCGGTAAGGATAGAAAGACAGTGTTACCACCGCTATCTTGTTTAGATCTGGAGAGGATGAGAGTGTGTGAATAGAGCAACCCTAGCAAGCAAGCGCGGAGGCTCCTGCCTATATATATACGTATAGTGGGGTAGTTTTCTTTTTTCACTCCATCAAAACAATCTTTTAAAATTGTGTACGTGCCAGGTTGCCTTTTTTTTGAGTTGTTGATTGTTTTTTGGATAGCTACCCGCTTATTCCAAGTGGTGTTACGGTGTGCCAGGTCGCACTTTGTATCGTTCAAATTTGGTACTAGGCCCTCCATTAAGTGAACAACCACCGCCTCGTAAAAATTGTGAACAAGCGCACGGCTAAAATTATCGGAAACGTGGGCTGCACCAACATGCATTATTATTTATATTTTCTATGTGGGAGTATCCTCAAAACAAAATGTGAGAGTACAATCTTTATTGGGCCCCTTTGTAATTTGTGCTAAATTTTGACCAAAGATTTAACTGGCAAAATGTTAGTGCATGTTAACAAAAATTATATCCTTGGATTCGTATTTGAACATAGTTTTCAATGATGTAATTTTTTGTAACATGCATGAACATTTGGTTAGTTAAATGTATAGTCAAAATTTGGCACAGATTATCATAGGGACCAAGGACCAATAAACCAGGACGGAGCTCCTCGTCTGTCGTCCAAACTACTATATGACTAGCCGCTCTATTACATGCGGGACATCAAGCATCCGGGCCCGCGTGCCATCCACCAAATCACAGTGAGGTCCTACAGTCGAGACTCACCAGTCACCCCGGTGTGGCAGTCATGACCCGTCATATCACAAAACCCACACCTTTACCAGCAGTGGTAAAGTGGCCTCGAAGTTGGACTGGACGAAGCAACCATCATTTCACTGGAACGCTCGTTGAAGCCCTTTCTCCACTTTCTTGAAGAAAACCTCACTCCAGGCTACTCACTTCTGCCATTTTTCTTCTATACCGACGAAGGAAAGGTGGGCGAATCAGTTATGCTACTATATTTTCATTCCAAGAATCTTCTTTTTGTGAAGCACCGACCGATTCTCACTGCCTATTCTTTTCCCGTTTTCATTGCGATTGTGGTTTCCTTTCGATTGCTTTTTGTTTGTCAGTTTATTGATGGATCCTGGAGCACTAGGCAAAGAGTTGCCGGCGGACAACCCACTCGAGACAGAGATCTCCAGGAAGCGAGCAGCGACCAACGAGTTGGCCATGTTGGCGAACCAACCCATGGAGACGAAGAACTCCAAGAAACAAGCATTGGCCAAAGAGTTGACGACGTTGGCGGACGAACTCCTCAAAGAAAGCTGGAAGAACAGCAAGGGCCCCACCATGCCTACCCTAGAAACTCTAATGGCCACCTATGAGAGGCTCAAGGCTGAGTTTGAGGAGATAGTCGCTGTTGAGAAGCAGTATTTCCCTGGCAAGGCGATGGCCCCCATCGAGGAGATGGCCCCCGGAGGGATGGGATCCCTCGGTGAGCTGCACAAGGTAAAAAAAAGTTGTGGTTTTTGATTATTTGCAATGTGCTTGCTAATATGTTAGGGTTGTGCAGGTGCCGGTGGACGTCCTTGATGATTCCGATGTCGCGGTCCGTCCTGTGGACATCGCCCCGGAGATCGATTCCGATGCTGTTGTCCGTCCTGTGGACATCGCCCTGGAGATCGATTCCTATGCCGTTGTCTATCCTGTGGACATCACCCCAGAGATCGATTCCGATGTCGAGGTCCGTCATGTGGACATCGTCCCAGAGATCGATTCCCATGCCGCTGTCCGTGCTGTGGTCATTGCCCGAGAGATCGATGACAAGAAATAGTTGGTCGCGCTAATCCTTCAAGGTAGTTTGCATTGTGTTTAATTAGCAGAATGATGCGTGTTATCAAACCATCTTAGGGCTAGTGCACTGTCTTGTGTGGGCGGTACTTGCTACTTTTGTTTGATAGTGAATCATGCGAACCCTCTCCGAGTTGTGGAAACAGATGTATCCTCACTAGCTTTTGATGTAATATATGGCATGCTTAGATGTAAGTTTGAACTGTTTATCATATCTGCAGGGCTTGTTTGATGATTCTTGGTGTTAGTAGGCTAGGTACTGTGCGAGCTATAGTACTTGCAAACACTCACCGAAGAGAAACGTTGGGGCTGATGAGCTCGTGGTACGCTTATAGGTCTGATCCGTCGTCTATCGGCCAATAACCCAAGCTCCTAAAATTGTAGGCTTAGCGATCGATCAGACAATAGTCCACAATTATACATTAATTCACATCACACTCAAAGAGTTGGTTCACAGATACATTCACATTAATAGCCAGCAAAATTGGCACGTACTTCTAACATGCGTGAATGTGTAATTTTTTTGTTAGAAGCGTGAATGTGTAGTGACGTCGTACTTTCGGAGTGGCTACAGAGAGTGTGTAGGTGTGCTAGAGGGGTTGTGGGATGGAGAGAGATCTAGAGAGAGAGAAAGACCCTCCGGCCTCCTTTGGTTTGTAGGAATTTTGTAGGAACTCTATAGGATAGGATTTGCAAAGGAAAAATTCCTTTGAAGCCCTTTGGTTTATAGGAATGGATTCCTATTCCTATGTAGGATAGGAATCAATCCTTCATATTTTGGAGGAAAAAAATTAGCCTAGACTCAATGGAAAAATTCCTATCCTATGCACCAAATAACATCTCTTTCTCTATAGGAATTGAGATGCATGTCATCTCACTTCCTATGATTTTCCTATTCCTATAAAATTCCTATCCTATGAACCAAAGGAGGCCTCCATTTCTCTCTACTCCTAATCTTTAGATTGACAAAGGATATTTTTTGAGAACACAAAATCATAGCAGTACAGAGATGTACAAATCCTAGGCGGGCTAGTTTGGCCTAGTGGGTTTCAGTGATATGACGTGCTACAGTGCCGTCCAGTCTTCGTGTGTGGTAGCAGTATTGCGGGTACAGTAGGTTTTCTTGAAGAAGCGGAATCCAATGAAGTCATGATGGTTCCTTCGTCCGACCAACTTACAGTGGGAAAGGTTGGGCCTACGCTATGACCGGGGTGGACCAGGATAATTTTGTGCATGGCAAGTGGACCAGGATGGTCGACGTCCCACATGTCGGCGAATGAAAGTATTCTTTCCGATATCAAGGACGAGCAAGGAGTATTCATTGTTTATTTTTGATGAAAGCTATTGTCTCCACTGTTACGACGGAGGAGTGTGAAACACGGCAGCCCAGTGAACTTGGCATGTGCACAACTTCCTCCTTCCTCATGTACCATAGTGTTGACTATAAGGTTGGCTATAAGGTTACAACTTTTTCTCACTTTCTCTCTATCTATTTCCTCTCAAATGTTTTTTACCTTCTTTTTTTAGACACAATTGTTTGTTTATACCTTTTTTTTAGAATTAGTGTTTTTATACCTAGGAGCACGTGTAGAGACGGGCTCTTGCAGAGCCCACTCCTTCACTTTTTCAATGCCTCTCTCCTCCACATAAGCGGGCTTATAGCCCAGTATTGTACTTGCTATGAATGCGGGTACCTGGCGCCTGAGGGGGGAGCGCCCGGGGGAGGGGGGGAGGGATTTTCTGGTGGGCCAGGGTGGTCAGAAGCGGGCTTGGAAGCGGTCCGGACTCCCGCATGGTCCACCTCACATTATCACCATATTTCTTGGAGTCCGTGTGCGGTGGGCGGGTGATCTCTTCTCCCTCCCCCGTCTCTCTCTTCTCAGCCGACGCCCGCCGAGCGATTAGATTTCGGCTATCGACGGTTTATTCAATTGCAGTCCCACATGTCAGTGAAAATGCAAAACAACGCGTGTCCCCTTTGGTGAGCGGCGTGCGAGCCGGACTGTCGGGGGTGCGACGCGAACGCGACAGGCGTGCTTTAAGTGTGTCGCCTTTTCTTTTTGAACTTGCAAAGTGTAACATTTTCATGCGATCGATCGATAGAAATCCAGAACAAAATGACGAGGGCGGGGCTTTCCCGCGCGTTAGGCGGGCTAGTTTGGCCTAGTGGGTTTGAGTGATATGACGTGCTACAGTGCCATCCACTTGCTCCATTTTTATGTAAGCAAGCGTCTCCACTCTTACGTGGGAGGAGTGCGAAACACGACGGATCTGATTTTGATCGAGGGATAACTGTTCCCTGCGAAATAATGGAGCACCGTTAGCGATTATAGCATGATAGTTAGGGCATCTCCAGCGCTGACCCACAAATTTACACCGGAATCTGTCTGAGGACACTGATGCCAGAGGATGCCATCCAATGCTGCCCGCATACCTTTCGACAACTATATGAACTAATCGGACGAAATTCATGCAAACAAAGCAAATTTCAAATTAACTGGATAAAATTCATTACATTTCAAAAACTTTTCCTATAAACTGGACAAAATTCATTACATATTTCGCACAAACCATACTAAAACCTAATGTAAACCTAATCTAAACGAAAGCTGGCGCCCGACCACCATGTCCGTCCATGAGCCCCGAGAATTGACGATCCGGCTATTGCCTTTGCCTCCTCCTCATCCGCCTCGGCTTTGTCCAGCTCCGCCTCGATAACCTCCTCCTCCGGAGCACAAGGTTCTGAAGATTTCCACCTCCACGTCACAGTCAAGCGGCTAATCGGCCGCCGATGTTTACCCCACCAAGCTTGGCGTCGACTGAGTGGAGGAGCGGTGGTTTTCCTGGGACCAGAGCGGCGGTGACCTACCATGTACTACTCTTCCTCGCTGCCGGGTTCGTGGTCATGGCGGAGGAGGGCAGCCGGGGGGGAGCTGGCGATGTCCTTTGTCTGCTCCTGGGATAGTACGTCAAAGAGAGCTTTGGAGCGCGCCCGGAGCGGAGCCGGCGATGTCCTTTGTCTGCTCCTGCGACAGTACATCCAAGAGAGCTTTGGAGCGCGAGGAGGCCATGGTTGGAGTGGTGCCAACAGAAGGAAGGGACCGGAGGAGAATGACTGTGGGTCTTTGTCTATGGCTGGGGGCTGGGGCTGAAGTTAATATAGCAGCTGAATGGCAATGAGCCGCGGCAGACGGATGGACGGCTGGCGCCGGAGTAGGTTCGTCGGCAGCCGCGTGTCATTAATGTGGGCGGCAGACGGACGGATGGCCATGGTGTCGTTAATGTGGAGCAGTCTCTTGCACCGGGATGCCGCGCGGGTGGCGCTCTCTCGGCCGTCGCGCTGCTGCAATGCCGGCGCCAGTGAGAGGTCGCGTCGTGCGTGAATGCGGCATTGACATTCTGGAGTGACGGTGACCGTTTCAGGCGGGAAGCGTGCGCTAGCGATGGAAGGGGTTTCGGTAGGCCAGGGCGGTCAGACGCTAGTGTGGTGGTATATTGTTTTTGTAGTTTGCAAAAGTACTCAATTAATGTGGCAGTTCACTTTTTTTTTCTACGATCAACATACACCCTACAAAGCACCGTGTTCAAATTTGGCACTTCTCCGGGTTAATTTACCATATTTAGGCCATTATGTGCATTTTGTAGAAATTTACTACCACTATAAGAATTAACGAACATCTACATCATGCATATATGACTCAAAGCTTACATGCTATAGTGTGGTATTTGTTCATAATTTGGTTGCCAAATCTCATGCGTGCAATGCACGTGTACCTTACTAATAAACATAGTTTCTAGTGATATTATTTGTAGTTACATGCATCAACCAGGACGGAGGTGCACAACAATCAAATCACAGCTACAGCTACATGGGTGTGATGATAGGGACCATATAATCACCATATCTCATATATAATGACCGTATTGACCGTATTCTTAAGTACAATGATCAAAGTGAGCTATCAAGACAAGTTCGATGATCGCCAATGCATTTTACTTGGTAATAAATGACCAGGATTGAAGGGGGAATCCAAATTTCCTTCGTCGTCTGTCCTTGAGCTCTTGACAAACCAATGCACTATACGGTTGTCTGGCCACCCAGCCCCAGAGCTCTCACCAAGCGTCGTTCATGCCACCGCGCCGCACACTAATCGGTAAGGAAGCGATGGCATCCCGCTGTGCCGAGTTCCTCGCCGCCCACGACCGCACACAAAATTGTAGGGAAGCAATGGCATCCCGCCGGTCCAAGTTCATCGCCGCTCGCGACCTCACACCTACATGGGCGGACTTTGAAGCTGCCAAGGCCGAATGGGCGGTAGAGCAAGAGGCAGCCAAAGCTGCACAGAGGGAGCGAAAAAGGCATAAAGCACTCAAGAAAAGAGAGGCCCGCTGCCGCAAGAAAGAAGAGGACGCATTCGCTGCTGCGGAGAGCTCGGCGGAGATCCACGCACGGTGGGGTGTCACCGACAAAGCCGGGAAGGAGAACAACGGCGTCTGGCCAGCATGTGAGAAGTAGTAGTACTAGTAGTTAGTGTGTGTGTCTGTGTGTGTCGCCCGTACGTTTGTTTAATTAATTACGAGCATGTACCAGTACTAGTTACTACTGTAGTTTTTAGAGCAAATTACCAGTACATTAGCCTAGACTCAATGGAAAAATTCCTATCCTATGCATCAAATGGCATCTCTTTCTCTATAGGAATTGAGATGCATGTCATCTCACTTCCTATGATTTTCATATTCCTATAAAAATTCCTATCCTATGAACCAAAGGAGGCATCTGCTAGAGTACAGTACTACTGTAGCTAGCAGTATTGCTGGTACAGTAGTTTTCTTCAAGAAGCGGAATTCAACGAAGTCATGATGGTTCCTTCGTCCCAGCAACTTTATAGTGGGAAAGGTTGGACCTGTGATTTGACAGCTCATTTAGTCATTATTACTGTGGCGCGACAACCGGGCTGACTCTCCCTTGGAGTTCTGCGTGCATGGCAAGTGGACCAGGATGGTCGACGTCTCACATGTCGGCGAACAGAAGTATTCTTTCCGATATAGAGGATCAAGGAAACCGCGTGGTATAGTATCACTGCTGATTTATATTTATTTTTTATTTTTCACGAAAGTTAGCGTTTCAACTCTTACGACGAAGGAGTGCCAAACACGGCACATGCTGGTTGTCACACACGTCAGCGAAAGGAGTGGGACATGAACAGCGTGGTAGAGCGTCTCCACTTCTTCCACTTCTAGGTCGGAGACCACATGTAGTACTAGTAGTATGAATGATACAAAGTGCGACCCGAAGAGAAAGACGCGTCTAGTTGGAAGGTCTCGGGCCATACACGTAAACAAATATAAAACCTAATATGTGCCTCCAATTAATATAGTAGTAGAGTACTTAGGCACGTACATCATAATATCACCGTGCATTGCACGTACAACATTTAGTGGTAGTAAAAGACAAATGCCTATATGCCACGCATGTTCATACTATTTGTGCCTTTCTACTTCACTTACTACGCTACATTACTCAGGTTCGTACATCCCTGGGTACATGTCCGTCTCATAGTTCCAGTTCCACGTGTTCTTCATAGATGGAATGATCCATAACGGTGGGCAACGGGAGTCCATATCATCGCAGCTTCTTAAGTGTGGCTCCCCACGATGGAGACTCATCCAAACTGAAGCGGCATAGATCAGGGATAGAGGCGTTCAAGATATGAATCCGTCGGTGCGCAATGAAAACGCACCCGTTCTTCATGAACGGCAGGCCGTCGGCATCGTGCACGGAAGGTGGCATCGTTTGCACTATGGGGTAGTTGTCCCCGATGAAAATCGAGTACTCTTTAAGTGTGTTCATCCGCACCCAGGTAGCATCACGGGGGTCGAACACGCCGCCGTCCATCTAGTACACCTGGCATCTCAAACCTGGATACATCCTGACGTGCATGGTTGTGGTCCATGCAGTATAATAAGGTGACGTAAGCAGGGGATACAGATTAAAATAAAATACTTTATATTGCTTATTTCTACGAGGGGGAACGGAAGCAATGTATAGACCAGCTGCGGCACGAGCGACGACAAACAATTTGAGAGTGTTACCTGGGCCATGTACATTAATTAAAGTAGGAATAGTTTTGTTTGATGGGATTATGGCTACATAGCTAGTACTACACGGAATTGAAATTGTTAAGTCCTTTATAGTTTATACAACTGGCATTATAAAGTTGCGTAGATGACTATCCCAATCAATAAAAAGAAGGAAAGAACTACTCCTGCTCCTGGAGTACAAAGAGACATGTACTGAAATGTTATAAGATGACATGGCAATAAGATGTGGGAGACGAAGATGAATGAGGGAAGGCCTTATCTGCAAATGTGGAGAGGGGTGCGGGTATCTTTTTGCAAAATTGCCATAGTTTGCTTTCTATCCGTCAAATATAGATCGGACGGTCTATATTGCACGATGGCAGGCACACCATCATCACCAATTTGGTTTTATATTTTTTTATTATTATTTATTACTAGCAAGATGCCCGTGCGTTGCACGTAACATCAAGATGCATTTGTATGAGTAGTTTATCTTGTGAGAGAAAATGATGAATGAGGGAAGGCCTTATTTGCAAATGTGGAGAGGGGTGTGGGTATCTTTTTGCAAAATTGCCATAGTTTCCTTTCTATCCGTCAGATATAAATCGGACGGCCTATATTGCAGGATAGCAGGCACACCCTCATCACCAACTCTGTTTTTATAAGAGTAGATAGATAGATAGATTATTATTATTATAAGAGTAGAGATAGAGATTAGGAAGCTGGCGGGCGGTTCGTTGTACGGCACATTCGCGTCCATCCACTAGCCCGGAATTAAAGCACGCACGGCATTTACAGCGACTGGGATAGTTGTTTTCCGGGCGCATGGACCAACGCGGACTAGCGTACATGGTCGCCCTTTTTCGAGCACGCCTTCGACAAGTACGTGCGTGACATGCGTGCATGCAAATCTTGCGTGAACAAACTATGTGAAGCGGAGCGGTAGGCTGTCGAACTGCAGCCTGCATGTTGCAGCCATGTCATCCACCCGCAACCTAAAGGCCAATTCATACTCCGCTGGACTATACTGTACTACTATGCATTGTTTGGCACGAATGTTCCTTGGAGCTCGTGCTGCAACTGGTGTACTCCACAGCCCGCTTCCCTTCTCCTTCCTCTTCCACCGCCCGCGCACGTCCACGGAAAGTGACCAGTCAACCCTTATATAGGAGTGCTAGCACAAATAGATGCATGCATGACCACTAAAATTTCCTTTCTTTATCTCTATGAAATAAATGTGGCGTGAAACTCAAAGCCCTTTAAGTCTAAGTATAACGGAAATCATCGTCCTCCTCCAGCTCCGCTTCGCCCGCGTCGTCGTCCTCCTATTCCGGCTCTGCGTCGTCGTTTTCCTCCTCCGGCTCCGCGTGCTGCTTCGCCTCCAACGCCTCCTCGTCCGGCTCCGGCTACTCCAGACTCCGGAGACAGGGCGGCTGCGATCCGGGCTTCGCGCCGCCTCGAGATCAAAGCATGGCGTATGTCGTTACCTTCGGCCGGGCCATGGCTATCGGGCGACGGCGACCAGAGAAGAGGCGGCGGGAGGGGAATGAATGCAGCTACTGTTTGGGTTCGCAGTCTGGCTTAAATAAATGCACACCATCATGTGTACCCGCGGGTGCACAAATTGTAACATACGGGTCTGCTTAGGGGGCGTCACGTAACAGGTATGTGTGTGAGATTCTGAGAGACAGAGTGCGTGTGTGCGACTCTACTCTTCGGGCATGTACTCCACCTTTTGCATCGTGATATAAGTATAATGGTATTACACTTTAGCTTGTGATTTACGTGGCCATGTTAACGTGGTTGTGTAAAAAAATGTCACTTCCTGCTTGTGATTTGCGTTATATAATTATGACAACTTTGCTAACTACTAAAATAAAGTGGAATTTGTCCATGATATATAAGTAAATTAAGGTGATTGTTTATCATATGGGTAAGGTTGGACGAAGTGTGGTAGGAACAAATGCTCCACCTAGAGCATGTGTGTGTGAGATGGAGTCTTAATGTGTGTGTGTGTGTGTGTGTGTGTGTGTGTGTGTGTGTGTGTGTGTGAAGCGGAGTCTTTGGTGGCGAAAGTAATTTAAGTGTGTGTGGCTTCATCGTAGAGAGGTGATGTGTATGGCAAAGGCCACCAACGAGGGGGGTGCGAGAGAGAAGAGGCCCGTAAAGAGGGAAGAGAAGGCGTGTGCACGTGAGAGGAGTCGACATCGAGATAACATGTTTGTTCGAGAGACACCAAGGAAGACTACTATATATCGATGGAGCATGTAGGCGGGAATTAAACGAAGGGATGGTCTTATTGGTTTCGGGGATATATGGGAAGAGTGAGAGAGGGGGTAGCTAGAAGGAGATTGTTAAGTGTGAGTGTGTGTTTTAGAGAAGAGACCCATCCAGGCGGAAGTCATGTGCACACAAGAAGAGAACGATTCGATGTGGGGTTAGGGTTGAGGGTAATTAACTATGTATGGAGACATAGGAGACCTTGAACATGCATGTGCGAGAGGTATACATGTATGCGTGGGATGGGTGTGTGTGCGCGCGCGCATGATCGAGATAAAAGAAAGAAGACATAAGTCATAAGATCAACGACATGGGAGAGATGGATCGGTATGACAATATGCATGCATGTGAGAGTGGAGGGAAGAAGGCCCGATAATTGAGCATGTGTTTTTGTCTTTAAGAGATAGTGACGTGGGCTAGAGTATGCATCTATGGCGAGCAGAGAGAGCGAGACACAACGATTGTGCAAAAGAGACTATAGATGCATGTATAGAGAGACAGATATAGTGTGCATGATAGGAAGCAAGAGTGCGTGCGAGAAAGAAAGGTTGACGGAGAAACTTCAGATAGATAGAGAGATAGAGATGCTAGCTAGAGGGACATCGGCTAGTTTGTGTGTTAGAGATGACCGCCAAGTGGTTCAGAGGGGTGTAGTTATGTGTGTGTGACACTACAAGGACTAGTAAAATGCCCGTGCGTTGCTACGGGCAAAGTATAGAAAAATGATGACTAAGTGACATGAGTTAAGTCCTTCGAATATATATTGCCTTTTGTCAATTTCTTTAGCGGATACTATGAGAGCAGTTATGCATTAGTCGCCTCTTTTTTTGGTGGTAAATTTTTTTTATCGTCGTCTTCTTCCTTCTCTTGGTCTTCCTCCTTCCGTCCCCATGGCCCATCCTCCGACACTGGTCATCTTCGGTACCAATGTCGTCCGCCACCATACCCGAGCTGCCTTCTCTGCTGGTACACCGTTGCCCGACACTTGCCGCGGCCGGTGTCGATGCCGCCCTGCTAGAGCTACCTTCTCCGCCGGTCCGCCGTTGCCCGCGATCCATCCTCCAATACTGGTTGCGACCGGTGCCGATATCGCGTGCCGCCCTACCCGAGCCGCGCGCCTTGTCCATAAGCCCACCATTGCCCCTGACCCTCTTCTAAAATTACATGCTTGGTGTCGTCTTCTTCTTCCTCCTTTCGTCCCCAAGACCCACCTTTTGACACTGGTTGCGGCAGGTGCCAATGTGGCGTGCCCCCTCCCCTTTCTACAAAGCCAGTGAGCACCCACACTGCATGATTGGTAAGGCTACATTTTTTGTTGTCAAATTTGACATAAATAAAAAATGTCTACTCTTTCGGTCATAAGTTGCACTTTATTTGAATATCAACATGGTATAAGAAAAAAACATGCAGTACAAACAATGGCGCTAAGGACAAGAACACGCATTAAACTTTGTCGGATGGCCTATCACTCACATCACGTTGGTCATAATTTGATGAGTCATAGCACGACCTATACAAAAATGGAAAGTTTGACATATGGTCTCTCCTGCTATAGTATATGACACTACAAAGAAATGTGAGCCCATCAGCGAGTTGCCGCAAGTAACTTCTCTTACCATACAACGAGAGGTGATTGCATGTTAAATCATTATTTAGAAATAATGAAATTTGCATGTAGTGCAAAGTTAGTGTTTGTCTCTCCTTATTGTTCGACCGCAACGAGATGTTTTATTCTTCTAAGGCCACGATAAATGAAAAGAACAACAATCAGTACAACCAAGTAAACAAAACTAAAACAAATACCTCATTAACTAAAATACCCCCCTCGATAAAATTCAACCATTTCATTGTGAAATGCAATTCGTTAAAGTTGTTTAGAGACATCTTCAAAGGGCAGATCCATCATTCGTGTCCTGAAGTGTGTAACCTGAATCAAAAGATCAAAATTCAGATACTAATTAATTGCTTAGAGGGGTGTACATGCGTAAAATATTATATCTGGATTTGCGTAAAACCATCATTTGCTTACAAGTTCAATACAATCTTTGACATTCAATCATGGTAATGATAATATTGGGAACACTACGAAGTTAGCTATATTTGGAAGCAAAATATTTTAAAAAAATAATACAATTTATTCAAATAAAATTTCCCGAATTGTTCCATAGCAACATTTATTCAGGATTGCACAAAGTCTAAATATGTAATGTCAAGGATTGCTAAGAAGATTGTTATCCTCATATATTGTATCCAGAGTATAGATTGGTGTCTACTATTATAATCATGCTACTCATAATTCAGTATCTTTGGTTTCAAATTTGCAGTCCCTTCCTGATCCAGTCTATCTGGTCAACTTACCAAGATCTGATCTTGCAGTACAAACTCAAATTCCTTATGACTAAGACTTGCGGATAAAATCCCATGCAGCAACATGCAACATGATTGGGTATAGTCAGGGAGGAAGACTCTCTGCCAACCATTTAATGTGCTAAAAAGTGACGACACACAATTCCAGTTGTTTAAAAGTTGATCCATGCCCAATCATGGTACACGCACCATGTGCAGTGTGTTATTTTTTTGTAGTCAAATCAAATAAAGCATTATATAAACAATTCCAATTGTTTAAAAGCTGGCCAATTTAACTCTTGGATACAAGAGACTGCAGAGGGTCCTCTCCTCATGTGTTCAATTTTTTATGTTTCGAAGAGTATATCTGTAAACAATAAGGCCCCGCTTCGATCGTTAGTTGGCCCCTAAATACACCTGTAAAGAATACACACCTAAAGGTGTCGTTTATTTTTCCAAGCGGAAAATGCAACCGATAATCTACACCTATAAATTAAACACGGGTGCATATATTTACACCCATGCCAAGCGAGGCCTTACATCAAGTCGTCTTCTAAGTCTGAAAGAATTTTAACACTTCGAAATTTGGCATCATCTTTTGGATTTTTTTGCATGCACACATTCGAAAATTCATTTGAGACAAGCTCACTAATCATCATGATGCCTATGTGTGCCTGACCACTGGTCCGACCGCTCTAGCCCTTTAGAACCTGCAATCGAACAAAACATGAATACATACAAACAACAAGTGCACTCACAAAGATTACACAGTAGAGCATTAGAAGCAGCATACATTTGACACCAGCTTCCGAGCTTCTTATTGCAACTCAACAACAACCTTTTTTGCCCGCACGATCAGATATTGGTCAAAATTTCTGTATACTCCATCTCGTTGGTCATATCACGTGGCTCCTCTATCAGTTCAGCTATTTTTTTTTCTTGCTGATTCTGAAGTTCCATTGCCTGGTATGAGCTTTGTCACTTTTTCCCATCAGGTGCTTAATTTCTTGTTGAAGTTTGTGTTTCACATGAAATTGTTCGTCCAACTTCTTAGTATTGTTTAAAACAACTTCTTTCTCTTTCTGCAGTATGTACACAGGAAGACACATATTGCTTATCTCTTAAAATAATCAATATTGCTCATGTTACTGACCAAGAAGGAATGATGGTTTGCCAAGAAATCCTAGTGAAACTACCAATTAGCCATTGCATGCATGTTCTAGCATAATAGGAATTTCATTTCATTAATATCTAGTACAAAACCTAAGTATTGTCTGGAAGCATATATACGTCAAATAAATATAGTGGAAAGGATCACAATGACATATCTGCAGGAGAGCCACAACTTGAGCAGCAAATTGCAAATCAACTTAGCTTGCTTGAGGAAATATCACAGGTTAAAATCGCCATGGTTCCGTATATTGGTATATGCGTAAGCATCATCGTCCTGCAGGCAAGCATGACTTAGCAAAGCGGATCGGTCCACGACATCCAAACTTACCAATAAATCCAAAAAATGTGAAATTTTTTGTGTTGTCACGGCAAGCACGAAAGCCACTACAGAAATTTTAGCATTTGCCATGTCGCTGCATATTTGGAATATTATAATGTTATTCCTACTTAACCTCACTCCGCGGTTTGCATAATTACAACTAAAATGCTATGCGACTTTCTATATTCCTTTTGTAAACCTAATAGGAATTTTTATATTTGGCTAAATTTACTGCCTAATGTCCATGCTTATACACCACAAAAAGTGAACTCGATTGATGACCACGATCAATATCCCAACTTTCCCCATATAAACATGTACATGATTATTTTGTTAGAGACAGTGTACACGCACAATCTCGAATTCTTAACAGGGAAAAAACGAACCTAATCATCACTGAACTATTGTGCTTCTTTTGCATCAGGTTAGAGACAGTTTATGTGGGAGTGTGAATAAAATTTAGATGTTGTCCTGCCCTCTTGTGCATCGCCTCCATCTTCTCAGACTTGAGAGATGTCAGGGCACTAAAACCCAAGAGACTTGATCTCCGTATGGAGCAGTTGGAGCACCATGGAGAAGAAGCTTGTCCTCGAAGCCAAGAACTGGTAACAGTTGAATGTTCTGTCTGGCTAGGAGTACAACCCTACAGAATCAATGGGTGAACTGAAGACATAATGACTGGACAAAGCATATGTAGGGTGCACCCACTTATGTAGGTGTAGACATCTATACCTCCACCGTCGACAGTAGTTAGCTACTCGGAATTAGGGTTTTGGGGCGGCGGTAATTGAGGATCATGCATGGGAGGCTGTGACGCACCTTCTCATGAGAGTCGTCTCGCACGATCGTTCATGTTTTCACCTATATTCGTCGAGCCATCCAGCACTCTAGTCATCGCCCGCTCATTGTCGCATGTGATCACCCTCCCCGTCGTCGCTGCGAGAGGCCGCTCTCACCCGGCGCCCCTGCTCAGCATCGGGCTAGGGCCACACGCGCGCACTGGCCGCCCCGCGTAGAGCCGCCGCCGTGCGGGATAACGAGTACGAGGGATGTCGCCGTCGCTACCCTTGATCTGATCTGAGACGGGAAAAGAGCCCGTGAGTGGACTCCAGAAGGGCATGGGGTGGTTTTTTTTACGGGAGGGTGTGGGGTGGTGTTTGTGCGTGTGAGGGAAAATTAGTAGCGTGGTGATGTATAAATAGGGAGCGAAGGAAATCACGAGGAAGAAAACCGGCATAAAAAGATCGGATGTGGGAGCTGGGGGCGTAAAAAATCGGCGGGGGAGAACGGGAGGTGGTATCGATGGAAAAAATAGGCAGGCGAGATGGTCGTGCGAGGGTGCGAGCCAAGAAACTAACAATGACGTACGTAGAGTAGAGATTATTTGTTTCCTGAAATTCGGTTATTTGTTTCCTAAAATAAATATTGCACTAATGAAAGGATCAGTTGATTTGGATAAATTAGGAAAGTTAGATCCGTGATTTTTTTTGTACATTAGGAAAGTGCTGATTTGCAATAAAAGAGTGGAGAGAAAAATAAATCGATAGGTAAGAAAACCAGCGTGGGAGGGATGATGGGAGGTGGGACGAAAATAAAACCAGAGTACCAAAATAAAACCGGAGTACCAGGCTACCAACTGCTCCATTAGGAGTAAAGATTCTGGTCTATTGCAACAAAAATTATTGCTACAACAATCTTTTGTTGCAATAAAATGCAATATTACCACGAATTCCCTGGTTGTGGTAATAGGATGCACATATTGCCACAACTGAGTTTGGTCGCGATAAATACTCATTTTGTTGCAATGAAGGCCCTATATTGCAACAAATTGCATCGTCGTTGCAATATGGTAGGGATATTGCGACAAACAAATTTCGTTACGCGAGGCAGTCATTTAGTTGTAATAGAGCCTAGGTATTTCAACAGAAAAGCTAGTCGTGGTAATATTTGGAAAGATATTCCAACGGTTGTGTGACATTGTGTTAGCTACAAATATTGTTGCAAAATATTGGCTAACTGTTGCAAAAAAATATGTATTAGTCGCAATAGCGTATATTTTCGCCTCGATTTCCTTGTGTTGCAATAACTATTGTTTACTGCGACAGGTTGCGTATCCATGGTACGATGTAGAGCACATTGCAACAATCCCCTGTTGTTGTGAAAAAGAACAAGATGTTTGCAATGCTATTTGTATAGTTAACGACGGACCTTCATGGGGGCCTCCTGGGCCGTGGCCCCGCAGCAAAATTGTAATTTTTTAGTAGCCCCTAATACTATGATGGCCTGCAGCCCATCAACCCATGATTCTTTGCCTTCAGACCCCAATACACGGGAGCACTGACAGCGCTCGCAGGAGAAGTTAGCGGGCTGGCCCATTCGAGGAGAAAAAACTGTAAAAATATCAGAAACGAGATCTATTTGACCCTTCTTATAGAGATATATATATATGCGAGAACTGGGAATAGAACCCTTCACCGAAGAGACAACAACATGACAACACAACCACCAGACCGAGTTGCCAAGCTTGTCGAATATCAGAAACGAGATCTATTTGACCCTTCTTATAGAGATATATTATACACCAAGAATTAATTATTTGAAAAGAAATTAGAAAAAACCACGAATTCTGAGAAAAGTTCAAAAATTAGTAAAGTTTCATGAAAAATGGAAAAAGTTTGTCAATTTAAAAAAAATCATCCATTTGATAAAAGGCCATCCATTTTTAAAAAATTCATTGAATTTTGAAAAAAAAAACTTCATTGATTTTGAAAAAGTTCACCATTTTCGGAAAAAGTTCATCGGTTTTGAAAAAATGTTCATGAATTCAAAAAAAGTTCACAATTTTGATTTTAATGTGCTGAGTGCTGACTAAGGCTTTATTGCTCCAGAAAACAACAATAGATTGGATTATTCATGTTACCAGTGACAATGTTAACCTCAACGTATCTGCAGTTTCAGTCGCTACTTGTTCTTTTCAGTAGCTAAATAAGTTCAGTTCAGTTGATTCAGTCATTGCTTATTTTTCAGTAGCTAAATAAGTCCAGTTTAGTTGTTCAGCACGTCAACTGAATCCCCCAGAAGCGTCTTGCGTTCATGCTGCGGCCGTAATTTTAATAGTTGGTTAGGTAATGCAATGAGACGATCCAAGCTCATGGGATGGCATGCGCACAAACTGGATCGTGCCGCTGTTTTCGATCAGTTTGTTATCGGGCGGACCAGCAGCAGTGCAGGGTGTGGGATCGCGGCGGCGCGGCGCTAAGGAGGAGGACTGAGGGGCGAGGAGGAGGATCGAGAGGCAGAGGAGGGCGAGATCGCAATCGAGGGGGAAAAGTCCAAAACAAACCTTGAACTTGTAGGCGAAAGCTAAATAGAAACATGAACTTGCAACCCCGGAAATCAGCACACCAAACTTTTTGATCCCGGTCTATTTTAAACCTTGAGGGTGTTTAGCTGATATTCGCTGAGGTGGCAAGGATTGTTGACTGGTTGGTTGGACATTAGGACGAATTGGGCTGGCCCATTAACGCAGTCGCTCGCACACTCAGTCTGTTTTTTTCTTTGTTTTTTCATTTCGTAATGATAATAACTACTTTTTAATTTTAGTAATGAAAGTAAACATTTTTTTTACGAACCCACTTGTCTTCTACCAGCCAACGACAACTGAAGTAACGAATGGTTGCCCTAATTTTCGTCCTGAAACGTTTAACGCCAAAGATTATTGGAAGGTATTAGGACCGACAAAATTATAAGCGGCCGGAAAAAATGAGCTTGAAAATATTTGAACTCAGGACGTCGCACTCGCAGAAGCCTCACCTAGCCAATCGGCCTGAAGGCTGCTAATGATTATATTTAGCGCGTAGTATATAAGAACAGAAATGAACGTCTTTTTGAAAAAAATTGAAACATTTCTTAAAAAAATTGTAAACAATTTTGAAATACCGAATATATTTTTTGAACGCAAATAATATACGAAATTCCAAAACCATTTTTTTGAAAAATGTGACAGGGTAACATTTTGTCAAGTGCACATTTTACATTTACTAAGTGACAATGAACATTTTTAAAAACTATATAAACATTTTAAAAAATCCTTCAGTTTTTAAAATTTGTTCCCATTTTTTTAAAATATTTATGTTTCAAATAGTGTTCACTAAAAATTGATTTGGTTTCTAAAAAACGTTCATTTTTTAAAATGTATTCCGAACTTTCAAAATGTGTTCGCACTTTAAAAAAATCGGAGATTTCAAAATTGTTGGGGCCTGCACGTTTTTAATATTTGTTTGCCCTTAAAAAACCTTTCAAATCTCGACGCTGTTGTCCGTGGATAAATAGTTTGGGCCTCTCTCTACAGCAACATCAGCCAGTGGTTCTAGTAGCTAGCTGGAGAGTTTAGCGGCGGCAGATCGCAAGTTCGAGTCCACTTGTCGGTATTTTCACTTTGCTTCTCTTTTTACGAAAAAGAAAAACAAAACTCACTTCCCTGTTGGGCTGGCTCAGTCGCGACCGCTTGTCGGTATTTTCACTTTGCGTGTTACGAATGTTTTTTTTTGTTTCCCGTCTGTTGGGCCGGCCCAGTCGTGACTGGAGTCAACAATCCCGGATTCGACATGCCACGTCGATATTCCCTGTTTGGCAATGCTCTCAAGGTTGAAAATAGACCGGGATTAGAGAGTTTGGTGTGCTGATTTCCGGGATCGCAAGTTCAGGGTTCAATTTAGCTTTGGCCTACAAGTTCAAGGTTTGTTTTGGACTTTTTCTCAATTGACGGTGGCGGACACATGGTCAAATTGGAAAGAAGGAGAAGAGAAGCCCACGCGTGGTCGAACTAGACGTTCGATCGTCGCGGCTTCTCTAAGGCGACGCGCACACGGGCCGGCCCAATTATCACGCAGTGAGCGAAAATTCTAAAAAAAAGAAGAAGCGCACGCCTGGGATCGAACCCTCGACCTGATGCTGGATTCTAGCTAGGCGCCATCCGTCTCAAAAACAAAAATCTAGGCTAGCCATCGGAGTTAGCAAGCCTCGAACATTATAAGAAAACATTCAACATTTTTATTATATACTATGAACCAAATTTTAAAATACAGTGAACTTTTTTGTAAAAAGAATACTGAAAAAAATACACAGAATGAACATTTAATAGTATACATTGAACAATTTTTTAATATATGATGAACAAAACATAAATACAAAATGAACATTTTCTAATATACGTTGAACAGTTTAATAATATACGATGAACATTTTTGTAATACACGATGAACATTTTTATAATGCAAGGTGAAGAATTTCTTAATATACGATGAACAAAATTTAACTACAAAATGGACATTTTTTAATACGCATTGAACAATTTAATAATATATGATGAACATTTTTATAATTCAAATAGGATCTGCGAGAGTTTTGACCATTTTCCAATCTGTTTGCAGAATTGAAAGTGAAATTCAAACGTTACCATAGACTTGCTCGTTCAAATTTGGTAGATTCGAAATTCTGAGTTCAAATCTTGAAACTACACACAAGGATAACAGGGGTCAAAGTGTCTTCTCTATCAGGACCTTCCGATGAGTGCACAAATTCAATTCAAACATGGTTTATGTAGACAACTAGACGTACCTCTTTCTCTAAAAATGAATCTCCATCCGAGTCCAGACCGTCGGGTCTTCCTTAGATTGGATTATATTGGATCGGCGTCGTCCTCGCACTAGAAGCACCGGTGAGTTGGTAGCTCAGGAGCGCTAGTTACGGTTAGATAGCTAGATCAGTTAGCTAGGGTTTGCTAGTTGGAAAATGCCGAATATATGTGGTGGCATTGGATTATGTTGGATCGGCGTCATCCTCACACTAGAAGCCCCGGTGAGTTGGTAGCCCAGGAGCGCTGGTTACGGTTAGCTAGGGTTTGCTCGTTGGGAAATGCCAAATATATTGGTGTGAAGACCTCAGGGCAGCGGTGTTGACCGCGTGCCACATGCAGTACGACCCAAAGGGGCGATGCAGCGGCAGTGCGAGGGTCGATGCAGCTGTCGGGACCACGTGCCGCGAGGCTACGATCCGAAGGGGTGATGCAGCGGCGGCGCGCGAGCCGGTGCAGCCGTGGGGGAACCACGGGGCGGTGGCAGCCCGATGCTCGATCGATGGAGGGGCGCACTGTACTCGGGAGAGTCTTCACGGGACCTGCGGAGGCGCGCGCCACCAACGGGCCAGATCGGTCGCACGGCGTAGATGAGGCGGATCGCGGGCGGGCCCGTGCGAGGTCGAGGACGCCGCTTGGTGGCGGCGGGGTGGCGGCGGAGTCCGAGATGAAGCCGGCTATGACGGTTGGCGTTGGTCGACGTGCGAACGAGCGTGTCAGCCCGAGCAGCGAGGCTCGAGTGACCAACACAGCAGTCGCGCCCGAGCTGAGGCAGCTGGCGAGCGCGACGCAGCCGGCGAGCCCGACGCATCCGGCTATCCTGTATTTCCAATCCAATCACGATACTTAGCATGATTAACATGATGATCCCTTATCTATGTGTGTACAAACTACTTGATCTGGGACAGAGATGATGATGAGATATTGGAAACCACAGCACCTTCGATGGAGACGATCTATATATGTTCTTGGTGTAGGTATTTTCATGCGAGGTTCTAGTATGCCCTGATAGCCACTATTTCTGCCATGTGATTCTAGTATGCACATTGCCAATCTTTCCCTTGCGAGGTTCTACTTCGGCGTGGTCATCGGGTCTTCCTTGGATTGGATTATATGGATCGGCGTTGTCCTCGCACTAGAAGCCCGGGAGCGACGGTTACGGTTAGCTAGCTAGATCAGTTACCTAGGGTTTGCTAGTTGGAAAATGCCGAATATATGTGGTGGCATTGGATTTTGGTTGTATGATTAACATGATGATCATCTATGTATGTATGCATGTATGTATGTATAAACTACTTGTTGATCTTGTGTCGACTATGTACTCTCCCCACCATCACAACCGTCATGTACGATTGGCAGTGATGCGGACATCTATCTCGGCTAGTTAGCGAAATAACCTTTTACGAACAAATTTTAGTAATATCATTTTCAGCAGTAGATATATTTCATATTGATTCAAAATATATTTTTCCCAATTTATTTCATTATTCTAAATGCTTCCTTAAAAAATTTGCTTTCCAAACAAATAATTAAGCGTGTACTTTGCTTTAGGGAAGTAATTTTTAATTAACCTTCCCGCTAAAGCCTTCAGTCTCCCTCCAATTCTATTTATAATTTCCTCGCTAAACACCCCTCACAAATACTTCCGACTATTTCTCTTCACCAAATCGTCAAGATTGGATCTGAGCTTTCTCGTTCGGGTTCCTCCGTCCTCACGGTGTCATGCCGGCATCGACACTGCGAACCACACCGACCGGAGTCCATCGAACGAACACTGTCTCAGTTATTCCTTTCTCCCATATCTCCTCCTTATAGATGTGCAATGCAGCGCCTAGAGGCGGGCGAAAGCGGCGTCCTGGTGGATGAGGCGGCACTCGGAGAGGCCGGGGATGAAACTAGCGAGGCCCTTGAAGTCGGTGAGCGTGGCCCAGACGGCCTCGAGCGACGCGCCGACCCGCACCCACGCGCGCACCAGCCGCTGGTTCTTCTTCCTCGGCAGCTTCCGCACCTTCTCTCGAACCCGTACCGCTCATCCCACTACAAAAAACCTGTTAATCGATGATGGAATTCTGATGACGTTGCCGGAAACTGTCATAATTTATGACTATTTATCTGGTTCGTCGCAAAATCCATCATATATAAGCAACATGAGGATGGCACCCCTAATCGGTAGACCCATCATGACAGACAAAGAGGGACCGTTACCATAACCGTCATGGTTCGAACAATTAGGTCCGTTCTTATGCAACATTTAGACCATCATGGATGGATGGTGCTGATGTGGCAGTCCAGCGTGAGGGAGAACTTGTGATGTGATTGGTTGAGTGAACCAACCCACGGATCGCAAATCCAGACCGTCTACTCTTCCGTGATCCAACGGCAATCAGTCAACTCCTATGTAGATCTCCGCCGGCTTCTTCCTTCCCCTTTGTCCGCCCCGACTCCCCTCATCTCGCCGTCCTCCTCTTTCAGATCCTCCCCCTCCCCATCCACGGCCGCCGCCACCTCCCCATGCATGGCCATCTGCCCCTCTGCGTCCCGCAACCGCCACGATGACAGCCTCGTCCCCAGAGGCGGGGACTTCCGTGAATCTAGTGCACGCGGTGCCGGTACCGTTGATGCGGGTCGGGCGGCGGTCAGATCTGCCACGGCCAGAACCGGCGTCCTCTTCCTCCCTATCCAGCTTCCTCCCATGACTGAGAAGAGGGCTTTGTCAAGGATCCCATGATGGAGGTCAACGTGGGAGGTTGCTTCCTCCGATCCCAGATCGACCATCCGTCGATGGAGGCCATGAGAGCCACGTGGGCACACACATGGCCGCGCTTCAAGGTCAACCCTCACCCATCCTTTCTCTTCGATTTGATTTGATCTCCTCCCCTGATTTCCTTCCCACGCAGCTGCAGCTCGATAGATGCAGGGACGCCGCCATGGAACAGTCAGGGTCTCCCTTCTCCCGTTTCGTCCGATCCGCCACTGCCAGCCATTTCCGGCGCCCTTGCACCACGGCGGTGGTAAGGCCACGACCCTTCCTTCCTCCTTGCAGCGTTTTAGTTTCCTTCCCCCCTTCCTATAGTTAACAAACTAGTTTGCTTTGCTCCAAGACGATCCTATCATATCCTATCCATGGAGCAGCTTGGATTTGGTTTCAGTTTACTATGTACATGCATTGATGGTTGGTTTCAGAGATGGTCTAGGCCCTGTTTTTTTTCAGCTGTAACAAATTCATCAACTGAGCTAACTTTCAACTCTTTTTTGCCTTGGTTTTGGGTTGGTCCTGCTTAGGCCAAATTGATCCATTGGCTTGGTTCAATAGAGCTCTCCATGCCAAAGAATAAGAAAATCTTGCTGCCAATCTGATGCTACAATTGTGTCTTTTTTTACTGTTATATTATGTGTGCCACTGAACATTCAACCTTTAACCTTTGCTTGTGTAAAATCAGGCTTTCTTCTATTGTGAATGGAGTGTTTGCTTGCTATGCTGCAAAAGCAGTTCATTCATCGCTCATTTGACATGTGCAAGCAATGTGTACAGACTGCATTTAGATTCCAGCCCAACTAGATTATAGTTGAAGCGTTTTAGACTAGAACCACTGTCCGGCCTTCTTAAAAGCGTATGTGCCTATACTGCATCGTACTGCCACATCCAGCTTATTTAACCTCAGTAGTTTGCTTACCACATTCGGGCTAGGTTACTGCATGTGTATGTATTGGGAGTAGCCTTGTTAGGATGGGCTCTAATTGGTGTGTCATGTGTATGCCTCACAGCTTCAGCATAGACTTGATTACATTTTATTGATGTACACATATATATGCTCTATTTGATCTTTGAAGCCTAGCTTTTAATTTCTAAATCAAAATTATAGACATATGCTATGCTGAAAGACTTCTGTTCTGCTTGCTTTTGTTCTGCACGCTATAACACAATTTGATTTCATTTAATCTTTGAAGCCTAGCTTATTTTTGCTTACAACAGCTTCAGTATAGACTTGAATAGATATTTTTCCGGTTACTTTTTTATGCTTGCTTTAAGTATCGCGTTTCTTCTGAAATTTACTCAAATTATGATATTACGTACAGAAGGGCACAATGATGAATTCAACGCAAGATCCTGCTGGTGATCCAACAGATGGGAACCGAACAGACGCAAACACATCAGGTGATTATAGTCATATGCTTGCGAACTTGTCAGATTTATTTGCTTACTTGCATTGCTAAAAGTGCACTTCTATTTGCAGATGCCTAAGAAAAGGACTGGCAAATAAAATAGGAATCCAAACTTGCAAAATTATCTTTTACAGACTGCTAGTACTACTGGGACTCTAGGTACAAGGCACAATGCAATTGCTCCAAATACGCTCATACAAGTTGCAACAATGAATTCTCGAATGTTTCGAGCAATGGTAAGTCACAAGCTTGGTTTGTCTTCATGTTGACCTTTATTTGATACGTAAATGGCCTTCATAATGTGCAATCATCTACTTGCTTGCACTATTGTACTTTTTTTTTGCTGAAGCACATACAGTAGGGAAGCCAGAAATAAAATAGTTTTCTCACCATCAGAAATTGTGAACTTGCGCCAGCATGTAGTTGTTTTAGAGAATTTTAGTTGTTTGATTAATTTAGGTAATTATTCTTGTGTTTGAACTACAAATTCTTTTGTGAAATTATCCAATTCGTTTTGCATAGCACCTAATTGTTGATGGAGTAGTACAACAGGCACAAGAATTTGCTTGCTAGCTGTTGTGGTCATGGCAATTCGTCAGGAAGGTACCCATGCATGTATGAATATAGTAATTATACAATTTTCATGATAGTGGTTATATCTTTCTGCTAATTAGTCATTGTGTGGTTTCTTTATTTTCCTGACTAAGTATTTTATATTTTCAATTAACTTGAGCTAAATAAATTTCTGATTTCTTCATAGCAGGATCCATAGATTTAGCTGGAATGGACTGTAGACCACGGACAATTTAATCTTCGCTCTTAATTAGGATGGCACATTCAGTATGTTGAATGCATGCTAAATTATATTATAATTTATTGTGATGGATATTGGCTATGCAAACTTTGATGTTTGATGAATCTACATCATATATGCATTATTTGAATCATGTAATTGAATGCCTGTATATATTTTTTGGTTACAATAGGCTATTACCACAAGCTACTTTTGGTTGCAACATGCTGGCACCACGAAAAATTAGCGTTGCTTCAAATCTTAGTCGCCACGCCTACCTGTTTTGTAGCACTAGGTTGTGGCACAGAACACTTCATATAGTCGCAATAACTTATCACCAAAAAAAGTCAGTCCGTTGAGATAACTACTTGTCGCCACTGAATTCAGTTTTGCTAAAATAGGCCTTTCGCCACGAAACGTTCATATTGTCGCAACAACCTCTCACCACAAACAGTCTGTCCGTTGTGACAACTATTTATCACCACCAAAATGAGTAAGCTGCAATTTTAGTATTACCATGTCTGAAGAGTCGTTGCCATACATTACTGCCACGAACATAGGGTTCGTGGTGAAAGGACTATACCCACAAAAACAAGAGTTGCTGCCATAGGGTATTGCCACAATTGACTATTGCCACGGATGAGCACGCGCCACGAAAAAGAGTTGTTGGTATAGGTTATTGCCACAAATGCCTATCGCCACAAACAGCCAAATCGCCATGGTTCGCTACGTGTTGCATTAAGCTATTGCCACAAACCAAATTGTGGCATCAAGTGCATGATGCCACGAGAAAAAATGTGGCAACTTGCAACATGGTTGTTGCAATAGCACGCTTTCTTGCCACATTTATTTTTTTGTGGCAATAACCTATTACCATGTGTCCTGTCGCAACGGCTGGCAACGAACACCATGTCGTGGCAATAGGTACCTATTGCGACAATTGGGTACTTATTGCGACGAACGCTTTTGTTGCAATAGACCCGGATCCTTGTAGTGGAGAGAAAGATAAAAAGAGGGCGCATGACTGCATGTAGAGAGAAACACATATAGTGTGCGTGATAGGAAGCAAGAGTGAGGGCGAGAAAGAAGGTTGATGGAGAAACAGATAAATAGAAAGATAAAGATGCTAGCTAGATGGAGATCGGCTAGCTAGTGTGTGTGTTAGAGATAAGAGTCGAGTGGATCAGAAGGCTGAGTTATGTGTGTGGGTGTGAGAGAGATAGAGAGAGGGTGCATGTGAGTCACATACAAACAAATATCAGAGAGAAATGAGATCCCGAGAGACGAAGTTTTGTGTTTGCGAGAGAGAAAGATATTTCACAAGGAGAGTGATAGCTAGAGAGACATCAGGGAACGCGAGATATCTCTAGGGGGAGAGAGTGTGTGTGAGCGACATACAAGGGAATTGTGGAGAGATATGAGACCCTGGAAGACAGAGTTTGTGTTTGTGTGTGAGAAAGAGATATTTAAGAGGGAGAGTCGCAGCTTCTCATACTTAAGGAGCGCAAGACATCTCTGTGTGAGAGGGGGTGTGCGAGTGGCACACAGGGGAATGGTAGAGAGAAATGAGACCCCGGGAGACAAAGTTTGTGTTTGTGTGAGAGAAAGAGATTTCACAGGAAGAATCATAGTTAGAGACACATAGCAGGGAGTGAGATATACTTAGAGAGAGATAGAGTGAATGTCAAGGGAGAAAGTACCGTCAGTGTGTTACAAAGATAAAAGATCATTGTCGGCATACATGTAGCACGAGAGATACCCGAGAGACGATGAAGGCGTATAGGTCCAGAGAGATATACAAGCATGAGTGATAGCTATATGAGACGAATATCTGGATTAAAGGGGATTCAAATATTTAAACTAGAGTTCACAACATCGATAATATTATAACGAAAATTGGTCTATCAAACATGCATATTCATTTCAATTTGGGGACACGTGTAATATTATATAGTTTATCAATATTAGTGATCCATAGATTCTTTAATTAGAGATAATACATGGTTTATATGCAATTAATGTCTAAACGGGATTACACTATATGTTGCGTGTGTCAAACACATTATACGTGTTTGAGAAGTAAAAAAAAACCCGCATGAAACACACATTAATTGGAGACAGTTAGCGAGGGATGCATACATTGGATTTCAACATAAAGTGGTTTCAAATATTTGAAAATCCAAATTAAGATGGATCCAGCCTTATGAATCTGAGATCATGCCATTTGTAAACCATATTTATGTATAAAGGGTGTTGTGCTTTTAAAAGTATATATTAAAAAATGATGTATATAGATTTGTATTCGAATACAAAATGGATCCTGCCCAAAAAAAATACATACTGGATTCGAATTGAGTTGGCACGGTAAACATGCACTCTTTCTCTGCAAAAATTTGAACGAAGCCAAAATCTGCCAAAATCTGCGAGATGGAAATTACTGCCTATCCCTGACACGCAAAGCCTATCGGCTCGATTTCTATAGGTTTCGATAGGGGTTGGCTTGTAATTTCACTCAAACGTGACATAACCGCCTCCGCCTCTCACCTCCCAGGATTCATACACGGTGGGTGCCAAAACACAGTTTCTCCTCGACCGAAATCGCCTCTCACCTCCCTCCCCGATTCATACACGGTGGGTGCCAAAACAAACTCTCCTCGGCCGAAATCTCCGTCGGCAAATATTCGGTGTATGCGAGATTACCGTCCTATCCCCAACCGACTAATATTGTTGCGATGTAGGAAATTTTAAACGGGGGCTAAGTTTGTAAATTTCCTCGCATTTGAGACAAGCGCGCCCTGAAGACATGGTTCCCCCTTCCTCTCTCCCTCCATTTCCCCATTCGTACTTCGTGGGCGTCAAAACACCCTCTCCACCGCAGTCTCCTCCGCCCGCCACCCCATCCACCGCCATCCTCCTCCACCATGTCGGAGCTGATACCCCGATGCCGTTGTCCATTACAAGAGATCGAGCTCTCTCATCCATGGCTTTAGACCAGGATCCTTGCATCACGTCCTCTCGCTTCATCCGCGCCATCGTCCACCTTGCCGAGGCCGCTTGTACGACCATCTCGTCCACCGCGCCGAGATATTTCCCTCGCTGCCACCGTCTGCCCTCCTAGATCTGCTTCCACGCTGCCGACAGCCATCGCTACCGCAGCACCCTCAACGCCTCAGCAGATGCTTACACGGCGCCACACCAGAGGCGGTACTCTTTCGTATCTGCTTAAGTTATTTATCTCAGCAAGAAAATAGATCGCCACTACTTTACTGTGATTTCTTGTCCATCACTTAGAATCTTACTTGTTAGTTGAAACCAAACATTGGTAGCGAAGTTGCCTTTGTCCGGTTTGCACCTTCAGATCCGCCATGGCACGCGCACCACTATACTCGCAATGCTTATGGTTTTCCCCCTTTAGATTCCACATTAGCTTAAATGACAGTAGACTGAATTTCAAATTGGGCTAGTCCATTTTTGGGAGTTCGCCGGAGGGAAGGAAGGGGCTCACCGGAGGGCTGCCCCATTATCTATCTTAGGGTTTCGGGTGGGGACCATGGTTGTGGGGGGCTGTCGTCGGGCTATGGTGGGGCCTCGCCGGAGGCAAAACTCGACGCGGGTGGGGGTGGGGTTAGCTAGAGGGATGGCCGGGGGCGGCGGAAAACCGGAGGTGGTGGGCGGTTCAGGGGAGGGCGGGGGCCGGTGGTTCGGCCGGAGGCCCGTGCGGTGGTCTTTAGGGGAAGAATAAGAGGCGAGGAAGAAGAAGGGTTAGGAGACGTAGGATCTTCATCCAACCGCCTGAAATGGTTGACTGACCCACATGAGGAAAGTCAGGCGACTTGCATGTAGACATTCCCATATATTCAGTACTATTATCGTAGGTGCTTCGAGACGTACGTGCAAGCAGTGCTCCTCAACCCATCAAGCTAAACAACATGCCACTCATAATTCCAAGCTTAGTTGCTCAAATACGAATCTGATATGATGCTGACATGTACTAAAACAGAGAATGTTTGATTGGTCAGCTAATGTTCCTACTTTACTTTCAAAAAGCACATGCGCCACATATCGAGGGACAGCAGGGAGTTGCGTTCTTAATGTGCTCTGGTTCATCATGTGTGGCCAACCAACATTTTATTATCCAAAATCTGCTTGTTCTTCTTTGGCATGCTCCTCTTCTGTTCTTCTTTTGTAAGTACTCTCTCCGTACCTAAATATAAGTCTTTGTAGAGATTCCTCCATGGACTACATACGGAGCAAAATGAGTGAATCTATAGTCTAAAATGTATCTATATACATCCATATGTGATCCATAGTGGAATCTCTACAAAGACTTGTATTTAGGAACAGAGGGAGTATAATAGTTGTACAGTATGTTCTTTGTAGTGAAGAGGAGCAGGGACATTTGCAGTGTACAGGTCTATTCGGTCGCTTGTCGTGGACGCTTTCAACTCTTCGTGTTGGTCTTCATGTCGATTGTCCTGGACGCTTTCAAGTCTTCGTATTCGGTCGTATGTGTCACCTTTGAGAGTTAGACTGATAGTAACAGTACTGCGCCTTCAGTTGTAGAGAGCTGGTATCCGAAGCCTTTCTAGCCGTACCAGCAATACTAGCACATATATTCCAGCAAGTTCCACTTTCCTGATTTTACTCCTGATGCTTAGGGTTTTCCCATTATATCTACACTATGATCTATGTAGGTGCTTTGTGTCCTACTAGCAGCTGTCCACCCTTTAAAGCTAAATAACACACCAATCATACGTCCTAAGGTTCTTCAAATATGAATGTGATATGATACTGACATTAGCTAACAGACACACATTTAATTGGTTAGCTAATGCTCCCACTTGAGTTTCCAAATGCATGTGGCCACATATAGAGAGACATCATGGAATGGCATTTCTTGGGGCGCCCTGATTCATCATGGGCGGGCAACCAACATTGTATAGAAAGAAGGGGAATCTCAATAATATGCTTCCCCTTCTATTCTTTAACATGTTCCTCTTCTGTTCTTCTTTAGTAAGTACAGTACGTTCCTTGTCAGGAAGGGGAGCAGGGACATCTGCAGTTGACAGCTCTATTGGGCCGGTTCTGCTACATGATTTTGCACTTCGAGTTGGTCTGCCATAATATCCCGGAAATGGTGGGAGCCGCGCGGTCTTTGATAGACTAGACTGATAGTAACAGCTATGCGCCTTCAGATGAATAGAGCTGGCCTGTAGGTGATCGATAGGCTACATATTAGTAGCGGCAAAACCTTGTATTTTTCAGCCAGTTCCGCTTTCCCGATTTATTTATTGTGGTTATGGTGTACCCCTATTATCTACACTATGATCTGCCTAGTGGCTGTGCACTCTCGTTATCATGGTTTGGCAATAAACTTTCTATACGGTATATTATGAACCTATCAACTGCCAACTAACCTTACATCTGGAGCTCCCAACAGGGAGCCAATTTTTTTGTGTAGTTGTGCCAGATTATATTAATCTACTCACCATATTACAGCACACATGGGCTCTCTCATCAGAATCCAGTGATAGCACACAAGGGTTTACAGGGAGCCCCTATTATATTACAATATCCTCTGCATTACAAAGATAATCTCACTACTATTTATGTTTTCATGCTTTTCAGATATTGTACGTAATCACAATGATTAAAAGAATGCGCACATTAGAAGAATATTGCGAAACCGTTCAATGGGTAACAAAGTTGGCATCAAGGGATTGAGGTCCATTGTGGATGCAATTAAACCCAAATGCTCCCGACCAATAGATTCGTATTCAGAATATGATCCTAATGACTATTCTGAGCATAAGGAGTCAAAGACAGATGGCCTATCCTGTTCACCCAATAAGGTGCCTGTTCTAATTTGGCAAGGTTTTATTGGTTGCACATATCTTGCATAAGGTGTCTTGCATTTCTTTTGCTTCGTTGCACCGCCATCTGCTTAGTTTACTCATGATATATGTGAAGATGCCATGGCCATCCATTATCAATACCTATTCCATTTGTCGTCATACCATGTTTTTCCATTCAAATGTTGTTCTTGTGTTTCAGACATCCAAAAGGAAGAGGGTGATTGCAGAACCTGAAGGAGTACAAGCAAAGTCCTTGAAAAAGGTGGTGCTACCGGAGAAATCAGATAGCACCCCAAGTATATTGGCGATAGAACCAACGCCGCAAAACCTAGGATATCGCAACTATGCTGGTCGCTGCTTTGCTCTTGTGAGTACCTATTGTCCTATTGCTATACTTACATTCATACCTGGTGGATTATGTGACATCATTGTGCATTATAGCTTGCTTATCCACTGTTCGCCCCAAATTACCAGATCTATATTAATGCTTACATTAATGTAGAACAAACCCAATGCTTATGAAGAAATTTAGTTCTGCATTGTTCTTGTAAGTATCTGCTATCCTTCATCACTGTACTTATATTGTCAGCTAGTTCTTCGTGTACACTTTGCAGCTTATTTTCTCTTGCCCTCCATTTTCTACACATCAGATCTACATTTACTCTTACGAAAATATCGAATAAAACCAATGTTACTAAAGAAGTTTAGCTCTGCATTGCTCTTGTCAGTGCCTTTTTCCTGTATGTTGTATTTACATTTGTACTCTGCATCTTAGGTTAAATAATCGCCATTTATTCCTATATTTTCACATCTATATTTACTCTTAACAAAATGTAGAATAAAGGCAATGCTCTTGAAGAAGAGTGTGCGGTAAACTTCTTGAATTGCCCCCCATCAATATGGACAAGGGCTTTATAGAGCCGGTCTTCACTCCTAATGTAAGTTTGTCCTCCTCGAGCCTTTCAAACTTTGTTGTGTATATTTGGATAGCTATGAGTGCAAATGCTGTTTATTTTTGTCGTCTGCATCAAATTGCTTGTTCAAAGTTTATAACAAAGAAGTACATAAACATAAGTTTGTCCTTCTCAATTTCAATCTTTAGTTGTACAACCTAGTTCCTTATTCATACCATGTAAATTAAACTAAACATAGCAGCTTATCTTCTTTAGCACTGTGTGTATGCTTGTGTTCTTGATCTGTAATCCAGTGGTGTGGTGAAACTACCAACTCCAGCACAATGTCATATCCTGCAATGTCTCAACTATGAACAATGCCATGTTATATTAATGTTATTTAAATCATCTCTCTTTATTTACCAATCTGAAATGGTATAAATTGACAGTACACTCACCATTCATGCTTATACGTTGTTTAGCACTACATGTATGCTTGTGTTCTTGATCTGTAATCCAGTGGTATGGTGAAGCTGGCCGCTCCTGCACAATGCCATTTTCTGCCGTCTTAACTATGAACAATGCCAATTATGTTAATGCTATTTTAAACCGTGTCTCTTTATTTCTGACAAAGAAATGAGATGAATTGACAGCGCTGATGCTTATATGTGCAAAACTTGTTATCTACCTACTTGTTTCTCTTTCAGGGTGACAGCACTGATGCTAGGAAGAACTGCCACAATGATAGTGAGATGAACCCATTGTTTGTCCCTCTAACATATATTCCAGAGAAGAAGGAAACACATCTTGAGTGTAGGGATACAACCACAAAGTCATGTCTTGATGTAGTGTCGAACTTACTCAGTGACACAAGCTCGATGAAGTCGCCGCATGAATCTGTTCGACTTCTTCAGTCTGAAATTCAAGCAGAAAGACATGCTTCCGCTCAAATCCAACTGGAACTCCAATCTCTATGCAAGATTAACCATAAGTACATGACGTCTATTGATGCTATGCAGCTTAAGTTGGTGGATATAAGCGTCAAACAAGCGCAGTCTCATCAGGTTGCTAAGCTGCTTGCGCTGCAGCTCCTGGGCCGGGCTAAGCTTTCTTGAACTGTGTTGAAGTGCTATCGGTTATGTCTATTATTTTGTCGGCCTGTTTACTTGCACTAGTGGCGACCTGCCCAGTTTATGGAATCTGCTGTCTGGTTGCCCTTTATTATCACTGGCAGCGAACTTTGATGCCCAGGGGATGTAATATGCTATAATTTATTTGTTGTATAGTCTAGGTTTATTCTTCGTCACGATGCTGTAATTTATTTGTTGTTTATTTCGTCGCTCTAAGAAAAGGTCGTAATCTTCGATCGGAGCGCAATGAGCCAATAGGTTAGGTTTATAAAAAAATAATTTCGGTACTAAAACTGGTCGGTCGCCAATCACTATTACGGGCCTAACCATGGGCCTACAATCATCTGGCCCACTATTAGTTTCGGGCCTTTAAAAGGCCGAGTAAACCGCTTGGCTTAATTGGGCCGGAAAATTAAATTGGCTTTTTAACAGGTTGAGAACTAGATTGAGCCTTAATTGTGGCGAACAATTCATGGGCC
Organism: Thinopyrum elongatum; assembly: GCA_011799875.1. Lineage (NCBI taxonomy): Eukaryota > Viridiplantae > Streptophyta > Magnoliopsida > Poales > Poaceae > Thinopyrum > Thinopyrum elongatum. Next base: position 644,380,256 of record CM022298.1, on the reverse strand, counting down.
GAAAGCACGCTGTAATATACATCGGCCCATTATTGGCCCATTTGTGTGACGGGCCATTAACAGGCTGAAATGTTTTTGGGCCTTGGCTAACCCAATTACATGATGGGCGGGAAGAAGGCCGGATGTATAATGGGCCAAAATTAGGCCCAACACTCTCAAGGGCCTTTAATGGGCCGATGGGCAGTTTGGGCTAGAATGTATCCACGAAGACTACGGCCCGTTAAGAGGCCAAAAGTAACTACGGACAAGAATTAGGCCCAGGTGCAACTCGGGCCTTTAAATGGCCGAAAGCGAAACCGGGCCAAAAGAGGCCCATATGTAGACTGGGCCGCTGACAGGCCGAAACTAATATCGGGTCAAACTGTTAAACGGGCCATTAAGAGGCCGAAGAGCAAATCATGCCCCCAATGGGCCCGATGGCACAGTAGCTGTTAAAGGGCTGTATCTGTTATGGGCCATAATTTGGCCCAAGAAACGAAAGTCAGTTAAAGGGGCAGATCCGGTATGGACCGTAATTTGGCCCAAACTATTGCAGGCTGTTAACAGGCCGGATCTGATATGGGTCGTAAACTGGCCCAGAATATTAACGGCCCATATCTGATGTGGGCCATAATTTGGTCCAGAAAATGTTAGGCTATTAACGGGCCGGCCCATTAGATCTGACAAAATCTTGTGGGCCTATTCCTGGGCCGACTTTTAAACCTATATGGGCCTCTATTGGGCCGTCCCACGTGTCAATGTTTCATTGGCGATTCTTGTCCAATGGACGGTTGACATCTGTCCCAACACTGAGCTGACACGTTGATCGTCGGTGAATGATAATTTTACACGTGGAAAATTGCCATTGGTCCAGGCTGTTAACGGGTTATTGGATCCAAACCGGAACCCGATAGCTTAACGGCGACCCATTACGGTGGATGCCACGTGTCGGTTACCCTTGACGAAAGCACTTCCATGACGCGACATTTATCGTCATGGAAGTGAACACTTCCGTGATGATAATTTTGGTAATATCATGGAACACTTCTACGACAGCACAGGTATGACTATCTTGATTCTGTCATAAAATCGTCATGGATGTACATGCATGACAGAAAACATGACCTACTGTGACGAACACGTATCATCACGGAAGTGTATATTTTTTTTAGTGGCCTTTTCTAGAAATTCGCATCTAACTCTCATCCTTTCAATTCTCTCTCTGCTTTCATCCATGGAGACTTGAATAGACTTTAAAGATTCAGGTAGTTCATCCTTTTTATGTGGAATAGTTTGCACATCATGCGCCATTCTATCCAAGTTTCTAGACATGTCATCAACTCTGCTTAGTTTTTCTTCTACCATAGCCTTAAAAATCTTTTGAGAAATAATAAATTATTTAATTTTGTTCTCAAGTTCAGTAGGTATCCTATTATTATTATTATTATTATTATATGAATTTCCATAGGAATTACCATAATTATTAGAAGGATTGTCGGGGTTCGGCCTAGGATGGAAATTCCCTCTATAAGCATTGTTGTTAAAATTATTTCTTGCAGCAAAATTCACATCAATAGAATCATTATTTTGCTCAATCAAAGTAGATAAAGGGATATGATTTGGATCAACACGAGCATTTTACTAGCAAGCATATTCATACGAGCATCCATTTTATCACTCAAAGTAGAAACTTCTTCGATAGAGTTTACCTTCGATAGAGATCGTTTGGTGTGACATTGGGAATAGTTTGTGGTCATATTATCAAGAAGCTTCATGGCTTATCCTAATGTAATTCCCATAAACGTGCCACCTGCAGCTGAATCTAGAAGATTTGTCGAAACAAAGTTCAGTCCTGCATAAATTTTTTGTACTATCATCCATAAGCTTAATCCATGCATGGGTCAATTTTTATTTTTTTAATCATTAATTTCATTCTCTCGCAAGATTGTGCAACATATTCTTAATCATGTTCTTTAAAGTTCATGATTTGATTTCTAAGAGATATTATCTTAGCGGGAGGAGAGTACTTAGCAATAAAAGCATCCTTACATTAATCCCAAGAATCAATGCTATTGCGAGGTAAGGATGAAAACCAAGTTTTAGCTCTGTCCCTTAGTGAGAAGGGGAAGAATTTCAACTTAATAATATCATTATCCACATCCTTTTTATTTTGCATATCACATAATTCAATGAAGGTATTAAGATGGGATGCAACATCTTCATTAGGATCTCCAGCAAATTGTTCTTTCATAACAAGATTTAATAATGCAGCATTAATATCATATGACTCCGCACTAGTGGCGGGAGGAGCAATTGGAGTACTAATAAAATCATTATTATTAGTATTCGAGAAGTCACACAACTTAGTATTTTCCTGAGACATAATGGAAATTCAAGCGAGATAGCACACAAGATATTTTTGGTATTGATGTCTACTACACAACTTATTCTTGTAGACTTGTGTTGGGCCTCCAAGCGCAGAGTTTTGTAGGACAACAACAATTTTCCCTCAAGTGGATGACCTAAAGTTTATCAATCTGTGGGAGGCGTAGGATGAATATGGTCTCTCTCAAACAACCCTGCAGTCAAATACAAGAAATCTCTTGTGTACCCAACACACCAAATACAATGGTAAATTGTATAGGTGCACTAGTTCGGCGAAGAGATGGTGATACAAGTGTAGTATAGATAGTATATATAGGTTTTTGTAATCTAAAAAATATAAAAACAGCAATGTAGCAAGTGATAAAACGGAGCACAAATGATATTGCAATGCTTGGAAACAAGGCCTAGGGTTCATACTTTCACTAGTGCAATCTCTCAACAGTGCTAACATAGTTGAATCATATAACAATCCCTCAACATGTGACAAAGAATCACTCCAAAGTTCTTATCAAGCGGAGAACATAAGAAGAAATTGTTGTAGGTAGCAAACCACCTCAAAGTTATCCTTTCTGATCAATCTATTGAGCTATTCCTATAAGTGTTACAAATAGCCCTAGAGTTCGTACTAGAATAACACCATATGATACGCATCAATCAACTCTAGTGTCACCTAGATAATCCAATGTCACCACGAGTATCCGTGAGTTGATTATATGATATGCATCAAATAATTTCATATACATAATACTCAACCCAACAGAAAAAACTTCAAAGAGTACCCCAAAGGTTCTACCAGAGAAAGTAGGATAAAAATGTGCATCAACCTCTATACCTAGATTACCCCAATGTCACCGCGGCAATCCGCAAGTTGATTGCCAAAACATATATCGAGGGAATAAATAGAACACCCCATTGTCACCACGGGTATCCACATGCAAGACATACATCAAGTGTTCTCAAATATGATCCAACTATATTAACAAAGCTCGCGTTATATTAAGATTGTGCCAAATCAAGAACACGAGAGAGGGAGAGGGAGAGAGAGAGAGAGATCAAACACATAGCTACTAGTACATACCCTCAGCCCCGGGGGTGAACTACTCCCTCCTCGTCATGGAGACCGCCGGGATGATGAAGATGGCCTCCGGTGATGATTTGCCCCTCCAGCAGGGTGTCGGAAAAAGGCCTCCAGATGGGATCTCTTCAGAACAGAGGCTTGCGGCGGCGGAGTCGAAGTTCTAGGTTTATTTCTCGGGGTTTCTCTATTTATAAGAATTTTCAGAGTTGGAATCACGCAAAATGGAGTTACGAGGGACCCACAAGGTATCCCGGCGCGACCACCCCCTGGGCGCGCCGGGTTGCCTTGTCACCTCCTCGTGGGTCTTCTGATCCTCCCACAAAGCTTCAGGGGTCTATTATGTTCCAAAAAATATTGTCAAAAAGTTTCGCCGCGTTTGGACTTCGGTTGGTATGAATTTTCTGGAAAACCAAAAACAAGCAGAAAATAGCAACTGGCACTGGGTAGTAGGTTAATATGTTAGTCCATGAAAATCATATAAATGTCATATAAAAGTGCACCAAAAACATATAAAATTATTGCTAACATGGCATGAATACTTCATAAATTATAGATACGTTGGAGACGTATCAGGTATTTTTGTTTTTTTAACGGAAACTAGAACAAGTAAATATAATGTGTATGAAGGGACCTTGAGTTTTTTAATGGAGTTTCCCCATCAATGGCACCAGAAATTGTTCTGCTACTTGTGATAGGTGTTGGGATTTCCCCAAGAGGAAAGGTGAAGTAGTATAGTAGCAAAGAGTATTTCCCTCAGATAAGAACCAAGGTTTATCGAGCCAATAGGAGATCCACGTAAACGACCTTTAGCAGTACCTGCACACACACAAACAAATACTAGCACCCAACGGAGGCAAGAGGATTGTCAATCCCCTTATACTCGTTAATTGCAAGGATTAATTCTGATAGTGGGAGATATACAAATTGCATAAATAAATAAAAGTAAATAAATTACAGCAATGTATTTAGGGTTTTAGCAATATGATTTAAATGGACCCCGGGGCCATAGCTTTCGCTAGAGCCATCTCTCTCAAGAACATACAACGATGGGTACAAAAATTACTGTTGGGCAATCGATAGAAAAGCGCATAGTTATGATTTTATTCATGGCATGATTAGTACATAGGCATTACGTCCATGACAATTAGACCAAAACGATTCTGCATATACTACTATTACTCCACTTCAGAGCGCTTCTATGCTTGCCTCTCTACGTATTAAGTTCATAGGGTAATTGATGCGGAGCATCCCTCGTTCATCCCCACGGACATTTCGTCACCACCACAAGCACAAAGAGGACCAATGACAAGAGCACGCGCACGTGCCATCGAAACCGAGGTTAACTCTTTCCTCTTCGAATTTCGTTTGGATTCACATGTGAATTGGGTCCTACCTCAAACGGAGATGTTATGCATTCTTAGGTACCAAGGAGATGATCATGAAGAAGCTAGGACAGAGACCCAAGCAACCATGGAGAAGGAAGAGAATGGAGGTTACAAGAAGCTCGAGGAGACGGAGAGTCGGGACACTCCGGGCGCCTGGCCCCCTCTGCCCTCGGGTGCCCGGGCTTTCGGCCGCCCCGGGTGCCCGACCACTTTGGCCCCGGGTGCCTGGCCTCAACCTGGGCACGGCCCCTGCCAGCCCCGGCTGCCCGGCCATGTGAGGCCCGGGTGCCGGGCCGCCGCCTGGGCGCTGCCCCCGTCCACCCTGGGTGCCCCCCCCCCCGCTTGGAGATGCCAGCGACCACCCCCGGGTGCCCGGGCCACTACCCTCGGGTGCCCGACCTCTACAGTGCCAAGGGCGCGGTCCTCTGTCTGGTCCGGGTGCCCGGTCCTCCGCACCTCGGGTGTCCGGACCCCCCTGATGCATCTACCCCCGGGTGCCCGGGCCACTTTACCCCGGGTGCCCGGACCCGTCCAGTTTGTGTCTGCGTGCACTAGGGGCAAATGACCCTTGTACCCCCGTTTTCCCCCAATTTTGCCCCTAGCCTATAAGTACTCCCCACCTAGCTTGTTTTAGGGGTGAGAAAAGTATTGGATAGACATTGAGAGAGCTTTGCTCATCTTCCCCTCCTCTTGGAGATCAAGACCCCTCTTGGGAAGAATCCTAGTGGATTATCAATGCCTCCTCTTGGAGAAGATCATCACCAAGACCTCACCTCCTTTGGAGTGGGAAGAACTTTACCCTAGTGCTATTTTCCTTGAATTGTTCTTGTATGCTACTCTAGTGGATGTGTGATTTGGGTTTGTTTGAGTGATTTCCCCCTTGTGTTCTTGTGTGTTCATCACTTTTCCCCCATCCAATTGTGAAAAGATCCCCTCTAGGGTTTCACCCTATAACATCTTGGCATCATGAGCAAGGTTTATTCACGTCTTGGAGTCCCTACCTCCCATTTGCTAGCCTAATTTTGTTGCTTTTTGGTCCCAATTTGAAAATCCCCACAAAAAATAGGCCAAAAAATTTTCTTGCAATTTGTTAGATCTTGTGAGATTTTGTTGTTTTGGTCCATGGATTTGTTGTTTAGCAAGTGGATCAAGCCCCTCCCCAGCCATCCCCACCCTTCCCACCACGAAATCCACTGATTTTGACATCTTCTCCAAAATTTCCGCCCAAATCGGAGACCCCAGGGCACCTGCACCTCAAACCCCCGGGTGCCCGCACCCCAGGCCTGTTTTCCCTGACCACCCCGGGCACCCGCACCTCCCACCCCCGGGTGCCCGCAACCCCCAGAATCAGCCCACCAACATCACCATTTCAGCCATAACTATCACCTCCGAAGTCCATTTTTCATGTTCTTTGGCTTGTTTTGTAGCTCTTGACATCCCTCATCCACTTAGATCATTACCACCACCATTTGCCTCCATCAAATTTTTCATCATAAACGCACCCACCTTCCCCATTTGATCGATTTTGAGTTGCGGTTTCCGTTTCCTAAGGTGTTTTGGCTACTTAGGAATGGTTTGACATCGACAACACCGCTCTTCATCATCGCTTCGACCTCGACATCGATAATGAACACTTTATCCTCATACCAATCGTAAGCAAGGACGGTAACCTCGACGGCACCTAGTACATTTCCTTGCCATTGCATTGGTAACCCGAGCCATTTTGCGTCACTTACCTATCGAGACTAGCGAGTTGAGAATTACCAAGCGACGCTCTTTGTGCACCTTAGTGATATGCTTGCTCCGCATAGCTACATTTAGCGTGCAAATCATATTGCTATCATCCTTGTGCCATAAGTTCTCTCCCGTGCATATCTTACATACTTGTCTCATATCATACTTGGCTCGAGCATCAAGCATAGTAAAAAAACAGAGAGAAAAAGCTTTTAAGCAAAAGAGAAGAAACAAAGAGCTTGTAAGAATTAGCATCGTGCCATTTGCATAGTAGCATCATATTGGACACCACATACATAGCATATTTGGGATTAAAGACGGCACAGTTACTCTTACAGGTTGGTGCACTAGAGCATATCTAGCCCATTCACTGGTACAACGAGGTGCTATACAAACGGTTTTTAACCCCTTTCTGCGATGACATTTTGAACCGTCGCCAAGTGAGTGTGTGTGATAGGGGGGTCCTTCCCACACGACCCAGAAACCGTCACGGATAGGGAGCCTTGGTGCATACAGTTGTCCCTATAAAACTATTTCTGATATCTCGAATATCCCAAACGCTCCATCCTTGCTACTTGTTTGTGCTCGCATTGCCATCACAGTCGGTATTCTGTGGTGCTACGTTTACGATGCGCGGCTCATCACAAACAGTTCACGATTATAGAACGTGTATGATAAGCAGACAATCACACACATTCACTTTTCCCGAACCGTATGTGATAACTAATTAAGAAGATTAGCTAATCATCGTACGAGTGTCGAATAGGATTACAAAATGCCAGACCGTCGTAACATCGTCGTACATGATAACTATCGCACATGCTATTCTGTGGTGCAACGTTTACGATGCGTACCACATCAGAAACAGTTCATGATTGCAAATCGTGTACGATAAGGCAACTATCAGAAACGTTTAGTTTGCCCGCACCATTTGTGATATTGTCTGACATCACACATGCTTTGCAAACGGCAACTGTGTGCATGATCGCACACGTTTCCTCTCTGTGAACCATGTCGGATTATGGTGTATATCACAAACGTTTGTGTTTTACCGACCGTGTACGCTGTAACGACCTGCAGAGCATAATTTCACCGTAATTTAATTGCTGCTATTTAAAATTGTACTGGATTTGAATTTGAAAGTATGCTATAGCTTTATTCATATCCATCAGGTTCAAACAACCAATGCATTATTTGATTCACAGGTACATATGTTCAAGAATTACATAAGAACCAAATAAAGAATGATGAACCACGGTTGTATACTTGTACTATTAAATACGGTAAAGAAAGAGGCAAAATACATTCTGGTTGCTAAACAAGGTGAAGCGGAATGCCCATATTGTGCCCTCCTCCATGCAGAAGGCACGCATGACTCTAGTCCAACCCCTTGTGATGGCCGACCGCCCATCCTTCACTGTCTTCATGAACACATCTAGATAATTATCGTGTTCTGGTAGAAATACTTTAACCTTTGCATGCCCACCAATCATGTAGTTTGAGAGGTAATCTTGAGTAAACTGCTTTGGGAACCACTACAAAGGAAAAAGGTTCAGACATTGTCATCTAACACAACTCATTATGTGCAGTAAAAAGAAGGCAACAGAGTTTTTACTTGCCATCCTGCAGTTCGCTATTGTCTTGGATAAAGTGTAAACAAATAGTTGAATTGCCATCTTTTGACCCATTTTACTAACAATCTTTATCAGCTTCCTCACTTGATGCTGGTTCATCAATATCTCATTGCCGCATACACAGAAAGGGTCAAAGCGCGGATCTTTACCAATGACATATGTACCTAAAAGCACCAAGTTAATATTAGAAGCTAAACAGCAATTGCACAATGATGTAGTACAACACTCCCTCCGTCCCATTATATAATATCTTATAACATCCAATATACCCACATATTGGATGAATTAACATCTTATATTATGGGTCGGAGGGAGTTTATTGCATTTTTACAAATTATCAGCTGATCAACTACTGATGTGTTGTTGTTGCTGCTGCTGCTCTTCTACGTATATCTAGACATCATCAGAATATTATGGTAACACTCTTCCTTGTTGCTATGCAGCCTAGGATTGCATATTTAGACATTCAGTACAGTGCATGTTGCTATGTAGCCTCAGATATATTAGATATGGCCCTAGTTAACCTACCGATAAATGGGATACAGATATATTCAGCTAAAAGTCTGATTCACCGATTAGTCCCTTATCAGACCCCAACCTATATGGTACAAGCTACCGATATCCTGAACAGTGAGTATACATAAGCAATGGGATGAAACTAACCTCGATGGAAAACAACAGTCGTTCCCAAAATTGTCCTGTGTAAGTACATCGAGAGGCATGTTAAGCACAACAGGCTAAACATCAACCAAATATATCCATGGCAGACAAAATAATCTCCAAACGATAGCTTCAGTGTGCAGGTTTAAGCATGCTAGTTAAGCAAAACAAGAAGTGGAAAGGTGTGTTAACTATAACAGGCCTAACATTTAACAACAAGCAAATATAGTCATTCAAACTAGTATTGTGCCAATCTAAGTAGACTGGTTATTGTTAAATAAAAATGGAAAGGCATGTTAACTACAACATGCTTAACAGCAACCAAATGTAGTCATTCATAGTGCAGGTATTGTTGAAACTGGTATTGATGAAATCGAACCGCACAGTTCATACTTGCACATATAAAACATCACGCTGTGAATAACTGGAATAAACAAGGTATACTACGAACAACCAAAGATAGCTTTTGAAACTGGACATATGCTAACTACAAACAACCGAACAACCAAAAAACTTTAAAAGAGCCATATGCTAGCTATAACAGGCTTAACAGCAAGCAAATATATGCATTCCTATTGGTATGTTTAAAATAGGTATTGATGAAAATGTACTGCACAGTAAATAGTTGCACATATAGAGCATCAGATTGTGAACAACTGAAATAAACAAGGCATACTGCAAACAACCAAATATAGCAATTAAAACTGGACATATTCTCATGACACTACAAAAGGGACTCGACAAAACAAATCATGGGTTCCCCCTGTGAAGAGGCACGGCAAAACAAATCATGGGTTTCCGCACTTGTCACAGATGGGCTCGTTCCCATGGGAAGAGCACGGACCCTGGGTGCGTTCCATGTTGTCGCAGATGGGCTCCTTCCCCTTGGAAGAGCACGGCTGTAGGTTGCCCTCCCTGATGTCGTAGATGGGCTCTTTCCCCTTGGAAGAGCCGGAGAGGGTGCCCTCCTCATGGTCGCCGTCGATGAGGTCTGACTTGGAAGCTATGGATCCCAAGCCAGCGTCGCAGAACGTGTCCTTCAGAAATGACAAAAGGGGCACGATGGCGATGTAGGATGGCAAATTCTTGACAGCGGGCCAGAGGAGATCAGCGGCGGGGCCATTGATGAGATCGACGGCGGTTGAACCCGAGGGGTTGGGGGTGGGCCACTTAACCTGTGACATAGCCGACGTCAGGCCGTCGCTGTCAATGACCTCGATGTCGTAGCCGGCATCCGTGACATACCCGCATACTCTAGCCTGCTGATTGAGAGCCTGCGGCCAGTAATGGTCGTCAGCTTCCTCGGCGGCCACCTCGGTGATGTCGGCCGAAGAGGCCGTGATACACCACTTTTGGGCCAGTTGCTCCTCAAGCTCCAAGGGAAGTGTAGCCGGGCTTAGGCTGCGACGCTCTGGAGTGGGGGATGGGGATGGGGATGGGGATCTATGGGAAAGGGGGCGTTTGGCAGGCATCATCTAAGAAACTCAGGGCGGCTAGGGTATGGACATCGGTGGGTAAGCTGCACGGGCAAACCGGCTGATGTTGACAATGGAGGCCTTGCGGCGGCAGTGGCGGCGACGACCTTGCTAGGGTTTCGAGCGAGGGAGGGGTTGTGGTGGGGGTGTGTGTGTGTGCGCGCATGCCGAAGGAGTTTTTGGGGTGTGTGTGTGGAGGGGGGGTTGTGGAAATGATGCGGCTACTGAAAATTTTACTACGCGGGAGTCAAACATGGGAGTAAAATGCTGGGGCTATTGAAAATTTGGATGATGGTGCATTGCACACGGTCCCGAAATAACTATTGTGTGTTATGAAACAGAAAAAACCTCGAGCCGGGCAGATATTTTCGAGGGATACAGGCGGGAGCGGGAACAACAAACATCACACACGGTCGAAACATAACAACCATGTGTTATCAAACAGAAAAACCCTGTAGGTGGGTAGATATTTTTGAGAGGGGAAGCCTCATGGAGCCCAATGTACTGTGCTGATGTGTGTGACAGGGGCACCGGCGTGGCACACGGTTAGTGTGAGTGAACCGTGTCTGCTGTGTCATCTGACTAGTCTAATGTTCATAAATTCGACAAAAATGATGCGGAAAAGGGTCAGAACATGAACACACTTGCATGTGGACCAAATATATGTTTGAAGGGTGGTTTGATGTTCAAATACCAAATGCACAACTTCGATGTGGCACCTATCTCACAAAGTGCACGGTATTGCTTGCCCCCCCCCCTTCGTGTCGGCAGGAGGGGATCCTAACCTATGAACGCATGCCCGCCCCCACGGAGGTTCACCTAGCAAAGTGCGAAGCAGCAGCCCCCCCATCACACACACAAACACACACACACACACACACACACACACTTTCAGTCAGCGGGAGAGGGCATCTCACCAAGATGTATCATAAACCGGACCAAGAAGAATCCACCTTGGTCGTACAACCTCTCTCTTGTTGTTGGTCAAAGTGATGGACGTACATGTGACCCCAGAGATGGGCTAGCTTGCCAATAATCATGCAAGTAGCTAGTCCCCGAAGACAACCACTACCTGCATGTGGCCCAAACATATGTACGGAGTGTTGATGTTTGAATACACAATGGAAAAACTTTGTTGTGGCACAGTGCTTTGGAACCAGAAATCCCCACACGGAGCGAGGGTTAGTTGACGACACATTGTTTGCATGTATGTCACACCACACTTCAAGCCGATGACGGGGATTCATGCATGCATGCATAGTATGTGCTCAAACTTAGGTCTGAATCTCACCATGACCTACTATGATAACACAAACCAAAGGACGAATCCACCATGGTAACCTATCTCGTTGTCGGTCAAAGTGATCATGGATGTCCATGCGGGCCCACGAATATATAGGCTTGTCGCCGATAACCACTTCAGGGAGTGTACCGTTTGAAGACAACCACTGCATGCATATGTATGTATGGAGGTGATGCATGCATGTTTGAATACCATGCACATTGATGTGGCGCGTGCGTCGAAAATCGTACAGTCCCCACACAGAGCGAGATCGGTTCATGACATGGCGTGGTACTGCCCACTTAGACTCGGTGGGCGGGATTCATGTGTACACATGAATGTGTGCTCAATCTATATCATGTCATCCCAGAGCATGACCTATATATATATATATACCGTAATACAAACCAAAAAATAACCCCCTCCTAAGTCAAATTAACCTCTCTCGTTGTCGAGCAAAGTAGTGATGGACCAAGCGGGCCCACAAGTGGAAAGCATCGATATCGCTGATAACTGTGTGAGTGGGTGCCAGAGGACGACCGCCATCGCTTTGCATGTGGCCAAACATATGTATGGAGAGGTGTGTGTGGTTGTGATGTTTGAATACCCAAAATGCACAACTTAGATGTGGCACATGCCTCAAAAACCGTAAAGTCCCCACACAGAGCGAGGTTCATGAAGCGTACTACATATGCTGGTCCCCTTCCCCCTCTTTGATGCATACTATATATATGCTCCTACTGTAATGCAAACCAAAATGAATCCTCCTTGATGGTGAAATTAATTAACCTCTCCCAATGTAGGTCAAAGTGATGCATGCATGGACGACGACCTCGCGGGCCCACAGATGGAAGCGTCACACGTGAGTGTCCTATGATAACCACCGTCTGCATATGCATGTGGCCCAAAGAGGTGTTGTGTGATGTTTGAATTAACTTTGATGTGGCACGTGCCTTGGAAACTGAAATGTCCGGACACTGAGTGAGGTGTGTTCACAGAGACGTACGTAGTATATATGTTGGTCCCCTCCCACCTCTTCAACGCGTACTATATACTCCCATCATAACACAAACTAAAAAGAATCAGCCTTGCTGGTCAAACTAACCTCTCTATCGGCTGTTGGTCGAAGTGATGGACGACGACCTCGCGGGCACACAGAAAGCATCACACGCGATTGAGTGTCATGTAGGACAACCACCGACTGCATGTGGCCCAAACATGTATGTATGAAAGGGTTGTGTAATGTTTTAAATAACGAATTCACAATTTTGATGTGGGACCTGCCTCACAAAATGGCCAATCCACACGGTGGCTCACGACTCGTAGTGCACTGCCAGCCCCCCCACCCCAGACGCACACAGACACACACCGCACATCCACCACAACTACGACGCATGTTAAATTTTCCCGCGGTGAACATATGTTACCAAAGGAGGGACGTTTTAATTTTGAAAAAAAAACAGAGATCATTAAGACATTTTAGTACATTGATTGATTTTCTAGGGGTATAATGTGCAAAAATCAAATTTGAGCTACATGCACACATGAAAGTGCACCTAAATGGATTGGAAAAACACATGTGTCTCACTGGGTGCATGTTTACTCCGCGTGCAAGAAATTTCAAACATTGAGAATCTTGATTTTTAAAATCTAGTACATCCAAAAATTATTTGAAATTCATGAAACTTATCGTGTTGTCATATGGACACCAATACACTTTGGTATTTTACTTTTTTGTCAAATTTGAGACAAGTTTTGATGTAATTTTTATCTTCTTACAAATGGGAGATTATTAATTATTGAGAACCAATATTGCAAATGGATTATTTATTCGAACCATGGGCGTTAGACCAACAATGGATACGTGCCATGCTTCGGTTAAGCAATAAAGCAGCAACATTAAACATCAAAATAGAAAAATAATATACGTGCCGCCATGCGATCCCTGTGCCATGCGAGCAAGCGTGAGTTGACGGGATGCATGCGACCTGTCCGCCGCGTAGATAGACCGGGAGGCGTGCGTGCAGGTGTGTGAATTGACGGGAGGCGTGCTCGCTGCACAGTGTCATCGGGAGGCGTGCGAGTAGCTATGTGAAATGACGGTAGGCATGCGAGCAGTCCGGTGCGCAGGCTCATCGGGAGGCGAGCCAGTGGTTTGACCACCGCCCGCCTCTCTCCCGCTACTCCATATTAATCGCACGCCCGAGCGGCCGCACCCCCCATCTTCGCCGCACACACAGTCCTGTCTCTCCACCTGCATCCTCGACACCGCTCTCAGTCCTCACCGCCATCTGTGTATGAGGATGCCGCCGAAGCGCCCCATTGGAGGGAGTGCCGATGCCGGCACTGCGGAAGCACTGGAGCACGGCGTGAAGATGGAGACAGAGGTTGCCATCGCCGCCACCGAGGTCTCGCTGCACCTTGACGTCATCGACGGCGTCGTGCTTCCACAGCCGAAGCCGTAGGTGCACACCGACTCCGGCGACGACCCTGGTGACGACTCCGACGACCACTCCGGCGACGACGGACAACCGGTTAGTCATCTATACCCATTTATGTGTCAAATATATCCTAGGGTTTCTCTGGTTACTCCTTCCTCCCCCTTTTTGAAATAGAAATCCTATGGTTATGTTCTCTCAATCCATGAAATCTGAGTAAGTTTTGTTAGATCCGTGTAGTGTATTGATTGTTTGAATGGTAGAAATTATAAGTGATTAGTTGTTTCATCTCTAAAAATGATTTCTGCTAATAATCCGACTAGGGTTAGTGTTTCGTGCTAATAATTCCTAGCCAGGGCTTGACAATTGATTTTTGAATGACCTAAATATATGTTTGTGCCATTTTTTTCAAGATTGGCCTGTACATAGACGATTATGCTTAAAAATCAAACCATAATCTTTGGATATGTCTAAAAAATAGCCATAAATTCCATAAATTCCAAATCCTACTTTACGGCATTTAAAAATTGATTTGATGCCAAATTTTGGCAACTGCCAAATGTTCGCTAGAGATCAGTTTGTATTCCAAATTTGACGCCACATTTTTTTACTATATGTATAGGTGCTATCTGACAATGTCGACAGCGAGGATGAAGATGTCTAGAGGAGGTACAAGAGGCAAATCCTTAGGGAGCTTTATGCGGGAATTCATAACAAGCGTATTAGGACCTGGGACTGGGGCTTTCGATGTCCATTTTGCAACCAAAAGCTTCATGACGCATATGAAAGTGACCTGGCGCATGCAAGAGGACGAGCCGTTGGCTCCTTCAGGCAGAAGTATTCTCGCAGGGTGGCGCACGCCGCGTACGCGGAGTACCTGGAGAAGCTTCATGATCGTGCCGGCAGATGAGATTGAACTATGTATGGCTATGTAGTGTCTTAATTATAAATGTGCTTGAGTATGCTTAATGACGGTTGAACTATATATGGTTGAACTATGCTTGTGTACGTTTATTATCTATGCCTGAGTATGTTTAATCTATGTTTACTTATGTCTAAATGTGGGATATGGATGCAATCAGTTCGGTTGATGGAATCTACCTCCGTCCTGGTTTATTGGTCCCCTTTGTAATTTGTGTTAAATTTTGACCAAAGATTTAACTGACAAAATGTTAGTACATGTCAGCAAAAAATATATCGTTGGATTCGTATTTGAACATAGTGTTCAATGATATAATTTTTTGGTGACATGCATAAACATTTGTTAGTTAAATCTTGGGTCAAAATTTGGCACAAATTACAAAGCGGACCAACAAACCAGGACGGAGCTAGTACGTCAATCACACATGGTTCCCAAATTGGAACCATGTGCAATGACTTTCATTTTCCTAGTTACGTCAATCACACACGGTTGGCTCTAACAAACCGTTGCCTCCGAAACTCTTTGTGGGACAGAAAACCCTCACCACCCAATTTAAAAAAGAAAAAAGAACCCTCACTATCCCCACGTCACAAAAACCCTCACCCTGCCCACCACCCCCTTCGGTCCCCATTCACACCTGCACAAGCTCCTCCGTGACTCTGCATGGCATCGCCTATCGCCGCGGCAACCACTTAGCTCGACGCCTGTCGCCGTCGCCAAGCTGTTGGCAAACCCCATTGCATTTTGCCACTTCCGCTTGCCGCCGCCTATCGCCATCGACTTTCTCGACGCTGCTCGCAGTCGACCCAGCTCCGCCCGATTGGGGAATCCACCGTATTGAGGGTTTTTTCTCATGGACAACAAGGTAACTAATTTAATGAGATATTATCTCATCTCTTATCCCAGTTCATCTGCCTTCTTTAATCACTCGGCCGAAATGGCCGTGAATTCATTTTTATTCGAACACATCAGAACTTTGCGGCCTCGGCCAGACATCCATGGAGTTCCATCTCACCGTACCAGATGACTTGAGGATGCGCACGGTATGTTCAATCTCACCCTACATCGGTTGGCATGGCCAACTTTCCTGAACATATACTATATATTGCTACATTTGGATAAAATGTGTCACATGCAGCATATACGTCAAAGGGGATTTTTTTCCTCTTCTTTCTATATTAGGCAAATTAATGATGTATTGTTCTTTCGATTACTCTCATATTTCCATGACATCATGGTTACCCTATCTGTTTAATTATAGATTTTTGTCCTTTGATTTCAACTAATGTACAATTCTTTCAATTTCATCCATATTTGCAGGTTACCATATTCTTTAACAATCCTACCATTTTCTGCAGCGCGTCCATTGCTAAGCAACAACATCTGTAGTATACAATCTAGCCCTTTACATAAATCAAGACTGCAGGGATGTCATACTGAACACAAACCATGGATTTACAATCGTTGCTTCTGTAAGATATGATGAATGTGGTCACTCCTATTTTGCCACATGCCTTTGGACAGAAATTTCTAATATTAATGTATTGAAAGCTGGCACTAAAATTGCACTGCACATAAAAGTGCCTAGTCATGAGATATATGCTAACTTCACCGATGATATCATCCGTCCAGACTTTGTTCGAACTAAGTGTTCTTTTCAAGTATCTGCATGTTGACTTACCCAGCAATATCAAAGCAATTGTGTAGTATTTAACCAACCAATTGTTATTCCATGTTCTTACTCTATTCGTACCTACTAACTTCTAGTTACCAATACACTTTTCTATTGCCCTGTTTTAACTAAATATTCCCTGTACTCCCACTTCTATCAGAAAGCGCCGCTGATGAGGAGACTCCGGAGGTGGAGAATAGGGCTGCCAACAAGTGGAGGTGGGTCGAGCAAGAATCGCAAGCGACTCCAGCAGGCCTAGACTTCATCGGCAGCCTCCCCGATGATATGTTGATAGTCATCATCTCCCTCCTCCCAATCAAATATGGGGGGCAGACAACTGTCCTTTCCCGGCGGTGACACCCCCTATGGCACTCCACCCCTCTCGACCTCATCGACACCCACGATCTCTGCCATGGATATCACAAAAGGTTGGATGCGTTCTCCCAGATCCTCGGCAGTCACCATGGCCCAACCAGAGGCCTTAGCATGGGCAAGTTCCGTTCCAACGGCAAGGACCGAGCCAAGCTTGACGAGTGGTTCCGATCCCCCGCCCTAGATCATCTCAAGGAGCTCACTTTTAATGATGGGCATATGGGCTCACTGCCAACGTCCGCACTCCGCCTCACGCCCACGCTGCGCATCGCCAAGTTCATGAACTCCCATTTTCCCCCCTTAATGACGCGCCCGCTCTTATTCTACCACGACTGAAGCACCTCGAGCTCGTCGCCATCTGCCTCCCAAATGGTGACATGGAGCACCTGCTCCACGGCTGTACTGCACTAGAGTACCTTTGTCTTCAGGCGATCAATGGGTTGAGTAGCTTCCACATCACATCCATGACTCTCCAGACTATTTATGTGTGTTGCTGGTGCTGCAACAAGACATCACAAAATGGGTACCATGGTATGGTCATTGAGGACACACCTTCACTTGAGAGATTACTTGTAGTTAATCAAGAAGGTCCAACAAGAATCAATGTCATTTCTGCACCGAAATTGACAGTGGTGGGCTACTCGTCTGACAAATACTCCAAACTTGTTATTGGATCCACACCCGTTCAGGTACAACAGTCGCCTTCTACCTCTCCTTCTTGAAATTAAAATTATTTCTAATTTTGAAGATGTATGTTCGTCTGTCATCTAGAAAATGATTTCGACAAGCTTGATCCCGAATCTGCGCACAGTGAAGGTCTTGGCACTAGAATCTATCGGCCCCAACCTGGACCAAGTTATCAGTTTCCTGAGATGCTTTTCGTGCCTGAAGAAGCTATATATCGAGGTGATGTTCCTTTCCTGTTAAATGTTAACTAGAAGGGAGTTCAATTTTTGACACCTTTTCCCAAGTTTACAATTACAATGTACTACGATTTCTGAAGGAATTTTGGAGGATTTCAGTACATACATGTTTTTCCCCCCATATTGGTTGCTTGATCCATATGGTTACAATCCATAAGCATTTCTCCTGTGGATTCATCTGTACTAGTTTTCTTAGGGAAATTTTCATCGACTCCAACCTCTTGTGAAGAAGGCTACATTTTTCTAGATTGTTATTAAATGCCCATGTTAATCATGTCAGATCAAAGATGGCTCATTAGTGCATTTTACAAATCCTGCAAACCTAATAGGAATGTAGTTGTTCAAAACTGCATGTAGGCACTAACATGTTTTCTTCTTTTGCAGATAAGATTAGGCCCGGTGGTGGATAATGTGATACAATATAACAATCACATCGAATGCCTAGATCTGCGTCTCTCAGAAATTACTTTGAACTCATACCAAGGGACCTTACCGGAGATTATATTCGCTAGGTTCTTTGTTGTCAGAGCAAGGGTGCTGAAGGTAATGAGGTTTGCCCTACATTTATTTTGCAAAAATGAATGGTTTGTTGATCAGCGCCGGTGGCTGCGGCAGAATGGAAAAGGCTCCGAAAAGGCTGAATTTCATTTTGGAACTTCAGATGACAAAGTAATCGGAAGTAATTGTGTCAACCCCATACATGACTTCTCAGTGGCCGATCCCTTTGCAAAAATGATGAGGTTTCAAAACCAGCCTTACAAGTGGTAATATTAGTTTGAACCTCTCTTATATCCATGTTCAGCAGATCAGCGCGGGCATTTGCAGCTGAATGAGCTGAATTTCATTTCTAATATCAGTTTGAACCTTGTAATCTTCGAATATGAGCCATATAACTCTGGAATTTGACCTTGTAATATTTCGAGCTGTTGTGGTACAATCGTTGAAATGGCATCGTATGAGACTCGTATATTGGTAGTACTATTTTGACCTTAATATGCAATGGACTTAGATTTTATTAACCATTCTCGAATGTGTTTCCCTTGTTGATCTCATCGCAAATGATCTTTATAGCTAACTTGACTGCGATCTTCGACATTATTGCACACAGTTGGTTTCTTCAACCGTGTGCCCTGTAGAGCGCAGAATTAATTATCTCACTCGAGTGTCCATCGTCACCCTTCTATGTAACTTTGACCTCATCAGCCACGGGTAAACTTATGATTGAAGTCATTCCACACACTTCGTTTTTACAAAGCTTTTTGCCAATAAACGCCCATGATTTGCCCCTCTTCTAGCCGACGCGTGGCCAAACTAGCCGGGCGGGAAGCTAGCGCGGTAAACTGCGCGGTTGCGCGGGAACAGGCTCACCAATGATACATTTGGCACCTCTTCGAGCCCATGCATGGTCAAACAAAACACGTGCGGGGTACTCAAGCGTGCACTAGAGTCCTCCGCTATGAACGCGGTGACAAGACGTGACGATTACAGGCCGGCCGGCCCCCATTTATTACAGCGGCCATTTAACCCTTGTGCCTCTTCAATCTTTCGATCGCGCCCCAGTATTGCATGAAGCACACCCACCATGACAAATTCTTAGAGGGCCAGGTAGCCTGCGCGGCTCCCATGGCGCTCCGAGCGGCTGATGACGAGCAGCAGTTCACCATGCATGTCGTGGTGGACACCCACAGAAGGTTCACGGAGCTCTCGGTGGTGTACACCAACAACCTGGTCTGGGTGGAGCACTCCATCCACATCATGGAGTTGTTGCTTGCTGAGGAGAAGTACAAGGTGGTTGAGTTCGACCTCGAGTACACCCGCGCTCGTGCCGGGTCTCATCCCAAGGTCGCCGTTGGGCAGATGTGTGTGCACAATCACGTCCTCGTCTACCACTACTGCCTGACCACAAGGCCTTGCGAGCATTTTGCCAGGTTTGTCGATAACCCCCACTACATGTTCGCTACAGTGGACATCACCAACGATGTAAAGGTGCTCAAGAATTCGGGCATCGCCTGCCAGAATCTTGTCGACATCCAGGGCCAATACAAGATCTGGGGCAGCAAGGAGAATGAGAAGGACTCACTGGTTCACCTCGTCGAGGCCATCATCGACCCCTACTATAGAGACATGTAGGATTGCTGCAACAAGGACAAGCATGCCTGGCACTTGGCCTGGATGGAGAAACTCGACAAAGCTCACGTCGTGTACACGGCCAAGAAGGCATACACGAGCTACGAGATGTACATGAGGATCGTTGACATGAGGAAGTGCCTCCTTCCACTACTGCAGGATGCTGCTAACGCGACACTACAATCAGAGACCCTTCGATGAAACTGTGTGCGATGCAATAATCGCAAATGGTGATGTAAAAAAACCGTCAAAAAAGATGCAAAACATTTGCGATGACCGATGCATCAAACACGGTTCAGAATTTAGTTGCGTGTGCGATGAGGGGCATACGGTTCAGTTCAATGAACTGTTTGCGATGAGGTAGAAGAACAGAAAAGCCAGATGAAGGTGTGTACGATATACGGCATACGGTTCACTCGGATGAAGTGTTTGTGATTAAGCGAAACAAAAGAAACGGTCAGCCAGATCAAGGTGTGTGCGATAGAGGGCAAACAGTTCACTCGGATGAACTATTTGCATTGAGCCAAAATAACAGAAACAGTTCAATTTAACAAGATGTGTGTGATACGCGGCAAACAAGTTTGTAATCAGAAATGTGTGCGAAGACCGATAATAACACAGACGATTGCTGCTAATAAGACGTGTGTGTTGTGCGTTGGGATTGCATACAGAACAACAACATATATATACACACACTTATAAGGACATGGTTGCATAACCAAATTAAACATCCAATTACATAGGTGGCTACTACACACATGACATTTGCACACACCAAAGTAAACTATTACATGCATAATTACATAGGTGGCTACTACACACATGACATTTCCACACACCAAAGTCAACTATATATTACATGCATAATTAACTAGGATACACAATCATCTGATTATCATCTACTTCTTGTGACGCTTGCCGCAACTGCTCTACTTGTGGCTCGATCCGGCCTCGTCGATTTTGGTAATGAGGCACTTCCTCATGTCAATGATCCGCCTGTGCATCTCATAGCATGTGTACACGCTCTTGGTCGTGAACCTAAGGTGAGGTTCATCCAGTTGCCGCATCCAGGCCCCGTGCCAGGATACGGGACGTGTTTTGTTGGCATCCTGCTTCATCTTTTCGTAGTATGGGTCGATGATGGCCGAGGCGAGTTCAACCATGGAGTCCTTCTTCGTGCTGCCCCAGACCCTGTTGTGCTCACGGATTTCGACAAGGTTCTTGCAGGCCAAGCCCGTAACCCTGAGTTCTTTTACATCATCGGTGGTTTCCACCGTAGCGAACTTGTAGTCGGTGCTGCTGACAAACCTGGCAAAACGGTCGCAAGGCTCTGTGGCCATGCAGTAGTGGTAGATGAGGACATGATGGCGCACGCACAACTGGGCGACGGCAACCTTCTGATCTTTGCCGGGAAGGCCGGCGATGTACTGGAGGTTAATGCCGACCACCTTGTACTTGTCGCCAGCAAGCAACTGCTCCACGGTGTTGATGTAGTCCTCCACCACAGCCGGGTCGATGGTGTACACCACCGTGAGATCCGTGTCCCTCGTGTGGGTCTCGACTTTATGCTCGCCGAACTCCATTGGAGCGCCGCTAGATATCCTCTCTGTATGTGTCGTCGTGGGTGTGCTTGTTGTGTTGTGGGGCGAGATCGAAAGGTTGAAGAGACTAAGGTTATAATGGACGCGAGAATTAATGGGGAAGCCGGACGGACTGGAATATCCGCACGCCCGGATGGCAGTTCTAATTTGCAGCGCGTAACCCCATCGTGCCGCACGTAACTGTATCGTGGCGACGCGCGCGGTCCACCCGCATGCATATGGGCCCCCAACGTGATCGTGCGCAGGCCCCAACCGCTGGCAGAGCGCGTGCGCAGGGACGCGAGCAGAGCGCTCCGCGACGCCTCAACGCCGAGCAACCATATATATGCATATAGCAGTTGAACACGCAAGGAAAAGTTGTCCACAAGCCGAGCGCGTGGAGGTACATGAGCAGAGCGCACCAACGGACATGAGCAGAGCGCGCCGCGGCACCTAACGTCGAGCAGAGCACGCCGAGGGATGCGAGCAGCGGCCGGCACAGTGATACCTGGCAAATAAGACGAACTGTGCGAGCGATGGCGGAGACATCAAGCACGAATCAGATTAGAGTTGCGTGTGCGATACGTGGCATACAGTTGATCCATCCGAGCTGTTTGTGATGGAATAAGCCGTGTGTGTTGTGGGCAAACGCTTGCTGGTATATAACCGTTTGCGATTGATGAATTCATCACCGACGGGTTACCTAGTGTGGTCCATGTGCGATGTGACATGCTTTGTCTGCAGAACATCTATGCTCTATGTACATAAGAACAACATATATATACTTTTAACAGGACATGATTGCAAGACCAAATTAAACATCCAATTATGTTATATAACAAATACCATAAATATTGCAAGGTTCAAATTCCAGCATTACAAGGCCCAAATTCAATGATTACAAGGTTCAAACTATTCAGACACATAAAATTCATCTTCTTCAGAATCTTTTTCATGCATTATTTCTGCGAAAGGATCAGCCATCGAGAAGTCATATAGCGGCTCGATACAGTGACTTCCGAATAATCTCTCATATGAAGTTACAAACAGAAATTCAGCTTGTGCAGAGCCTTTTCCATTCAGCTATAGACGCCTGCGCTCATTAGCAATCCGTTCACTGCTGCGCAGTAAATATAGGGCAAACCTCATTACCTTGAGCAACCTTGCTTTCTCAACAAAGAACCTGGCAAATTTAATTTTTGGTGTGGTGCCTCGGTACTCGTTAAAAGTAATTTCTGTGAGATGAAGATCAAGGCATTCAATGGGATTGTTATATTCCCCAACATTTTCTACTTTCGGGCCTGCTAGTATCTGCAAACAAAGACAACATATTAGTGCATAGCTGCAGATTTGAATACTTCGGGCCTCTTTGATTTGCAGGATTTCTAAAATACACAAAAAGAGTGAAATGCCACCTTCAATGTTTCATGATAAACTTTTATCACGAAAGCATGTCGGGCGAAGGAATAAAACGCGTACAACACTAGCATCTCAAAAAATATTTGTATTGAAATCCTCCAAATTTCCATTAGAAATCATTCTACATTTGTCATTGTAATCATGGGTAAAAGTAACAAAAAATTGAGCTCCGTTGTGGTTAACAATTAACAGGAAAGGAGCATCACCTCGATGTATAGCTTCTCCG
Organism: Thinopyrum elongatum; assembly: GCA_011799875.1. Taxonomy (NCBI): domain Eukaryota; kingdom Viridiplantae; phylum Streptophyta; class Magnoliopsida; order Poales; family Poaceae; genus Thinopyrum; species Thinopyrum elongatum. The sequence continues at coordinate 644,356,965 of CM022298.1, read as the reverse complement.
TGCAAGGAAAGCATCTAAGGAATCTAACAAATTCATCCAGATCAGGGCCGACAGATTGTAGTGCCAAGATCTTCACTGTGCACAGAGGCCGGGTCAAGCTTCTGGGAATCATTTTCTGGATGACAGGCGAACATATAGATCAACAACAATTAGATAAAATGTGATGTCCGATAATATATAAGAAGGAGAAGAAGAAGACTGTTGTACCTGAATGGATAATGATCCAGTAACAAGTTCGTTGAATTCAGCACACGAATAGCCCAACACTGTCAATTTCGGTGCGTGAATGACCCTGATTCTTGCTGGACCTAATTTATCATGTACATACAATCTCACGAGGAAAGGCGCATTCTCAATGAAAATATCGTGAAACACCTCAACTGACAGCCTTGGGCGGCGCCAGCAATGCACATAAATCACACAGACATTCGTCAAGGTGATGTGGAGGCTACTGAACCCATCCATCGCATGAAGACGAAGGTACTCGAGCACTGTACAACCGACGAGCAGGCGCTCCAAATCCTTCTTCGAGATGCGGACGGCAATGAGCTCGAGGCGCTTAAGTTTAGGGAGATGAAGAGAGCGCGCGGCATCGATCCGGGGGAAATGCACCGCCTGAATGTAGCGCGGTGCAGCGTGGGCGTGAGGCGGAACACGGACGGCGGCAACGAGCAAGGACGTCTAGCATGAAGGCTGAGCTCCTCGAGCCAATCCAGGGCTGGGGATAGGAACCAGTAGTGCAACCTGGGTTCGGTCTTGTTGTGGGGACTGAGCCTGCCGATAGCAAGGCGTCTGATCGGCCCAGGGTGCGTGGCGAGGACGTGGGACAATGTGTCCAGGCGTTGCTGCTCCCCGCTATAGAACTCGTGGTCGACGATGAGGTCCAGGGGGGTGCAGTGCCAGAGGGGATGCCACCGCCATGAGAGGACAGCGGTCCGCACGCCATATTTGATGTGGAGGTGGGATATGATGGTTACCAACATCTCGCTGGGGAGGCTGCTGATGAAGTCCATGTTCGCCGGAGGCTCTTGCGTTTCTGGCGCGACCCACCCCCGCTTGTTGGCCGGCTCGTCCTCCATCTCGCAGCAGGCGGCGATCCTCAGCGGAGGTGCTTGTAGATGAGAACGGAGGACTATTCTACGTACCTTCCCAAGGCGGCCGAAACAAAAGTCCAAAATCAGCAATAAATTGCAGCGCTCGCGGCGTGCGCGGCGGACTGCTCACAATAGTCCCGTCTAATCAAACAGCTGCTCGTGGTAGTAAATGGTTTGTTGAATGCCCATAGTTTGACTAATACAACCGTTTGCGATAATAATGTGGTGGCTATTTGTTAAAAATGCCTAGGAAAATCAATGTATAAAAAGGCGAAATGAACCCTGAATAATTTCATATGTTTAGCACAGTTGCATGTTGCCTCTGTAAAATAAATCAAGGCAGGAAGATATAGCGTATGTCGTTTCACGACCAGATCATGTGACCAAGTTCCCTCTCAGAACCATGAGGCTTCTTGATAGAAGCTCCGGTTTGTATGAAAGAAAATATGGGTCAAAGCCGAGTTGAAAAGGGCAGTAATATCTAACCCCAGCTTACAGAAGGTACAAAAGCACGATGATTAATTGTTCATCAGGTTTACACAAAATCCAGATTGAACAGGACAATAACAACTAACTCAACCAAAGTTTTGAGCAGTCACAGTCAAATGGATCAGTCTGATCCATAAAATCAAGATCCTGGACCAGAAAATCTACTGGTACATGAAGACAAGTTGTTGTAAATAGAAGCTAAGCATGTTCAGAAGCCCTTTTGTCCACCTGAAACTTCTTTTTATGCTGTTCAACGTGTCCATCCGTGAGAAAGTGTCTGTTAAAAAACTTAATCCTCATGGACAATAGTACTCTCGCATTCAACAGGAAGAATGTGACAAAGCTAGTGTTTGCATGGTTGGATGCATATCCTTCCAGCGTTATTGTCCTCAAATGAATGTCTTGAGAACTGAGAAAATCCCGGTGCTTCTTATGCCACTGATTGGTTATACCTTTTTGTCCATGTCCTTTAGCCTAAATAGACATGAAGACTGAAAACAGTTAATGTCTAAAAAAATAGTACAGCTGAACGGTTAGTTCTAGTAAAGTATATCAATGTACTTGATATCATCACCTCTATATACAAATTCTCCAGACATGGAAAGCATCGCAGCAAGCCGATAACCATGTTCAGATCAAAACACCACATACTGATATGTAAGATCTTGACAGAATCCAGCACCATTGATAGGGTACCCATGGACAAACTCTTCATTGAGCATAGAACATAATATTAGTACCAAAAGCGTACTCCAAGATTATGCGCACAAATGAAAAATGCAGCTTATGATTACAAAAGTGTTGATGATATAAAACTTACGCACACAAATGAAAAATGCAGCTTATGATTACAAAAGTGTCGATGATAATATACAGTACCTGAATAAGTGTGGAGCCAACCACCATCTTGTAACCTTCAAACGGATCAGGAATTACACCCAAGGTCTCCAGTTTAGGCGCAGAGACCACAATTATTTGCGAAGGTGCATAACGATAATCAAGGAGCAGCCTTTGGAGTGAAGGGGCATCTTTGATGATGAGCTCCTCTCCTTTAAAGCAAATTCCAATGCTTACAAGGTGAGGCGACTTTATTTGGAGACAACGGATACGTATTTCTTTTCCAAAAACAAGCAGCAAGCGCTCCAGGGCAGGGCAGCAGGAGTGGATGATGATGTGGAGTGAGGCCTCCGACAGATCAACCACCACAAGCGCAAGTTTTTTTAGCAGTGGGAGTCGAAGCATTTGTACCAGATTGTCTGGTAGATGACACCGGGCCAGGGTGGTGGTGTGGAGAGAGGAGGAAAACCATGAGATGGACACTAGTGGTGAGGGCACAGCTACAACGCTTGGTGGACAGCTATTTGCATAGTAATGGTAGAACTCAAGATGTTGGAGTTTTTTGAATTAACGGGATGTCAGCCATGCGTTCACCGTGCAGGGTATGTGCAGCAGGCAGCATGCTGGGATGCATAGGCATTGAACGGAGCCTTGGTGGGAGGAGATGATGGCTCCGTGGAGTTCAAAATCATGAACGACAGATAGCCAGCGACATTCAAGATTAAGAGGTGCGGTGCGCCACAGAGTGCGCCACCGAGATGCGAGGACCTATGTGCGGCAACCATCCTTGGTGGGGAGAAGGAAGATGATCTCCCCATGGATGGCGTTCGGGAGATCGCTGATGCGGTCCGCCCGATATTCTACGGGTTCCTCAGATCCAGGGGGCGTGGCCGATTCTGCCCGCGCTGCCGGGTGCAGGATCTACAGCCGGCGACGCCGCTGGCCGGAGCCTCATCTGTGTACATAGCAATCTGGAAGGAAAAAAAGGCAGAAACATACATGTAGGACATTCAAAATCAATTCTCAAGATCTGGAAGAAAAAAAGGGCACAAAACATATATGTAGGACATTCAAAATCAATTCTCAAGATCTGGCTACGAATTATTAGCACGCACGCTAACCCTATTCGGATTATTAGCAAAAAAATCTTTTGTACAGAACAAACAATTAATCACTAACCATAGATACCATTCAAACAATCAATACACTACACAGATCTAATGAATCTTACTCTGATTTCATGGAGTGGGTGAACATAACCAAGGGTTTCTATTCCCAACAAAGGGGGGGGGGGGGATTAACCGGTTTTCCGTCGGAGTCAGAGTCATTGCCGGAGTAGCTGTGGACCTCCGGCTCCGGCTGGGGAGGCATGACGACAGCGATGAAGTCAAGGTCGCACTGGTGCCCGCGCGAGACCTCGTCGGCGGTGACAGCAACCTCTGCGCCCAGCTTCATGCGTTGCGCGGGTGCTTCACCAGCCCCAGCGTCGCCACTCCCACCGATGGTGCGCTTCGGCAAAATCCTAATACACTCCATGCGGCGGTGACAACTGTGGACGGGGTGTGCGGCCGCCTATTATGAACAGTTGAACAGGCGCGCCATTAATATGGAGCAGTGGGAGTGAGGTGGGCGGCGTTCAAAGGGCTAGCTCGCCTCCCGATGAGCCTGCGCAGTGGACTGCTGGCACGCCTACCGTCATTTCACACAGCTACTAGCACGCCCCATGGTGAGTGCATAGCGAACACGTGCATGCCTCGGCCTCCCGGTCTGCCTGCTAGCATGTGTCTAGTCAACTCACGCATGCTCGTACGGCACACGGGACGCGTGCGCGGCACGTATTATATTGATTTTTCCTTTTTGATGATTAATTCCGCCGCTTTAATGCTTAACCGAAGCACGACACTTACATTGTTGGTCTAACGCACACGATTCGAATAAAGAGTTCGTTTGCAATATTGGTTGATAATTATTTATAATTTCCTGTATGTAAGAAGATTATATCAAAACTTGTCTCAAATTTGAAAAAAAATATCACAGTCTATTGGTGTCCATATGACACCACGATAAGTTTCATGAATTTCAACTTAGTTTTGGATTTATTGGATTTTAAAATCAAGATTCTAGATGTTAGAAATTTCTTGCATGGGGACTAAACATGCCCTAGGGAAACGTACACATGTGATTTTGCAATCCATTTTCGTGCACTATCACGGGTCTCATGTAGATCAAATTTGATTTTTGCACATTTAAATCCCTGGGAAATCAATCAATGTATAAAAAACGGATAGATGTTATCTATTTTTTTCAATTTTCAACACTAAACTCCTTTGGTCGCATGTCAGCTGCAGAAAAAGTTTGACATGCATATTTGGGCCACATGCACGCGGTGGTCCTTGGACACTCACTCGCGTGGGGCCGCGAGGTTGCCGTCCAGCACTATGACATGCGATGAGACAGGTTAATTTGACCAACATGGATGGTCATTTTTTGGTTTTTGTTATACATACGGTATGAGTATATATATAGTACGCATTGAAGAGGGTGGCCGGGGGCAATACTATGCGTCATATAACTCACTCGCATGCGATGCTTCCATCCGTGGGCCCGCGAGATTGTCCTCCATCACTTTGACTCAGCAAGGAGGTTTCTTTTTGGGTTGTGTTGCGGTAGGAGTATATAGTACGCGTCGAAGAGGGGAGGAGGGGGCCGGGGCAGCACATATATACTACACACACGTCATGAATCGATCTCGCTCCGTGTGGGGACTTTTCGGTTTCCGAGGCAGGTGCCGCAAAGAAGTTGTGCATATTGGTATTAAAAACATCACCAACACATTGGGCCACATGCAGACGATGGTTGTCACTCATTCGCCTGCGGCTATTCCCTCCATGGGCCCGCGAGGTCGTCGTCCATCTAATATATGACACAACGAGAATGGTAATTTGATGAACAAGGAGGATTATTTTCGGGTTGTGTTACGGTACGTAGGAGTATATATATATTACGCGTCGAAGAGGGGAGGGGGGCAACATATATATACTACGTGTCATGAACCTCAGTTCGTGTGGGGGACTTAAAGCTTTCCGAGGCAGGTGCCACATCAAAGTTCTGCATATATATTAGGTATTCAAACATCACAACCACACATCTCCATACATGTGTTTGGCCCACAAGCAAGCGATGGCGGTTGTCCTCTAGCACTCACTCACGGGGTTATCGGCGAGATGCTTCGTCCATCTCTGTGTGCCCGCTTGGTCAATCACTTCGACCGACAGCGATAGAGGTTAATTTGACTTATAATTAGGAGGGGATTAAATTTTGGTACGTCTTATATGGTTCGGTACATGCAACTATACTTCGCGCGCATGTGTACGCACGAATCCCTCCCACCGGGTCGAAGTGGGGGGGGGGGGCGAGCACGCGACGCATCATGAACCAGATCTGTGTGGGGACTGTGCGTTTTTTTATGCATGCATGCGCCACATCAAAATGTTGTGCTTTTGGTATTCAAACATATATGCATGCACGCATGTCCATACATATGTTTGGGGCACATACATGCTGTGGTTGTCTTTGGACACTCTCCCTCACTTGGTTATCATCGACGACCTATATATTCGTGGGCCCACATGGACGTCCATCACTTCGACCAAAACGCGAGAGAGGTTACCAGGGTGGATTCTTCTTTTCTTGGTTCGCGTTACCGTATAGTCATACGTCGATCATGGTGAGATTTGAGACCTAAGTTCGAGGGCTCGCATACACATGAATCCATATATATATATAGTATACTACGCGTCGTGAACCCTCGCTCCATGTGGGGACTTTCCGGTTCCAAAAGCACACGGCCACATCAAAGTTGTGCATTGGGTATATTCAAACACCACATGACATTTCATACATATGTTTGGGCCACATGCACGTAGTGGTTGTCTTCAGGCACTCCCTCGCGTGGTTATCGGCGACAAGCTAGCCTATTTTTGTGGGGCTGCATGTGGAACGTTAATGCATGACTTTGACCCAACAAACAAGAGAGGTTATACGACCAAGGTGGTGATTCTTCTTGGTCAGTCTTACAATACGCCTTGGTGAGATGGCCCCTCCCACCGACTCAAAGTGTGTGTGTGTGTGGGGGGGGGGGGGGGGAGTACTACTTCGTACTAGATGAACCTCCGTGGGGTCGGGGATGCCTGGTTAATTTGTGAAGCACATGTGCCACATCAAATTTGTGATTTGGTTATTTAAATATCATAGCACATCGTTTTCACACACACACACACACGCACACACACACACACATTGGGCCACCCGTAGGTGTGGTTGGTAAGTGGTCTCACCCATCTAACTCCAGAAGAACACATCTGTGGGCCCACACACGGTCCACATTTGATCGGAAGCAAAGGGGGGAAGGGGGTTGATGTACTCATTTCGGTTTTGTGTTACGGTAAGGTGACATGTCAGACCTAGCTATTTGGGGGCATGCGTTCATAGATAGGATTCCCCTCCCTGCAACACGAAGTGTGTGTGTGTGTGTGTTTGGGAGGGGGGGGGGGCTAGCAATAATAACGTGCGCTTTGTGCGACAGGTGCCACATAAAAGTTGTGCATTGGGTATTTGAACATCAAACCACCCTTTTCATACATATATTTGGTCCACATGCAAGTGTGTTCATGTTCTGACCCTTTCCCGCGTTTTTTGGCCAAATTTATAAACAGCAGACGAGTCGAACGCAACAACCGTCTGCGATCGGGTACGAAACAGACACGGTTCCCTAGGACTACCCGTGTGCCGCACCCCTGCCCCTGTCACCCACATGATCATAGTAGATTGGGCTCCACGAGGCTTCCCTCCCCCTCTCAAAAATATCTACTCCCTCGCAATCTCAAAAATATCTACCCGCGTAGATGGTTTTTCTGTTTGATAGCACACGATTAGTATGTCTGGACTGTGTGCGATGTCTGTTACTCCCGCTCTGCTTCAATCAGTAGATCCAAATTTTCAGTAGCCCCGGTATTTTACTCTCGCCTCCATCCCTCGCAATCTCAAAAATATCTGCTCGGCTAGAGTGTTTTTCTATTTGATAGCACATGATTATTCCCACCCCGCTCTGCTTCAATCCCTTGATCCAAATTTTTGGTAGCCCCGCCATTTTACTCCTGCCTAGAAAAATATTCAGTACCTGCGGCATTTCCTCAAACACCACCTTGGATCCCCTCCACACACACACCCCAAATCCTTCGATCACCCCAAATCCCCCGCTCACACACATACACACCACCCCTCCCTCGCTCCAAACCTAGCTAGGTCGTCCTCGCCGCCGCGGCGCCTCCATCGTCAACCTCTGCCGGTCTGCCCGTGCATTTTACCCACCGATATACATACCCTCACCGCCCTGAGTTTCTTAGATGACGCCTGCGAAACGCCCCCTTTCCCAGAGATCCCCATCCCAACCCCCCTCCCCCACTCCAGAGCGTCGCAGCCTAAGCTCGGCTACGCTTCCTGGGGAGCTCGAGGAGCGAATGTCTCAAAAGAGCTTTACCGCGGCCTCTTCGCCCGACGTTGGCGAGGTGGCCGCCGAGGAAGCTGACGACGATGACTGGACCTGGATTGAGCCTTTCAATCAGTAGGCTAGAGTATTCTGGCATGTCGCGGACGCCGGCTATGACATCGAGGTCGTCGACACCGACGGCTTGACACGGGTTATGTCAGAGGTTAAGTTGCCCACCCCCAACCCTTCGGGTTCGACAGCCGTCGATCTCATCGATGGCCCTGCCGCTGATCTCCTGCGGCTCGTTATGAACAATTTGCCATCCTTCATCGCCATGGAGCTCCTTTTGTCATTTCTGAAGGACACGTTCTGTGACGCTGGCTTGGGATCCTCAGCTGGCAAGTCAGACCTCATCGACGGCGACCACGAGGAGGAGCCAATCTGTGACAAGTGAGTAAACCCATGATTTGTTTTCTCGAACCCCTTTTGTAGTGAGAACCTGTCCAGTATTTATTGCTATATTTGGTTGTGTGCATTACACCTTGTTTATTTCTATGGTTTATGGTTGTTCGGTTGTTTGTAGTTAGCATATGTCCAGTTTCAATTGCCATCTTTGGTTGTTTGTAGTATGCCTTGTTTATTTCAGCTATTAACAGTGTGATGTTCTATATGTGCTAGTACAAACTGTGCAGTTCAATTTCATCAATACCAAATTTAACAATAGCTCTATGAATGACTATATTTGGTTGCTGTTAAGCATGTTGTACTCCCTCCGAATCTTTTTAGTTCGCATATAAGATTTGTCTAAAGTCAAGCCGCATAAGGTTTGACCAACTTTATAGAACAAAATACCAACATTCACAATATGAAATAAACATCAGTACATGTGTCATGACTTAAATTTTCATATTGTATAACTTTAGCATGGTAGATGTTGATATTTTTTTCATATAAATAAGGTCAAACTTTATGAAGTTTGACTTCAGACAATTCTTATATGCAGAGTAAAAAGGACCGGAGGGAGTATTGAGCACGCCTTTCCATTTGATTTAACAATGGCACTGTTTGGATACTCTAACTTAGCTAGAGGTTAGAGTTAGTTTCTAGCTCATGACAGTTAAAAGGGAGAGAGAGAGATTGGTGGAATAGTTGATTGTATTGCTTGAGCCTCGTGGGCATATATATAGGAGTACATGGTCATCTTGGAGTACAAGTCAAGGTAGAGTAAATCCTACGCTATCCTACGTTTCCTAAATAACAATTATACTAAACAATGACTAACCCTGAACTAACTCTAGCCAAAGAGGTGTTTGGATGACAGTGTTAGATTGACAATAAATGCACTAGGAGAACTAGCCTCAATCAGCACCTCTTGGGTGGGATAGTTGTTTTGGGTGGGTTTGACGCAACTAGCTCAATCTAGCCCTCATGTTTGGATACTTTAGGGCTATTTGAGCCCAAACTAGCTCAAACTAACTCTAACCCATGGATCCAAATAGGACCAATAACTAGTATACTTAGACCTGCACAATACAAGTTTGAATGACTACGTTTGCTTGTTTCTAAATATTAGGCCTGTTGCAATTAATAACACACCTTTCCACTTCTTGTTTTTAAATATTAGGTTTTAACAATTTGGTCTTGCACATGTAGGTCCTGCTGTCAGAGGTTTTGACCCACTGTTTGACCCTTTTTGCATATGTGGAAATGAGTTTTCCATGAATATCAGTCAAGTCAAGAAACTTAGAAAGATTGTTACGATAAAGAAATTAGCGACAAAAAACAACAAGATCTTTGTCTGCACAATGAAGAAGACATCAGTTCACTACGGAATGGTACTAGCTGTTATACCTTGTCTTTTTAATTCCTTTGCGCCATTTCAAATCTAGAGAAGATATTTATGCATATCCTTGTTTTCAGGCCTTTCCAACGCAGTTCACTGATGATTACCTCTGAAACCACCTGTATGGTCAGGAGGCGAGGAAGGTTTTCATACAACACCCATGGTTCAATATTGAAGTGTTCCTGAAGAGGATGAAGGATGGATTGTCAATCATCCACATTCACTAGCCTAAAGTTGGAAAGACCTTCAACATCAATGAAGGCTCAATATTCGCCTGCCGCTTCAGCAGTTTTCCAGATGAGATGCATCTATCTATGTACCGTCTATGATGCTAATTTCAAAAGGTTCTAGATGTTGCATGTGAAACTTGGTGCTGGTGCAGTTTGTGTAATGGGGTAGCTGAGTGCTGAAGCTATATGATGTTGTACTCTGATGTATTTCAATTATGAAATCCTGCTTCCTTAATATGGAAATGAAATATATTGTGTGCTTAATATGAAATGTGAATTAGATTAATAAATGGATTATTAATAATAGGGCAATTAGCCTACTAATGGCCAATTAGCCTGCTAATGGCCAATTAGCCTGCTAATTGGGTTTTTCTATTGCAAACGGTTATTGAGAAAACACCGTGGGCGATGACCTCAGGAAACGCACACAGTTTCTAGGAATAAACCGTGTTGGATCAATGAACAATCACACACGACATCCTCTTGAAAACTGTTTGCGTTAGGCCACCTTGCGCAAATGTTCACCACATAAAAGTGTGTGTGATGGATAGCCTTTGCAACACAGTTTCTTCTACGCACCGTGTGTGATGCATTCAATAACGCAAATGATAAAATTGTTAATATCATGTGCAATGGCAACACTATCGCAAACGATTTAATGGGGAAAATTTTGTGTGATGTACCTGCGAACGGAAACGTTTTCCTTGGAGTGACTGTGTGGGATGTATATACGAATGAAAACGTACTTCTTGGATTAACTATGTGGGATGTACATACTGACGGAAACGTATTCCTTGGATTGACTGTGTGGAATGTACATGCGAACGGAAACGTTTAACGGGGACTGACTGTGTGGGATGTACTTACGATCGGAAATGATTTGGCATGTATAATTGTATTTTTTTGCACAACTGTATGTATAACCGTATTTGATCGCTCGCCGGTCGCACACGGCCTCATTTTGCCGAGCGTGTGTGCCAGGAGGGCATATCCCCGACGGTTTCTGGGTCGTGTGGGAAGGACCCCCCTATCACAGTCACTCACTTGGCGACGGTTCGAAACTCCGTCGCGGAAAGGGGTTAAAAACCGTTTGTATAGCACCTCGCTGTACCAGTGTTCCCCAAAACGGCCAGGGATCTAGCCGGAAGCAGAGCAATGGCAAGCGTCGTCGCAACAAGATGTAGATGATTAGATGCTTGTTTCTCCTAGTTTAGTATACATGTAATTGCTTACTTTGGTGTGTGGAAATGTTATGTGTGTAGTTGATAACCCTCAAGTATACGGGATCGCAACAGTTTTTGACGGTAGAGTATTCAACCCAAATTTATAGATTCGACACAAGGGGAGCCAATGAATATTTGTAAGTATTCGCAGCTGAGTTGTCAATTCAACCACACCTGGAGATTAATTATCTGCAGCAAAGTGAGCAGTAGCAAAGCAGTATGATAGTTTTGATAATAGTAGCAGCAGCAACAGTAACGGTAACAGTAATAGCAGTAATTTCGTAGCAAGTGCAACAGTAACGATAGCTGTAGTAACTTAGCAAGATCAATATAAGGAAATTCATAGGCATTGGATCGATGATTCGTTGGATGATATTCATCATGAGATAGTCATAACCTAGGCCGATACGACACTAGCTCCAGTTCATAAATATAATGTAGGCATGTATTCCGTAAATAGTCATACATGCTTATGGAAAGAACTTGCATGACATCTTTTGTCCTACCCTCCCGTGATAGCGTGGTCCATATTGGAAACTAAGGGATATTAAGGCCTCCTTTTAATAGAGAACCAGAACAAAGCATTAACACACGGTGAATACATGAACTCCTCAAACTACGGTCATCACCGGGAGTGGTCCCGACTATTGTCACTCTGGGGTTGCCGGATCATAACACGTAGTAGGTGACTACAACTTGCAAGATCGGATCTAGAACATGGATATAATGATGATAACATAAACGGTTCAGATCTGAAATCATGGCACCCGGGCCCAAAGTGACAAGCATTAAGCATGGCAAAGTCATGGCAACATCAATCTCAAAACATAGTGGATACTAGGGATCAAGCCCTAACAAAACTAACTCGATTACATGATGAATCTCATCCAACTCCTCACAGACCAGCGAGCCTACGAAGGAATTACTCACTCCCGATGGGGAGCATCATGGAATTGGCGATGCAGAAGGGTTGGTAATGACGAAGATCGAAGATCCCCCTCTCCGGAGCCGCAAACGGACTCCAGATCTGGCCTCTGAAGAACAGGAGGTGATGGCGGCTCCGTCTCGTGAAACGCGATAATTCTTTCTCCCTTATTTTTTTTTGGAAAAATAGGATTTTATAGAGTCAGTTTCAGGGTCTGCGGGGCCACCAGGTGGGGACAACCCACCTGGGCGTGCCTGGAGGGGGGCGCATCCTGGTGGGTTGTGCCCACCCAGGTGCCCCCCTCCGGTGGTTCTTGGCTCAAGAAATTCTCTTTTATTATATAAAAATCCTCGCAAAGTTTCGTTCCATTCCGAGAACTTTTATTTCTGCACAAAAACAACACCATGGTAGTTCTGCTGAAAACAACGTCAGTCCAGGTTAGTTTCATTCAAATCATGCAAATTAGAGTCCAAAACAAGAGGAAAAGCGTTAGGAAAAGTAGATACGTTGGAGACGTATCAACTCCCCCAAGCTTAAACCTTTGCTTGTCCTCAAGCAATTCAGTTGATAAACTGAAAGTGAAAAAGAAAAACTTTTACGAACTCTTTTGCTCTTGTTTGCATAAATAAGCTTAAACAGCACCCAGGTTTTCAGCCAATATTATAACTAACCATGTCGACAATAACTCTTAAAAATTATATTAACTCATATCAATGACATAATCAACTAGCGAGCAATAATAAGATATCTCAAATAGCAACACGTTATCAAAACAACCATGATATAATATGACAATAGTGGTATCTCGCTAGCCCTTTCTGAGACCGCAAAACATAAATGCAGAGCACCTCCAAAGTTCAAGGAGCGACTAAACATTGTAATTCATGGTAGAAAAGATCCAGTCATGATGCACCCAACATTAGCTACACACAATGCATCAGCATGACATCAGTGCTCTCAGGTTCTGGCGCTTATTTGAGAAGGTGATGACACAACATAAAAGTAAATAGATAGTCCCTTCGCAGAGGGAACCAGTGATTTGCAGAGGTGCCAGAGCTCAATTTTTTTTAAAAAAACAGAGGTAAATGAAATTTTGAGACATGCACCCTTCTTGTTTACTTTGCGACCCTCAGTTATCAATATCTTCCATGTTAAACACATTAGTAGCGGTTCCCAAGCGATAAAGTAAAGGTTATTGCTCCATAGGAGTTTTTTGTTTGATTATTTGTAAGTTCTTTTTGCAATTTGGGACTGGGAATCCCTATTACCGCCCCTTTCTCATGCAATGGCAAGTGAATAAACACTCATCTTGAGAATAACCCGCTTAGCATGGAAGATACCAACTACCTCCTATCGTTCCATGAACAATCCAGGCACACAAAAAGGATATTTATTTGAAGTTTTTAGAGGTGGCACATGCAAATTTACTTAGGACGTCAGGGTAATACCGCATATAGGTAGATATGGTGGACTCATCTGGAATAACTTGGGTTCAAGGTTTTTGATGCACAAGCAAAATTCCCACTTAGTACAGGCGAAGGCTAGCAATTAGGTTGAGAAGCGGCCAGCTAAAGAGCAACAACGGTCATGAACATGCATTATGCATAAGTAACATTGGACACTAGCATGAGTAGGATATGAACACCATGAACATAAATATCATAGAGGCTATGTTGGTTTTGATTCAACTACATGCATGAACATGTGCCAAGTCAAGCCACTCGAACATTCAGAGGAGGATACCATATCATCATACTACATCACAATCATTTTAACGCAATGTTGACATCCAAGATAAATCATTATCCACTCCTAGCTACTTATGCATGGCATGAGAAACTATAATCTCTAATGGTCATTGCAAACATGTTTAATCATAATGGGCTGAATCATGGATACTAGGTTAAACATATTTACAAAAACAGAACAAGTCGAGTTCATACCGTTTCTCTCTGCCACGGCCAGTTCATCAAATATCGTCATTATTGCCTTTCACTTGCACGACCGAACGATTTGAAATTAATAATAGTGCAAGAGTGCTGTGGACTAAGCTGGAATCTGCAAACATTTTATTCAAAAGGGAGAAGACAAGGTAAAATGGGCTCTTTGTTAGATTAATAATAATGCATATGAGAGCCACTCAACATTTTCATCGTGGTCTTCTCCTCGGTATGACTCAATAAACAGAAAAGAAATTCAGAGAAACACACTGAAATATTTTTGGAGTTTTTGGTTTTCCTGAAGGAAAGCAAATAAAAGGAAAAACAAAAATGAGAAAAATTATTTACACGGGAAAGCTCCCAACAAGCAAAAGAAGAACAAGGAAATATTTTTGAGTTTTCTTTTTAATGCTACAACAATTTAAACTAGGAAGAAAAATCAAAAAGAAGCAAGAAATATATTTTTGGATTTTCTCAAAGTTTTTCAAACACACAAGAAGAAGGCGAAAAAATAAATCCAACATGGATAATACAAAGAAAAAGTGTGAACATCGACAACTGGAATGAAATGTGTGAACATGAATGTAATGTCGGTGGAAATACGTACTCCCCCAAGCTTAGGCTTTTGGCCTAACTTGGTAATCACCAGTCGTAGAAGCCATGGGGTCCTATGTTGAAGTGCTGAGGAGCGGGCACCCGTGGATCCCACTACTGAGGCTCCTTCTCTACTGCAGCTAGGTTGTTCCGGTAGGCGACGATGTCCGCAGGCATAATCCTATATCCACCCCTGGCAATAGGATCAAACAAAGCAGGTGCAGGCAATGGAATAATATCATGAGTTTTCACACTGAAAACCAGGTTATAAGGAATAGGAATGTCAGGGTAATTGACTGCAATAAACTGGTGGTGTTCCATGGCCGCGCGATCTAGGCGAACCTTGGGCAACGGATAATCATGCTGGCGTATCTGAATGTTAAAGTGATTAGCCAAGCGAGTAGCGTAAATACCACCATGTATTTTGCCCTTGGATTTATTAATGTGGAAGCGGCGTGCCACAATAGCTCCCAAGCTATAAGTGGTGTCACTTTGGAGTGCACGGCGTAAAACAGCAAGGTCCGAGGCACTGAGTTCACCCACCTTCTCTCTAGCAAGCTAGCACTTTGCAATGAGTAGAGCAAAATAATGAACGGCAGGAAAATGCAAGCTAGTAGTGGTGACACTTGACACCCCTCTCTCATCCCCTATAGACAGAGTATGATAAAAGCCTTCGAAGTCTGTAGGCCTAGGCTCTGCTAAACTCCCATCGGAAGGGATCAGGCATATGTCACAAAATTCAGTAAGCGGTATCTGTTGGGGTTCAGCGTAAAGGTTAAACTGCACTTCAGGGGGATTATTCCTAGGAAGGAAATTAAAACTTTGCACAAAGGAATTTGTGAGGAGATGATAATGTTCACACTCAGCTGCGATGAAGTCGGTGAGGCCGGCATTAGCAACGTATTGTGCAAACTCTTGAAGGATTCCGGCCCCTTCCATGAACAGGTTATGCGGCCATTCGCACGGCCGTATCTCCGCCAATCTCCGGGTATGGAGATCACTGTCAGATGACTCCCAATAACTCCCTTGGAGTTCTTCTTGGAAGCAAACTTCCTAAAGATACTCATCTTTTCCCTATGAACAAAATTCTGAAATTTTTAGTCCACAAAATTTTTCTCAACAAAACTTCACAAGATTGTAAGCAACTACTCATAGGGATGTATAGAGGCCATAGCAAGCATTCAAACTACTTAGAACTCTAAGAATTCAACATGCAAGCTCATCTACAGCAACACCAAGAGCAGCTAATTATTCAAAATATAAACCACTAAAGCAAAAACTAATTGGACACACGGAGGAGTCACATACCAAGCAACAATCCCCCGAAACAGTTTCGAAAACGGAGCTTCAAGCAAAGAGATCGAAATCCGTGGGGTTGAGAGCAAGAAAACAAAAGAGAGAGCAATGGTGATTTTTTTCTGGAGGTAGGTGGTGACGTGGGATGAAGAGATAAGTGAGGGGGCCCACGTGAGGACCACATGGGGACCACAACCCACCAGGGCGCGCCTGGGGGCCCTGGCGCGCCCAGGTGGGTTGTGCCCACCTGGTGCACCTCCCTCTGAAATTATTTGCACCAAAAATTCTTAAATATTTAGAAAAAAATCGTATTAAATTTTTAGAGCATTCTGAGAACTTTTATTTTTGGGTCATTTTTTATTGCATGGAAAATTCAGAAAACAGACAAATCATGGCATTTTATTTTATTTAACTAATAAAAACAGAAAACAGAATGTAGGGACAGAAGGTAGTGCTCACTAAATTCATCAACTTCATACCTCTCAAAAATGATCCGTTAATAAGGTTGATCAAGTCTTATTAACAACCACTTTCGATTAGCATGAAACCGAAGAACTTTCGTAAATCACTAAGTTACCTCAACGGGGATATGAATGTCCCCAACAATAAGCATTTCATATTTCTTTTTAACAGTAGTTAGAGGTAGTTGAAAACTTCCAATAGTGATTGTCGAAGATTTTTCAATAACATTAATTCCATTCACTTGGAATTGTTTCTTCGGAAAGTGCACCGTATGCTCATTACCATTGATATGAAAAGTGACCTTGCTTTTATTACAATCAATAACAGCCCCTGCAGTATTCAATAAGGGTCTACCAAGGATAATCGACATGTTGTCGTCCTCGGGCATCTCAAGTATAACAAAGTCAGTCAGAATAGTAACATTAGAACAACAACGGGCACATCCTCACAAATACCGATAGGTATGGCAGTTGCTTTTTCGGCCATTTGCAAAGATATTTTAGTAGGTGTGAGTTTATTCAAATCAAGTCTTTTATATAAAGAGAAAGGCATAACACTAACACCAGCTCCCAAATCACATAAAGCAGTTTTCACATAATTTCTTTTAATGGAGCAAGGTATAGTTGGTATTCCCGGATCTCCAAGTTTTTTAGGTACTCCATCTTTAAAAGTATAATTAGCAAGCATGGTGGAGATTTCAGCTTCTGGTATTTTTCTCTTATTGGTGATGATGTCTTTCATGTACTTGCATAAGGAGGCATTTTTAAGATATCAGTCAAGCAAGTACGCAAAAAGACTGGCCTCATCATTTCAGCAATGCATTCAAATTCTTCATCATCTTTCTTTTTAGTTTACTTGGGTGGAAAGGGCATAGGTTTTTGAACCCATGGCTCTCTTTCCTTTCCATGTTTTCTAGCAACAAAGTCTCTTTTATCATATCTTTTATTCTTGGGTTGTGGGTTATCAAGATCAACTGCTGGTTCTATCTCTACATCATTGTCTGGTTCTTTATTATTTGTTTGAGTTTCTTCATGAACCTCATCATTAGCTTTTTCATTATCAGAAGGTGAGTGTTCACTACCAGATTGAGTTTCAGCATCAGAGATACAAATTTCATTATCATTATCAGGAGGTTTTTCTACTTCAGGTTCACTAGAGGCATTTAAAGTCCTATCATTTTTCTTCTTCTTTTTCTTTTTAGAAGGACTACGTACATCAGTGGTAACTCTTTGGGAGTCTTGTTCAATTCTTTTTGGGTGTCCCTCAGGATAAAGTGGTTCCTGAGTCATCCTACCTCCTCTAGTCATTACTCTAATAGCATGATCATTGATATTATTATTCATTTCATCAAGCAATTCTCTTTGAGATTTAGCAACTTGTTCTAACTGGGTTTGAACCATAGAAGCATGCTTCCCCACACCTTTAACATCATTTGAGATTCTAAATAACAAGTCACTCAAGCGAGCAATCATATCAGAATTGTATTTCAATTGTTTCATAACATTTGCATTGAAGTGATCTTGTTTTCTAATGTAGTTTTCAAACTCATAAAAGCATTGGCTAGCGTGCATATTGTGAGGATTATCATTATCATTGAATTTCATTAGAGAATTTACCTCTACCACCTTAGGTGGTGGTGGTGTATCGAGCCCATGTATTTCTTCAATAGGAGGTAAATTTTTGACATCCTCAGCTTTAATACCTTTTTCCTTCATAGATTTCTTTGCCTCTTGCATATCTTCAGGACTGAGATATAAAATACCCCTCTTCTTCGGAGTGGGGTTAGGCGGTGTTTCAGGAGGAGTCCAATCATCATAATTTTTCAATATGTTATTCAATAATTCTTTAGCTTGCTCAATAGTTCGTTCCCTGAAAACACAACCAGCACAACTATCTAGGAAATCCCTAGAAGCATCAGTTAGACCATTATAGAAGATATCAAGTATTTCATTTTTCTTAAGAGGATGATCAGGCAAAGCATTAAGCAATTGGAGAAGCCTCCCCCAAGCTTGTGGGAGACTCTCTTCTTCAATTTGCACAAAGTTAAATATTTCCTGCAAGGCAACTTGTTTCTTATGAGCAGGGAAATATTTTTCAGAGAAGTAATAAATCATATCCTGGGGACTACGCACACAACCAGGAGCAAGAGTATTGTACCAAGCTTTGGCATCACCCTTTAATGAGAACGGAAACAATTTTAGGATATAGTAATAGCGAACCTTCTCATCATGAGCAAAAATGGTGGCTATGTCATTCAACTTAGTAAGATGTGCCACAACAGTTTCAGTTTCATAACCATGGAAAGGATCAGATTCAACCAAAGTAATTAACTTTGGGTCGACAGAGAATTCATAATCCTTATCATCAACACAGATAGATGAAGTAGCAAACTTAGGATCACATTTCATTCTAGCATTCAAAGATTTCTCCTTATACTTGCATAATAATTTGTCTAGATCATCTCTATCCTTACAAGCAAGAATATCTCTAGTTGCCTCCTCACCCATAACATAACCTTCCGGTACCTTTGGCAATTCATATCTA
Source organism: Thinopyrum elongatum (assembly GCA_011799875.1). NCBI lineage: Eukaryota > Viridiplantae > Streptophyta > Magnoliopsida > Poales > Poaceae > Thinopyrum > Thinopyrum elongatum. The sequence goes on along the minus strand of CM022298.1, from coordinate 644,338,000 downwards.
GGAGGGCTAGTTCTAGTAGGTGTTTCAAGATTTTCAGTTTCAAGCTCATCATTAGTTTCAACAACATCATGCTGTCTTACTCTAGCAATTTGTTCATCAAGAAATTCACCTAGTGGCACATTATCATCAAGCAAGGTACTAGCATCATCATAAACATCATTCATAGCAGAAGTAGCATCATCGATAACTTGTGACATATCAGGATTGATAGCATGTGGTGGTGTTGCAAGTTTACATATAACAGAAGGTGAATCTAAAGCAGAGCTAGATGGCAGTTCCTTACCTCCCCTCGTCTTAGAGGGAAAAATCTTAGTCTTAGCATCCTTCAGATTCTTCATAGTGGCAATTTGATAATAATCCCAAGTGACTCAACAAATATAGCTATGCTCCCCGGCAATGGCGCCAGAAAAAGGTCTTGATAACCCACAAGTATAGGGGATCGCAACAGTTTTCGAGGGTAGAGTATTCAACCCAAATTTATAGATTCGACACAAGGGGAGCCAAAGAATATTTGTAAGTATTAGCAGCTGAGTTGTCAATTCAACCACACCTGGAGATTAATTATCTGCAGCAAAGTGATCAGTAGCAAAGTAGTATGATAGTTTTGATAATAGTAGCAGCAGCAACAGTAACAATAGAAGTAATTTCGTAGCAAGTCCAACAGTAATGATAGCTGTAGTAACTTAGCAAGATCAATATAAGGAAATTCGTAGGCATTGGATCGATGATTCATTGGATGATATTCATCATGAGATAGTCATAACCTAGGGTGATACGGCACTAGCTCCAGTTCATAAATATAATGTAGGCATGTATTCCGTAAATAGTTATACGTGCTTATGGAAAGAACTTGCATGACATCTTTTGTCCTACCCTCCCGTGACAGCGGGGTCCATATTGGAAACTAAGGGATATTAAGGCCTCCTTTTAATAGAGAACCGGAACAAAGCATTAACACACGGTGAATACATGAACTCCTCAAACTACGGTCATCACCGGGAGTGGTCCCGACTATTGTCACTCCGGGGTTGCCGGATCATAACACGTAGTAGGTGACTATAACTTGCAAGATCGGATATAGAACATGGATATAATGATGATAACATAAATGGTTCAGATCTTAAATCATGGCACCCGGGCCCAAAGTGACAAGCATTAAGCATGGCAAAGTCATAGCAACATCAATCTTAGAACATAGTGGATACTAGGGATCAAGCCCTAACAAAACTAACTCGATTACATGATGAATCTCATCCAACTCCTCACCGACCAGTGAGCCTACGAAGGAATTACTCACTCCCGGTGAGAGCATCATGCAATTGGCGATGGAGAAGGGTTGGTGATGATGAAGATCGAAGATCCCCCTCTCCGGAGCCCCAAACGGACTCCAGATCTGGCCTCCCGATGAAGAACAGGAGGTGACGGCGGCTTCATCTCGTGAAACGTGATAATTCTTTCTCCCTTATTTTTTTCTGGAAAAATAGGATTTTATAGAGTCGGTTTTAGGGTCTGCGGGGACACCAGGTGGGGACAACCCACCTGGGCGCGCCTGGTGGGGGGGCGCGCCCTGGTGGGTTGTGCCCACCCAGGTGCCCCCCCCTCCGGTGGTTCTTGGCTCCAGAAATTCTCTTTTATTATATAAAAAATCCTCGCAAAGTTTCGTTCCATTCCGAGAACTTTTATTTCTACACAAAAACAACACCATGTTAGTTCTGCTGAAAACAGCGTCAGTCCAGGTTAGTTTCATTCAGATCATGCAAATTGGAGTCCAAAACAAGAGGAAAAGCGTTAGGAAAAGTAGATACGTCAGAGACGTATCAGTAGTCACTTATGTAATTGTATGCTTAATTTGGTTATGCGATGCTGTTATTATAAGTATATATGTTGATGTTCTGTAGACAGAGCAAATCACATCGCACACGGACTAAACAATGGAACCCGTTGGTGATGATTTCATCAATCACTCACAATTGTATACCAGCAATCGTTTTCTCATAACACACACGGCTTGGTACCAGGAATTGTCTGTGTTGTTATCGGTCTTCCCACACATTTCCGATTACAGACCTGTTTGCCGCGTATCACACACATCTTGTTATGTTGAACCATTTCTGTTCGCTTGGCTCAACGAAAACAGTTCATCCAAGTGAACTGTATGCCGTATATCGCCCACACCTTCATCTGGCTGACTGTTTCTTTTGTGTTGCCTATTCACAAACAGTTCATCCGAGTGAACTCTATGCCGTATATCGCACACACCTTCATCTTGCTGCCCATTTCTGTTGTTCCGCCTCATCACAAACAGTTTATCGGGGTGAACTGTATGCCGTATATCGCACATGCCTTGATCTGGCTACCCGTTTATGTTGGTCTGTCTCATCACAAACAGTTTGTATGGATCAACCGTATGGCCCGCATCGCACACGCATCAAAAATCTGAACCGTGTTTGATGTATCCAACATCACAAACGTTTTGCATCTTTTTTGATGGTTTTTTTTACATCGCCGATTGCGATTAATGCATCGCACACAGTTTCGTTGAAGGGTCTCTGATTGTAGTGTCACGTTAGCAGCATCCTGCAGGAGTGATTTGAGCAATCGAGCTAGCGTCTCTCGTGTATCCGTACAATAAGAGCATTTTTCGGATTACACATTTTGATCTCACTCCTTGGTTGTGCGGATCCCATCTATCTTCCGTGTGTGTGTTCTTAGTGATCTTCTTGGGCTTGATCTATTTGCTTTACTTGCAATTTTGTGAACCTTCTCAACCTTATCGATATCTTGACTAACATTTGCTTGAAATTTTGTGCCACATATCCTAACCAAGCTCCTCCATAAGCTTTACTTGTGTAGGTGTGAGAAACAAACCCGGTACCAATTCTACTATTGTAGCATTACATTGAGCGATACTCGATACATCCACAATCTTTGGAAAAGGTAACTTGGTATTGTTCTCTCATTTTCCTACTCACCTTCACTTGGTTACTAGAAGAACGCCCGTGCGTTGCAACGGGGCCACATTAACTTTAAGAGTTCAATATTAATATTCTCATACATATCAAGTGACATTGGCGACCTTTTTTACCATCAAATCCTCACACACACACTCTCTCCCTCCCTCTTCCTCACTCTCTCTCCCCCTCTCTCTCTCTCTCTAACACACACACATATCCATCTTATTGGGTACGGGACCATAATCCATCTATTTCACACACACACACACACGCTAGTGCATAACAATATGGATTATGTGTATTATATTTGCCACCACAACTGAGGGAATTAATTTCATGTAAATCGGCCAGCCACAGCTCCAAGAATACGGGGAGGAGGTGGCCCGGGGCGGCGTCGGCGCCGTCCGGCGCGGGCCACGGGCCCGCTTCCAAGTGCGTCTGCGCGCCGGCCACCCACGCCGGGTCCTTCAAGTGGCGCTTCCACCGCACCAACTCCCAGGGCCACGGCCACGGCCACGGCCAGGGAAGCCGCCCTTCTTCGCCCCTTTCACCGGCCGCGGCCAACGCGGTGCCGCGGCACCCGGCCTCGCCATCCTCGTCCTTTGGCACCATCGCGACCCAGTGACGCAGCCCAAGCATCGGCCTCGAGAATCAAGAACGCTCGACAACGAAGAGGGAAGGGAAGATCATATACATGTCATAAGAAAGGGAGTTTATTTACTGCTCCCTTGATGTATTATTTCCTTTGTTTGGAGATTGATTACCATCCGTGAGTTAAGGTAAGGTTAATGTGATTGAGTGATTTAAGATAAGGTTAATTAATTTAGATTTGATCTTTAGAGATTGTTCGTGATTGATTCTACATTACTAAATATAACTTGCGCCAGTATGGAAAGTTCTGATCTGTTCAGATTTCTTTCATTGTGTGAGAGGGTGACACGAAAATAAACCGATGAAGTGGGGGGAGAGGACGAAAAAAATCTACAAAAAAAACCAGCGAAGGTGGGAGGAGGTACCAAAAAAAACCATGGGAGGTGGGACGAAAAAAAACCAGGAAGCGAGACTACCAACTGCTCCATTAGGAGTAGAGATGATGGATAGGCCAACTACTTCGGCAAACCCACTCTTCGAGGGTCAAGATGATGAGCGTGACTACGTCACCAAGAACCACTTGTTCGTCGCCCAACGAGCTCTCCATCAAGAATGTGAAGCTTTGGGTGATCGCATTGAGCAACTCGCCACCGACCTTCGTCAATCAGAAGCAAGGAACCGTGACTACCTAGACAACAAGCTCTCCAAACAAATGGAAGAATTCCGCAACATGATTGTGAGCCGCGCGTCTTCCTCAACCTCTTCGCCAAGGCGGCGCCACTCAAGCCGCCGCTCAAGTAGTCAATCTTCGGCCTACTCTTCTTCCGATGCAAGTCCTCCCTAAGCACAAGAATATCCATTCCATGGCAATGGTTTGCAAGACCGAGTCCAAGCACATGAAAGGGCAAGACGCCAAGCACAAGACGCCAAGGACCAAGAGCAACCTCCACAAGCGCAACATCAAGCACCTCAAGACGGTGATGCGATCTGACAAGCACAAGAGCACCGTGAAGCACAAGCGGTTGAAGCACAACGCGCACTCCACGAGGCCACTAGAGCCATTGCCAAGCGCAACCGCCAAGTGCGTGAACAAGAAGAAGCACTTCGTCAAGAACGACAAGAAGAAGCCGCCCGACGTGAAGAGCAACAAGAAAGGCGAAACCAAGCGCATATGCCTCGTCCTCCTCCATGCCAAGAGTGACACCAAGTGGAATGAGTGCTTGAAGCCCCTCCTCCACACCAAGAGCAACATCTAGCAGAACAAGTGCTTGAAGACCCTCCACCATGCCAAGAGCGACATCAAAACTGACACTATGATGAAGAACTCCGCTACGGGAAGCTCAAGTTCATCATGCCCAAGTTCTCCGGAAGCAATGATCCCGAAGAATATTTCTCATGGGCATTGAAAGTGGATAAGATATTCCGTCTTCACAACTATGATGAGGAAAAGAAGATCTCCATGGCCTCTCTTGAGTTTCAAGACTACGTCCTCATTTGGTGGGAACAAGTGATCGAGCGACGTCAAGCAAGAGGTGAACCACCCATCACAACTTGGACACAAATGAAGGATGTCATGAGAGCTCGCTTCTCGCCTACACACTACACCTACGATCTTTTCATGAAGTTGCAACTCCTCAAGCAAGGCATGAAGACGGTGGAATAATACTACCAAGAAATGGAGATTGCCATGATACGGGCCAATGTCAAGGAAGATGACGAGCAAACTATGGCACGCTTCTTGAACGGCCTCAATCACCCCATCAAGTGGATTGCCGACTTCCAACCCTACTCCAACCTTCTCGAGCTAGTTCATCAAGCGACCAAGGCCGAGCGACAAGTACAAGATGACTTCAAATGTGCCAAGTACTCGTCTAGGACCTACGGCTCCTACACTCAAGTTCCCACGACTTCGGCACCTCCTACCTCAACTAGAGCATCACCAAGTACCGGAGACAAGTCAAGTTCCAAGCAAGTTACACCTTCCTCGACTCGTCCTCTGGCAAGCAACTAAAAATCCAAAACTCCCTCATCATCGATGCAACTGGATGATCCCGTCAAGACAAGTTCTCTCAAGTGCTTCACATGTGGTGGCCGGGGACACAAATCCTTCCAATGCACCAACAAGCGAACAATGATTGTCAACGATGATGGCACATACGACTCCATGAGTGAAGAAGAAATGGAAGCCCTTTGAGCACGTGGCCATGCACCGGTGCGTGAATGAAGATGAAGATGATCAAGTCTTTTGTGACAATGATTCAAGTCCCTCTCTCGTGATCTCCAAGGTCTTAACGCTTCAACACCACCAAGAAGAAGACCAACGTTGCCACATCTTCCACACCAAGGCCGGCATCAACGGACGTTCCGTGAAGGTCATCATCTACGAAGGAAGTTGCCACAATTTGGCAAGTGAAGAGCTATGTTCCAAGCTACAATTGGTCAAGAAGAAGCATCCACGCCCCTACAAGGTCCAATGGCTTAGCGACTCCGGCACCATTCAAGTGGAGCACACCGTGCAAGTTTCTCTTTCAAGATCGGCGCCTACGAGGACACCTTGGATTGTGATGTGGTTTCTATGTCCGTGTGCCATATTCTCTTGGGAAGACCTTGGAAATTTGACCACGGCATCATTCACAATGGAAGAACAAATCACTATAGCTTCAAGATGAAGGGAAAGGAGTACGTGCTACGACCTATATCTCCAAGTCAAGTGATCGCCGACAAGCAAGCATCCACCCATCATGGAGAGACTAGTGAGAGAGTGAACCACCACAAAGAGAGTGAGTGCCACAAACCCAAAATGAGTGACTCTTCACCGAGAGAGAAAAACTTAGTCCTCGCAGCCACCAAAAGAGAGATGAGAGAAGTGTGTGAGAACCCATCGAGTGTCATACACTACATCCTAGTGTGCAAAGATAAGGTGGCAAGGACTAACCCTTCTAACCCTCTTCCTCTAGTGTTCTCTAACTTGTTGCAGGAATTCGCGGATGTCTTCCCCGATGAGCTACCTCCGGGTCTTCCTCCTCTACATCGCATCGAACACCGGATCGACCTCATCCCCAGCGCACCTATTCCGAACAAGGCTCCATACCGCTTTAACCCCGAAGAAACTAAGGAGATCCAATGGCAAGTACAACAACTCATCGATAACGGCCATGTACATGAAAGCTTAAGCCCTTGTGTCGTTCTGGTTATTCTTGTGCCTAAGAAAGATGGTAGTTTTCGCATGTGTTCTGATTGTAGACCCATCAACGCTATCACCGTTCGCTATAGGCATCCCATTCCACGCCTTGACGATATGCTAGATCAGCTTAGCGTCACCACCATTTTCTCAAAAATTGATCTTAAAAGTGGCTATTACCAAATCCGCATTCAAGAAGGTGACGAATGGAAAACCGCTTTTAAAACTAAAATTGGCTTGTACGAGTGGTTAGTTATGCCTATGGGTTTATCGGAAGCTCCCGGTACTTTCATGTGTGTTATGCATTTTGTGCTTCGCCCATACATTGGAGTGTTTGTTGTGGTCTACTTTGACGATATACTTGTGTTTAGAAAATCCCTCAAACATCATGTAGATCATCTTAGGGCCATTTTGCAAACTCTTCGAAAAGAACGACTTTATGCCAATATGGAAAAATGCACTTTTGGTGTTGACAAGCTTGTTTTCTTGGGTTTCGTTGTTTCTTCCAAGAGTGTTCATGTTAATGAGTCTAAAATTGAAGCAATTAAAACTTGGCCACAACCCACTAATTTGCAACAAGTGCGTAGTTTCCTTGGCCTAGCGGCTTTTTATCGTCGCTTTGTGAAAGACTTTAGCAGTATTGCCACATTGTTGCATGCCTTCAGTAAGAAAAATGCACCTTTTGTTTGGGGACCCTCGCAATCTACCGCATTTGATGAGCTCAAATCTTTGCTTACACATGCTTCGATTCTTTCTTTGCCTAATTTTGACAAAACTTTTGAGGTTCATTGCGATGCTAGTGGAAATGGTATTGGTGGAGTTTTGATGCAAGAAAAGTGACCCATCGCATACTTTAGAGAAAAACTTTCCAGCGCTCAACTTAACTATCCCATCTATGACAAAGAATTGTATGCTTTAGTGCGAGTATTGCATGTTTGGGAGCATTATCTTTGCCCACATGAATTTTTCATACATACCGATCATGAGACACTTAAGTATCTTAAAGGTCAAACTAAGTTGAATAAACGGGATGCTAAATGGAGTGAATTCATTGAATCTTTTCCTTATGTGATCAAGTACATTAAGGGTAAAGAAAATGTTGTGGCGGATGCTCTTTCCTGCAAATGCATGCTTGTTACACAACTTGAATTGAATGTCATTGGCTTTGAGCATATCAAAGACTTATATGAGAATGATGCTACTTTTGCTATTCCTTATGCTAAGTGTTTGACGGATACATCTTGGGAGCACTATCATATCACGAATGGTTATCTAATGAGAACTAACAAACTATGCATCCCCAAGTCTTCTCTTCATTTGTTACTTTTGCAAAAGGCTCCTGGAGGAGGACTTATGGGACACTTTGGACGCGACAAGACTTTTGCCATGCTCTTCAAGAACTACTTTTGGCCCAAGATGTTCCGCGATGTCTCACGCTTCACCAATCGATGCTCTACATGCCGCAAAGCTATGTCACAAGCTCAGTCTCATGGTTTACATATGCCACTTCCTATTCCAAATCAACCATGGGAAGATATTAGCATGGATTTTGTGCTTGGATTACCAAGGACTCAAAATGGCAAGGATTCCGTATTTGTTGTGGTGGACCGATTCTCTAAAATGGCACATTTCATCCCATGCAATAAGATAGACGATGCTTCACATGTTGCAAATCTTTTTTGTAGGGAAATCTTGAGGTTACATGGAGTGCCAAAGACAATTGTGTCGGACCGAGACGTCAAGTACCTAAGCTACTTTTGGAAGATGCTATGCGCCAAGCTCGGCATCAAGCTTCTATTCTCGACGGCATATCATCCCCAAACCGATGGCCAAACCGGACGCTATCTACTATCCTACGTGTGTTGATAAAGAAGAACATCAAGGAGTGGGAGGAGTGCTTACCCGTCACCGAGTACGCCTACAACCAAGCAAGACACTCTACTACCGGCAAGTCCCCCTTCGAGGTTGTCTACGGCTTCAATCCCTTGTCGCCCTTGGACATCCTTCCTCTACCACTCCAAGAATGAGCGAACATGGACGCTTGGGAGCACTTACATCAAGAAGATGCATGAAGAAACAAGGTCCACGATCGAGCGTCAAGTACACCGCCTCGCCACCAACTCAACATCAACAAGACACCAATGGTGTTCCAACCGGGCGATCTCGTATGGCTACATCTCCGCAAGGACCGCTTCCCCAAGGAGCGCAAGTCCAAGCTACTTCCGAGAATCGATGGACCCTTCAAGGTGCTCGCCCGATACAATGACAATGCCTACAAAATCAACATTCCACGCGACAAGTACAACATAAGCGACATCTTCAACATTAAGGACTTGTCCCAATACCATGGTGATGAAGATCACGATCCACGGACGGATCTCTCCCAAGGGGGGAGATGATGCGGAGCATCCCTCGTTCATCCCCATGGACATTCTGTCACCACCACAAGCACAAAGAGAACCAATGACAAGAGCACGCACATGTGCCATCGAAACCGAGGTTAACTCTTTCCTCTTCGAGTTTCGTTCAGATTCACATGTGAATTGGGTCCTACCTCAAACGGAGATGTTATGCATTCTTATGTACCAAGGAGATGATCATGAAGAAGCTAGGACAGATACCCAAGCAACCATGGAGAAGGAAGAGAATGGAGGTCACAAGAAGCTCAAGGAGACGGAGACTCGGGACACTCCGGGCGCCTGGCCACCTCTGCCCCCGGGTGCCTGGGTCTTCGGCCGCCCCCTGGGCCTGCCCTCTGGCCGCCCCAGGTGCCCGGCCACTTTGGCCCCGGGTGCCCAGCCTCAACCTGGGCGCGGCCCCTGCCAACCCCGGGTGCCCGGCCATGTGGGGCCCGGGTGCCCAGCTGCCGCCTGGGCACTGCCCCCGGCCACCCTCTTTTGTCCTGGTCCTTCTGTCCGCCGTTTCTGCTCGCCCCCCCCCCCCCCCCCCCCCCCCCCCCCGCCTAGAGATGCCAGCGACCACCTGAGGGAGTCCTGGATTAAGGGGTCCTCGGGCCACCGGCCCATTACCTATGGGCCGGACTAATAGGCTATTGTGAAGCCGAAATAGGGCATGGACCCGTGATCGGATAGGAGATCTTCGGAGCCGTGGTGTGCCCTCCAAGTCAAGGATTAGGATGATCTTTCCTTTGTTATAACCGATCGCATGTAACTCTAACCCTACTGGTGTCTATATAAACCTAGGGGTTTTAGTCTTTAGGGCTAGAGCGACATCCATCACCTCATCACCTTAGGGTTTAGCTCGCTTGATCTCAAGGTACATCTACTCTTTAACCATACAATACATCGAATACAATCAAGCAAGACGTAGGGTCTTACCTCTTCGAGTGGGCCCGAACCTGGGTAAACACCGTGTTCATCGTCCCTTGCTCCCCATTGATCCTAGTTCCACAGCTCGGGACCCCCTACCCGAGATCCGCCGGTTTTGACACCGACATTGGTGCTTTCATTGGGAGTTCCACTGCGGATCACCGAAGGATCGATGGCCCAACAATTCGTTGGAAACCCCACTAGCGCTAGGGACATCTTCGTCCCTGGCCAGATCTTTATGTTCGGAAGCATCACTTTTCGCGCCGACCTCACCAGTCATTTGAGCCCGGTTGAAAACCTCACTGCCGACCACGAAGCCGGCCACCGGAACTTTGAGTCCGGCGCCGGCCCTCGGTGAAGCCCCGCTTCCGAAGAACCGGCTGAGCCCGACACCTTGACCTCGGATTTAGTGGATGTAAAGGGAGCCGACGCAATCCGGGGTCTGGCCCTAAAGCCGGATCCTGTTGAAGTATCTGAAGAACATCCCACCGAACATCCAAGAGGCATGACCCTGATGGGAACCTCTTCGGTAAAAAACCTGTTGGATCGATTCCGAGCTATGGGAATCTCCGTCAGTAGGCCTACGGCCTACAACCAGATCGGGCTTAAACCTGACAACAGGGAGATCCACATCCCTCCCATCACTCACCTCCTCGATACCATCGAAGAAAGGGCAGAGGGATCATGATCTCCGAAGCTTATGATAGTATACACCCGGGTCTCTAGCCCGAAGACAGACACCCGTCAAGATAAGAGTTCAGACTCAGCCTGTGATACAGGATCTGACCTTGAGTCGGCCCGACAACATACACGCGTACATCGGAACACTGCGCTATTAGAGCCGAACATAGCCCAGGCACGGCTCGCCGCCGCCGATGCCCCAAACTCACAGAAGACGGGATTGCCAAAAAAATTCCCACCCACCTCCCATGCCAAATATTGTCCGGATGCAAGAAGACCGGACGTATGGCACCTGATGTACGTCAAGCAGCAGCCCAAAAAAATGGTCCATCATTACTGGGCCAGATTTCTCTTGGTCAAAAATAAGATAATGGACTGCCAGGACGAAGAAATAATTGAAGCCTTTCGGTTCAACTGCCGGGACGTAGGGATCTTAAATGCCCTCGCCCGCCGCCGCATGCAAAACTTTGCCGAATTATCGGACATGGTACGCAAATATTGTGCCATGGAAATCACCTGGAGGTTACAGCAAATGCGCAAGGAGTGAGTCCCTGCCCCGCAGCCCAGGAAAGCCCAACAAAAGCGGGCATATGCGAGAGGATCGCCCGAGCACGAGCCTGCCGAAAAGAAAAGTAAACCCAGAATGGTACTGACGAATTGCTGGATAAACCATGCCCTATACGCTCGGCCCTTCTTAATGCAAATCCTACTCACAGGCTTTGAGCTTGTTGGGTGGTGAGGCAGGTGGCCAAAAGTTGCGAAAATATCCTTGGTCTCACACCTCCTGATAGACGATCAACAATGCCACCCCACGACGATGATGTCCCGACAGTTTACGAGACTTTCTCCTCAAACAACCAAAGGAAAAGGGCTCTTCGAGAGCTCGGCCAAGTCTACCAGGTGATGGCCGCACAGCCATGGGCGGACACACCTATCACCTTCGATCAGAAGGACAAGCCACGAGCCAAGCTCCTGCCCCACGAACGCTTTGCCAAATGGGCCATAGAGCTCCTTCCCTTTGAGATCGTATACAAACCACGCCGAGCTATTAAATCTCAATTGTTGGCTAATTTCCTATTCGAATGGACCGAAGCCAAACTCCCCAGGGAATATAATACATGTGCACACTGGACGATGTACTTCGATGGCTCTAAAATGCTAGCCGGACTGGGGGCGGGGGTGATCTTGAAGGAAATATGCCCTAGAGGCAATAATAAAGTTGTTATTTATATTTCCTTATATCATGATAAATGTTTATTATTCATGCTAGAATTGTATTAACCAGAAACTTGATACATGTGTGAATACATAGAGAAAACAAAGTGTCCCTAGTATGCCTCTACTTGACTAGCTCGTTAATCAAAGATGGTTAAGTTTCCTGACCATAGACATGTGTTGTCATTTGATGAACGGGATCACATCATTAGGAGAATGATGTGATGGACAAGACCATCCGTTAGCTTAGCATAATGATCGTTAAGTTTTATTGCTATTGCTTTCTTCATGACTTATACATATTCCTCTGACTATGAGATTATGCAACTCCCGAATACCGGAGGAACACCTTGTGTGCTATCAAACATCACAACATAACTGGGTGATTATAAAGATGCTCTACAGGTGTCTCTGAAGGTGTTTGTTGGCTTGGCATAGATCGAGATTAGGATTTGTCACTCCGAGTATCGGAGAGGTATCTCTGGGCCCTCTTAGTAATGCACATCATATGAAGCCTTGCAAGCAATGTGACTAACGAGTTAGTTGCGGGATGATGCATTACGGAACGAGTAAAGAGACTTGCCGGTAACGAGATTGAACTAGGTATGATGATACCGACGATCGAATCTCGGGCAAGTAACATACCGATGACAAAGGGAATGACGTATGTTGTTATGCGGTTTGACCGATAAAGATCTTCGTAGAATATGTAGGAGCCAATATGAGCATCCAGGTTCCGCTATTGGTTATTGATCGGACATGTGTCTCGGTCATGTCTACATAGTTCTCAAACCCGTAGGGTCCGCACGCTTAACGTTCGATGATGATTTGTATTATGAGTTACGTGTTTTGGTGACCGAAGATTGCTCGGAGTCCCGGATGAGATCACGGACATGACGAGGAGTCTCGAAATGGTCGAGAGGTAAGGATTGATATATTGGAAGGTTATGTTCGGGCACCGGAATGGTTTCGGAAAGGTTCGGACATTTTTCGGAGTACCGGGAGGTTACCGGAACCCCCCGAGGGACTAGTGGGCCTTCATGGGCCCTAGTGGAGAGAGGAGGCAGGCGGCCAGGTGGTGGCGCGCACCCCCCCCCCCAAGCCCAAACCAAATTGGACTAGGGGTGGGGGCGCGTCCCCCCTTTCCTTCTTCTCCTCCACCTCTTTCCCCTTCCCCCCTTCTCCGGAAAGGAAATGGGAATCCTACTAGGACTAGGAGTCCTAGTAGGACTTCCCCCTTGGCGCGCCCCCTCTAGGCCGGCCACCTCCTCCCCCCTCCTTTATATACGGGGGCGGGGGGGGGGGCACCCCAAAGACACACCAATTGTTCTCTTAGCCGTGTGTGTTGCCCCCCTCCACAGTTTACTCCTCCGGTCATAGCGTCGTAGTGCTTAGGCGAAGCCCTGCGCGGATCACATCACCAACACCGTCACCACGCCATCGTGCTGACGAAACACTCCCTCGACCCTCTGCTGGATCAAGATTTCGAGGGACGTCATCGAGCTGAACGTGTGCTGAACACGGAGGTGCCGTATGTTCGGTACTTGGATTGGTTGGATCGTGAAGACGTTCGACTACATCAACCGCATTAACATAACGCTACCGATTTCAGTCTACGAGGGTACGTGTACACACTCTTCCCCCTCATTGCTATGCATCTCCTAGATAGATCTTGCGTGAGCGTAGAATTTTTTTTGAAATTGCATGCTACGTTTCCCAACAGTGGCATCCGAGCCAGGTCTATGCGTAGATGATATGCACGAGTAGAACACAATGAGTTGTGGGCGATAATAGTCATACTGCTTACCACCAACGTCTTACTTTGATTCGGCGGTATTGTTGGATGAAGCGGCCCGGACCGACATTACATGACCGCGTTCATGAGACTGGTTCTACCGACGTGCTTTGCACACAGGTGGCTAGCGGGTGTCTGTTTCTCCAACTTTAGTTGAATCAAGTTTGACTACGGTCGGTCCTTGTTGAAGGTTAAAACAGCACACTTGATGAAAAATCGTTGTGGTTTTGATGCGTAGGTAAGAACGGTTCTTGCTAGAAGCCCGTAGCAGCCACGTAAAATTGCAACAACTAAGTAGAGGACGTCTAACTTGTTTTTGCAGGTCATGCTGTGATGTGATATGGTCAAGACATGATGTGATATACGTTATTGTATGAGATGATCATGTTTTGTAAAAGTTATCGGCAACTGGCAGGAGCCATATGGTTGTCGCTTTATTGTATGAAACACAATCGCCATGTAATTGCTTTACTTTATCACTATGCGGTAGCGATAGTCATAGAAGCAATAGTTGGCGTGATGACAACGATGCTACGATGGAGATCAAGGTGTCAAGCCGGTGACGATGTAGATCATGACGGTGCTTTGGAGATGGAGATCAAAGGCACAAGATGATGATGGCCATATCATGTCACATATTTTGATTGCATGTGATGTTTATCTTTTATGCATCTTATTTTGCTTAGTACGGCGGTAGCATTATAAGATGATCCCTCACTAAATTTCAAGGTATAAGTGTTCTCCCTGAGTATGCACCGTTGCGACAGTTCGTCGTGCCGAGACACCACGTGATGATCGGGTGTCATAAGCTCTACGTTCACATACAACGGGTGCAAGCCAGTTTTGCATGTGCAGAATACTCGGGTTAAACTTGACGAGCCTAGCATATGCAAATATGGACTCGGAACACAGAGACCGAAAGGTCGAACGTGAATCATATAGTAGATATGATCAACATAGAGATGTTCACCATTGAAAACTACTCCATCTCACGTGATGATCGGACATGGTTTAGTTGATATGGATCACGTGATCATTTAGATGACTAGAGGGATGTCTATCTAAGTGGGAGTTCTTAAGTAATATGATTAATTGAACTTTAATTTATCATGAACTTAGCCCTGATAGTTTTTGCATATCTATGTTGTAGATCAATGGCCCGTGCTACCGTTCCCTTGAATTTTAATGCGTTCCTAGAGAAAGCTAAGTTGAATGATGATGGTAGCAACTACACGGACTGGGTCCGTAACTTGAGAATTATCCTCATTGCTGCACAGAAGAATCATGTCCTTGATGCACTGCTAGGTGAAAGGCCTGCTGCAGGAGCAGATGCTGATGTTATGAACGTCTGGCAAGCTCGGTCTGATGACTACTCGATAGTTCAGTGTGCCATGCTTTACGGCTTAGAATCGAGACTTCAAAGACGTTTTGAACGTCATGGAGCATATGAGATGTTCCAAGAGTTGAATTTAATATTTCAAGCAAATGCCCAAGTTGAGAGATATGAAGTCGCCAACAAGTTCTATAGCTGCAGGATGGAGGAGAATAGTTTTGTCAGTGAACATATACTCAGAATGTCTGGGTACCATAACCACTTGACTCAGCTGGGAGTTAATCTTCCTGATGATAGTGTCATTGACAGAGTTCTTCAATCACTGCCACCAAGCTATAAAGGCTTCGTGATGAACTATAATATGCAAGGGGTGGAAAAGACAATTCCCGAGCTCTTCACGATGCTAAAGGCTGCGGAGGTAGAAATCAAGAAGGAACATCAAGTGTTGATGGTTAACAAGACCACTAGTTTCAAGAAAAGGGGCAAAGGGAAGAAGGGGAACTTCAAGAAGAATAGCAAGCAAGTTGCTACTCCCGGGAAGAAGCCCAAGTCTAGACCTAAGCCTGAAACTGAGTGCTTCTACTGCAAAGGGACTGGTCACTGGAAGCGGAACTGCCCCAAGTATTTGGCGGATAAGAAGGATGGCAAAGTGAACAAAGGTATATTTGATATACATGTTATTGATGTGTACCTTACTAATGCTCGTAGTAGTTCCTGGGTATTTGATACCAGTTCGGTTGCTCATATTTGTAACTCGAAACAGGGACTACGGATTAAACGAAGATTGGCTAAGGACGAGGTGACGATGTGCGTCGGGAATGGTTCCAAGGTCGATGTGATCGCTGTCGGCACGCTACCTCTACATCTACCTTCGGGATTAGTTTTAGACCTGAATAATTGTTATTTGGTGCCAGCGTTGAGCATGAACATTATATCTGGATCTTGTTAATGCGAGACGGTTATTCATTTAAATCAGAGAATAATGGTTGTTCTATTTATATGAGTAATATCTTTTATGGTCATGCACCCTTGAGGAGTGGTCTATTTTTGTTGAATCTCGATTGTAGTGATACACATATTCATAATATTGAAGCCAAAAGATACAAAGTTATTAATGATAGTGCAACTTATTTGTGGCACTGCCGTTTAGGTCATATTGGTGTAAAGCGCATGAAGAAACTCCATGTTGATGGGCTTTTGGAATCACTTGATACTTGTGAACCATGCCTCATGGACAAGATGACTAAGACTCCGTTCTCCAGAACAATGGAGCGAGCCAATGACTTATTGGAAATAATACATCCCGATGTATGCGGTCCGATGAGTGTTGAGGCTCGCGGCAGGTATCGTTATTTTCTGACCTTCATAGATGATTTGAGTAGATATGGGTATATCTACTTAATGAAACATAAGTCTGAAATATTTGAAAAGTTCAAAGAATTTCAGAGTGAAGTGGAAAATCATCGTAACAAGAAAATAAAGTTTCTACGATCTGATCGCGGAGGCGAATATTTGAGTTGCGAGTTTGGTCTTCATTTAAAACAATGTGGAATAGTTTCGCAACTCACACCACCTGGAACACCACAGCATAATGATGTGTCCGAACATCATAACCGTACTTTATTAGATATGGTGCGATCTATGATGTCTCTTACCGATTTACCACTATCGTTTTGGGGTTATGCATTAGAGACAGCTGCATTCACGTTAAATAGGGTACCATCTAAATCCGTTGAGACGACACCGTATGAACTATGGTTTGGCAAGAAACCTAAGCTATCGTTTCTTAAAGTTTGGGGCTGCGATGCTTATGTGAAAAAGCTTCAACCTGATAAGCTCGAACCCAAATCGGAGAAATGTGTCTTCATAGGATACCCAAAGTAGACTGTTGGGTACACCTTCTATCAAAGATCCGAAGGTAAGATCTTTGTTGCTAAGAATGGATCCTTTCTAGAGAAGGAGTTTCTCTCGAAAGAAGTGAGTGGGAGGAAAGTAGAACTTGATGAGGTAATTGTACCTTCTCTTGAATTGGAAAATAGTTCATCACAGAAATCAGTTCGAGTGATGCCTACACCAATTAGTGAGGAAGCTAATGATGATGATCATGAAACTTCAAATCAAGTTACTACAGAACCTCGTAGGTCAGCCAGAGTACGTTCCGCACCAGAGTGGTACGGTAATCCTGTTCTGGAAGTCATGTTACTAGACCATGACGAACCTACGAACTATGAGGAAGCGATGATGAGCCCAGATTCCGTGAAATGGCTTGAGGCCATGAAATCTGAGATGGGATCCATGTATGAGAACAAAGTATGGACTTTGGTTGACATGCCCAATGATCGGCAAGCCATAGAGAATAAATGGATTTTCAAGAAGAAGACTGACGCTGATGGTAATGTTACTGTCTACAAAGCTCGACTTGTTGCAAAAGGTTTTTGACAAGTTCAAGGAGTTGACTACGATGAGACCTTCTCACCCGTAGCAATGCTTAAGTCTGTCCGAATCATGTTAGCAATTGCCGCATTTTATGATTATGAAATCTGGCAAATGGATGTCAAAACTGCATTCCTTAATGGATTTCTCAAAGAAGAGTTGTATATGATGCAACCAGAAGGTTTTCTCGATCCTAAAGGTGCTAACAAAGTGTGCAAGCTCCAGCGATCCATTTATGGACTGGTGCAAGCATCTCGGAGTTGGAATATACGCTTTGATGAAGTGATCAAAGCATATGGTTTTATACAGACTTTTGGAGAAGCCTGTATTTACAAGAAAGTGAGTGGGAGCTCTGTAGCATTTCTGATATTATATGTGGATGACATATTGTTGATTGGAAATGATACGGAATTTCTGGATAGCATAAAAGTATACTTGAATAAGAATTTTTCAATGAAAGACCTCAGTGAAGCAGCTTATATATTAGGCATCAAGATCTATAGAGTTAGATCAAGACGCTTAATTGGACTTTCACAAAGCACATACCTTGATAAAGTTTTGAAGAAGTTCAAAATGGATCAGTCAAAGAAAGGGTTCTTACCTGTGTTGCAAGGTGTGAAGTTGAGTAAGACTCAATGCCCGACCACTGCAGAAGATAGAGAGAAAATGAAAGTCATTCCCTATGCCTCAGCCATAGGTTCTATCATGTATGCTATGTTGTGTACCAGACCTGATGTGTGCCTTGCTATAAGTTTAGCAGGGAGGTACCAAATTAATCCAGGAGTGGATCACTGGACAGCGGTCAAGAACATCCTGAAATACCTGAAAAGGACTAAGGATATGTTTCTCGTTTATGGAGGTGACAAAGAGCTTGTTGTAAATGGTTACGTCGATGCAAGCTTTGACACTGATCCAGATGACTCTAAGTCACAAACCGGATACGTATTTATATTGAATGGTGGAGCTGTTAGTTGGTGCAGTTCCAAGCAGAGCGTCATGGTGGGATCTACATGTGAAGCGGAGTACATAGCTGCTTCGGAAGCAGCAAATGAAGGAGTCTGGATGAAGGAGTTCATATCCGATCTAGGTATTATACCTAGTGCATCGGGTCCAATGAAAATCTTTTGTGACAATACTAGAGCAATTGCCTTGGCGAAGGAATCCAGATTTCACAAGAGAACCAAACACATCAAGAGACGCTTCAACTCCATCCACGATCAAGTCAAAGAGGGAGACATAGAGACTTGCAAAATACATACGGATCTGAATGTTGCAGAACCGTTGACTAAGCCTCTTCCACAAGCAAAACATGATCAGCACCAAGACTCCATGGGTGTTAGAATCATTACTATGTAAACTAGATTATTGACTCTAGTGCAAGTGGGAGACTGAAGGAAATATGCCCTAGAGGCAATAATAAAGTTGTTATTTATATTTCCTTATATCATGATAAATGTTTATTATTCATGCTAGAATTGTATTAACCGGAAACTTGATACATGTGTGAATACATAGACAAAACAAAGTGTCCCTAGTATGCCTCTACTTGACTAGCTCGTTAATCAAAGATGGTTAAGTTTCCTGACCATAGACATATGTTGTCATTTGATGAACGGGATCACACCATTAGGAGAATGATGTGATGGACAAGAACGATCCGTTAGCTTAGCATAATGATCATTAAGTTTTATTGCTATTGCTTTCTTCATGGCTTATACATATTCCTCTGACTATGAGACTTGCCGGTAACGAGGTTGAACTAGGTATGATGATACTGACGATCGAATCTCGGGCAAGTAACATACCGATGACAAAGGGAATGACGTATGTTGTTATGCGGTTTGACCGATAAAGATCTTCGTAGAATATGTAGGAGCCAATATGAGCATCCAGGTTCCGCTATTGGTTATTAACCAGAGATGTGTCTCGGTCATGTCTACATAGTTCTCGAACCCGTAGGGTCCGCACAATTAACGTTCGATGATGATTTGTATTCTGAGTTATGTGTTTTGGTGACCAAAGATTGTTCAGAGTCCCGGATGAGATCACGTACATGACGAGGAGTCTTGAAGTGGTCGAGAGGTAAAGATTGATATATTGGAAGGTTATGTTCGGGCACCGGAATGGTTTCGGAAAGGTTCGGACATTTTTCGGAGTACCGGGAGGTTACCGGAACCCCCCGGGGGACTAGTGGGCCTTCATGGGCCCTAGTGGAGAGAGGAGGCAGGCGGCCAGGTGGTGGCGCGCACCCCCCAAGCCCAAACCGAATTGGACTAGGGGTGGGGGGCGCGGCCCCCCTTTCCTTCTTCTCCTTCACCTCTTTCCCCTTCCCCCTTTCTCCGGAAAGTAAAGGGAAATCCTACTAGGACTGGGAGTCCTAGTAGGACTTCCCCCTTGGCGCGCCCCCTCTAGGCCGGCCGCCTCCTCCCCCCCTCCTTTATATACGGGGGCAGGGGGGCACCCCAAAGACACACCAATTGTTCTCATAGACGTGAGCGGTGCCCCGCTCCACAGTTTACTCCTCTGGTCGTAGCATCGTAGTGCTTAGGTGAAGCCCTGTGCGGATCACATCACCAACACCGTCACCACGCCGTCGTGCTGACGGAACTCTCCCTCGACCCTCTGCTGGATCAAGAGTTCGAGGGACATCATCGAGCTGAACGTGTGCTGAACATGGAGGTGCCGTACGTTCGCTACTTGGATCAGCTGGATCATGAAGACGTTCGACTACATCAACCGCGTTAACATAACGCTTCCGCTTTCGGTCTACGAGGGTACGTGGACACACTCTCCCCCCACATTGCTATGCATCTCCTAGATAGATCTTGCGTGAGCGTAGATTTTTTTTTGAAATTGCATGCTATGTTTCCCAACAGATCTTAACATCCCCCACAGGTGACAATATCCTGTATGTTCTACAGATCATGTACAAGGATTCCAACAACACAGCCGAATACGAGGCACTGTTGCATGGTCTTCGGATAGCAACGTCGATGGGTGTTCGGCGGCTAGAGGTGCGAGGAGATTCGAACCTCGCCATCTCCCAGGTTAACGGTGAATTTGATGCCAAAGACTCGAAGATGTCGGCCTACAGAAACGCCGTCCTTAGGATGTCAGCCTGATTCGAGGGTCTAGAATTTCATCATGTCTCTAGAGACAGTAACCAAGCCGCGGACGTCCTTGCCCGCATGGGCACCAAGCGCGACCAGTCCCTAAAAACACCTTTCTAGAAAGGCTCTTCAAGCCATCCATGGTATGGCAGGGCGGGACAGCGGCACCACAACCAATGAGCCCGCCCAGGTCGTCCCCTCGGAAATCGAGCCCGATGACTATATCCTCGGCCCACGAAGAAACACCCTCGGCCCACGAGATCATGGCCATAATTTCCCCATTGACCAAGCCCTTGCTTGCATACCTCCTGCGATAGGAACTCCCCGACGATCAGATGGAGGTGCCGCGTATAGTCCGGCGCTCTAAAGCGTACAAGGTCCATGAGATTGAGCTCTATAAAAAGAGCACTACGGGGGTCCTTCAGAGGTGCATCTCCGAAGAGGAGGGGCAGCAGCTTCTCGCCGAGATACATGCTGGCATGGGCGGCCACCCCGCAGCAGCTCGAGCCCTAGTTAGTAAGGCATTCCGAGCAGGGTTCTTCTGGCCCACAGCCCGCACGGACGCACGTACGCTAGTCCAACACTATGTTGGGTGCCAACTATTTGCAAATCAAAGCCATATGCCCCCCACAGCTCTTCGGACTATACCGATAACCTGGCCATTTGCAGTCTAGGGGCTTGACATAGTCGGACCACTTAAAGGGGGGACTAAGAAAAAGAAACACCTACTAGTTATGGTCGACAAATTCACTAAGTTGATCGAAGCACAACCGGTAACCTCTGCAGAATCCGGACCAGTGGTTGACTTCATATCCAGTGTTGTACATCGTTATGGTGTTCCCCATAGCATAATCACCAATAATGGGTCTAATTTCACCACCCAAGAGGTTAAAGATTGGTGCGCTAAGATGGGCATAAAGCTCGACTACGCTTCGGTGTACCACCCGCAAACTAACGGGCAGGTTGAGCGAGCAAACGGACTAAATATGAGCGGCATAAAACCTCGCTTAATCCGCTCACTCGAAGAATGAGATTGCCACTGGGTAGAGATGCTGGATTCCGTACTATGGGGGTTGCGCACCATTCCTAATCGTTCAACAGGATACACCCTGTTCTTCATGGTGTAAGGCGCCGAACCAGTCCTCCCATGCGATTTGATCCATGACGCACCTAGAGTACATATGTACGAAGAGAAGGAGGCCGAGCTAGATTGGCAGGACGACCTGGAGACCATGGAAGGAGAGCATGACATCGCGCGCGCATGCTCGCATTTTATCAATAGCAAGCATGACACTACCATAATCGGGAGGTTCGGGTGAAGGCATACAACGTGGGAGAACTCGTCCTCCGCCTCCCTGAGAAGCAGAAGAAGAAGCTTTCACCCAAATGGGAGGGCCCCTTCATTATATATGAAGTACTTGCGGGAGGGGCATACTGCCTCCACAGCCCGTCTGATAACCGCCTGGGACCTAACCCGTGGAACGCTGCTCGGCTTCGGTGTTTTTACGCCTAGTCCGGTTTCGTCATCAACACTCCACGCTTTTTTTTTGGTTTTATATTTTTCTTTGTTTTACTCTTGGAGCTTTAGCCTCCCGACCTAGAGTTTGGATAAACCGTAACACGACAAGTTGCCACTGTAACACGATAGGTCACCAATGTAATACCCAGCTTTACCTGGGGGCTTTGTTTAAAGCAGCCAATTACAATATTCTTCTCACAACCTCGTTTATGTTGTTTGAATTAATGTCCCTCCCATACCTCTCAAGCCATTATATGCACCTATTTGACTTAAGTCCTTTGCCATGCTAGGTTGCCTGGCTCCTGTGTTTACCCCTACGTTTCCGATTGTTCGGCTAGGGAGTAAAGGGAGCACCTCTACGATAGTTACGCCCGAGTAATCCGGATACGTACCTCAGACGGTTGAAGCCGAAAGATAGCGTTCTTACAGAAAATAATGGGTCCGCCTCCTGGGAAATGAAAATAAACATGCGCTAGTCGCCAGCCCACTATTCTTGGTTCCTAAAAACCACGAACATCCATGTGTCACCGGCATCCGAACTCATGGCTTATGGTCAACATACCAGACCCGAAGAAAAGAACCCTTGGAGGAACTATTTACTTCGGAAGATGTTTCTTACGTTACAAAGTAATATAACATTGCTCATTGTGCGTGTTTTGTCTGTTCGCACCAAATGGACGGATTGCCTGGTTATCGGAATTATCCCCTGTTCGTCAGGGCATATAGTATGGAACACTCACCGATCACTGGTCGGGGAGGTGGAAGCCGATGGACAGTTAAGACAACGTTTTGACCGTGGTTTGAGAATGGCGCGATGTAAAGTACACGGATACATAGAATCACGGACCCTACTCTTTATCAATACCATATATCAAACTGTCCAAGGCACAATCCTCCTGGGAGTACCGAGCAGCGGCCATCACTTGGTCATATACTAAGCTAAGAGGTATTTCCTACCCATCCGGCCCCACGGGTCCAACTCGAGCCATATGTTCAGGATCAAGTTTGGTAAACCGGGTCTTCACCATTGCCCAAGCCTCACACGCTCCTTCCCGGCAGGCCGATTTCTTCCACAATTCGAAGTGCCGCCTTGCCCCCTTAGAGCGGCTAGCCAGCTCCGCCATGTTATCTGGTGGTGATTCCAGCGGCCATAATGCCTTAACCATGCTTTTCATGGCCTTCCGGGCCCTCTCGTGTGTTTTGGTCAGCTCCTTCAAAAGGTTCCCACTAAAGGAACTGACCTCCTCTTCCAACCATCCTGTCAGGAGACCTAGCAAACAGGGGCAGCATGTTTCTCAAAATATTGTGATCATCCACAATACGGGTAATACTGAATTTGTGACTTACCGAATATGCCACCTTTCAGCTTCTGGTTCTCCTCCAAGGCTTGCGCCAACTGAGATTTTAAACTCTCAATTTCTTCAGCTTTCCGCTGATTTTCCGCCTTGAGCTCATTCTTCTCCTCATGACTTCGTGTCAGCACTCGTTTGCCAGCCTCCAGTTCCTTCCGCAATTGTCTTACGGATTCGGTGGCAGTGGGGAGAGCATGGTGTTAATACACAGAAAACGCCATATAGCCTTCTAAGCATTCTATAGCTTTTCCACTTACTAGAAATTTCGCTCGTAGCTTTTTTGGCTGCGTCCAGTTCGGCTTCAGTATTGGCCAGCTATGTCCGGCTCATCTCAAGGTCTTCGGACAGCTTGTTATGATGTTACCTCGCGACCTGCAATATCAAGATAATTCAGATCCTTAACTCGGCCGTCCCGCCCAAATTAAGGCTTGGGGGCTACTAGGTTAGGGATTATGATCTGCTCTTAAGCTGTTTAGATCTCGCACCTGCATTTTGGTGGCAATCCATTCAAGCCCTGTTCGGGCCACTCCATGGTACGCGTCCATCGAATTAAATGCACTGAATTCCTGGTAGGTGAAGGCAGCATGACGTAAGGATTCCCTCCGGCGGCGGTGATTCATCACACTCTCGACTTCGGAGTTGGTAACCGAAACATCATCAGGGTCCTCCAGAGGTGCGCCGGCAGCTGCGTGTTTGGCAGGGGCCCTGGCCTGCGCCGAAGGGCCAAGATTGGAACCACACCCCGACACGCCTGGGGAGTCTTCGGATTGGCGCGGTGGTATTCTTCTTCTGCAAAGCTAAGTGAACATCAGAAGAAAGGCATTAAGAAGGCTCTTGTCATGGTCCTGGACACATTACCTCTGGGCCGAAGGAGCAGCTATCTCTGCTTTGGCGGAGGTTTTCCGCTTAGATCCCCCATTGTGGGCCGAGGTCGGCGTAGTCCGCACTCCTCCCACGATTGTTTGGCTCGCAGTATGGTGACCCTTGGGATTAGAAGTCGGCACATTCGGGATGGTGCGAGATGCGCTCTGTTTGGGGAGAGGTCTTCCTTTCACTTACAGTGGAGGAGGGAAGAGCCCCAGGGTGATTGGCCCTCAAGGCAACCTTGGTGTCGTCAAGGCTCTCCTGGTAAAAGACCCCGTCTTAAAAATCAATCGACGTCTCCGGATTATCATGATACCCCAGGTCGTCATCACGACAATAACTCTCCGGTTGAGGCGAGGGGCAATGGATGGACTCGACCTGACGCCTCCAGCCCTGCGTGGTAAAAAGGTACATCCAGTAAGTGTTCGGACATAATCTCCGAACTAAGGACAATTGATTTAAGCTTACCCATTTTGCTGGATTGTAGCCAGAACAACCCTCCCGGATACTCAATTGAGAAAATTCTTCCTCCTCTCCTTTAAAGAGGTCGGCTAGTATTTTGGCCATAGCTGCTGGATTGTCCGGCCCCAGTCTCTTGTAGCGGGTTGCGTCACTGGTCCCATTGTAGCACCATAAAGGATGCCCCCTCTGCTGAAGGGGTTGTACGCACCAGGATATGGCGACGATCATCACCTCGATCATGGTCAGTTTGCTATGGGCCAGCAGCCGAATTTTGGTGGCCAAAAGGTGCACCTCTGCGCTGTCTAGTTGGGAAGGATTCTTGGGTCACCAGTTGAGCCGCTTCTTTAGCGAGGCGCTTGAGTATTCGGGCAGCCCCCTCCGAACTGGGTCTGAGAGGAGAATATCTTCAATGTAAAACCATTCCGAGGTTCATCCTTCGGGATCCTTTCGTGGGGTCCCAATAGGATAACCCGTCCCGGCTATCCACCACACCTCTGCTCCTCCCACTTTGAAGATTGACCCCTCATGAGTACGAGGGACGAGGCAGAAGTATTTCCTCCACAAATCAAAGTGGGCTTCGCAGCCAGGAATATCTCACAAAGGCCCACGAAACCAGAAATATGTAGTATGGGCCCCGAGGTAAGGTGGTGAAGCTGGATCCCGTAGAACTGTAATAAACCCCGTTAGAAGGGATGAATGGGAAAGCCAAGGCCTCGTAGAAGAAAGGGCATGAAACATACCCTCTCTTCCTTACTTGGACCAGGGGAGTTCTCGGTGAATGCTTTGCCATCCATGGAGATCAATCTGACATGAACGAAAACAAGATCCGCGGCAAGAAGGTATCCTTGCGTCTGTAGATTACTCAGTTGAAGGCATGAGATGGAGCAGCTTGCCTAATCGCCTGGAAGGGGACCGTGAGGTTGTGAAGAAGAGCCTGGGGCATTGGCCATGGCGCCGAAAATTTATCAGGCGTTGGCTTCTGGTGGGAGGATGGGTCAGCCGTTCTCGACGCCTTTAGATCTATAAGTAGGCGCTTCGTCCTAAAAGTTGAAAGGACGGGTCTGCGAAAAAGGGGGCATTGGGCCGTTCGCCTTCTAAAAAGGTGCACGAC
Source organism: Thinopyrum elongatum (assembly GCA_011799875.1). Lineage (NCBI taxonomy): Eukaryota > Viridiplantae > Streptophyta > Magnoliopsida > Poales > Poaceae > Thinopyrum > Thinopyrum elongatum. Next base: position 644,312,070 of record CM022298.1, on the reverse strand, counting down.
AGTCAAAGTTTGCCCTTTCCCCGAGGAGAGTGATACGTCTCCAACGTATCTATAATTTTTTATTGTTCCATGATGTTATATTATCATTCTTGGATGTTTGACAATCATTTTATATCATTTTTTGGTACTAACCTATTGACATAGTGCCAAGTGCCAGTTGCTGTATTTTGCATGTTTTTTACATCGCAGGAAATCAATACCAAACGGAGTCCAAACGGAGAAAAACTTTTTGTGGATTTTTTTTGGACCAGAAGACATCCAGTGGCCCAAAGAAGTACCGAAGAGGGAGCCCGAGGTGAGCACAAGACACCAGGGTGCGCCTGGAGGCCCAGGCGCGCCCTGGTGGGTTGTGCCCACCTTGGTGGCCTCCCCCACCGCCTCTTTGCTCTATAAATACCCCAATATTCCACAAACCCTAGGGGAGTCGACGAAAATCAATTCCAGCCGCCGCACGTTCCAGAAACCACAGATCCAATCTAAACACCATCACGGAGGGGTTCATCATGTCCATTGGTGCCTCTCCGATGATGCGTGAGTAGTTCTCTGTAGACCTACGGGTCCGTAGTTAGTAGCTAGATGGATTTCTCTCTCTCGTTTGATTCTCAATACAATGGTCTCTTGGAGATCCATATGATGTAACTCTTTTTGCGATGTGTTTGTTGGGATCCGATGAACTTTGAGTTTATGATCAGATTTATGTTTTTATCCATGAAAGTTATTTGAGTCTTCTTTGATCTCTTATATGCATGATTGCTTATAGCCTCGTATTTCTTCTCCGATATTTGGGTTTTGTTTGGCCAACTTGATCTATTTATCTTGCAATGGGAAGAGGTGCTTTGTAATGGGTTCGATCTTACGGTGCTTGATCCCAGTGACAGAAGGGGAACCGACACGTATGTATTGTTGCTATTAAGGATAACAAGATGGGGTCTATTTCTACATAAATAGATCTTGTCTACATCATGTCATCGTTCTTATTGCATTACTCCATTTTTTCATGAATTTAATACACTAGATGCATGCTGGATAGCGGTCGATGTGTGGAGTAATAGTAGTATATGCAGGCAGGAGTCGGTCTACTAATCTTGGGCGTGATGCCTATATAATGATGATTGCCTGGATATCGTCATGAGTATTTGAAGTTCTATCAATTGCCCAACAGTAATTTGTTTTCCACCATTTGCTATTTTTCTCGAGAGAAGCCACTAGTGAAACCTACGGCCCCCGGGTCTCTTCTTTAATATATTTGCCTTCGCGATCTATTTTCATTTGCATTTATTTTCAGATCTATTAATCCAAAAATACAAAAATACCTTGCTGCACTTTATTTTATTTGTGATCTATTTATCCAATCTATTACAACTTTCTCACGTCATCTCGCCAATTTCTGGCGCCGTTACCCGAAAGGGATTGACAACCCCTTTAATTAACACGTCGGGTTGCGAGTATTTTTTATTTGTGTGCAGGGGTTGTTTACGTTGTGTTGCGTGGTTCTCCTACTGGTTCGATAACCTTGGTCTCATCACTGAGGGAAATACCTACCGTCGCTGTACTGCATCATCCCTTCCTCTTTGGGGAAATACCGATGTAGTTCAAGCAGACATCAAAAGTAATTTCTGGCGCCGTTGCCGGGGAGACATCATCAACATCAACCAGGTTCCTAATCACAAATCTCATCTCCTTGCAATTTACATTACTTGCCATTTGCCTCTCGTTTTCCTCTCCCCCACTTCACAAAAATTTGCCATTTTATTCGCCCTCTTTTTCATTCACCGTTTTCTTGTCAGATATATTCGCGTTCTTGCTTTCTAGTCACAATGGCTGGTTTGACCACTCCTCCTTTGTTACCAGAGTTTGAAGTTTTATACTTCAAACAAAGACAAGGAGAAAATTTGAAAGATGCTTGGTATAGGCTAATGGAATCCTATCGTGTTTGCAACTTAAAGGGAGACGCAAAAAAATTTCTTCGAAATTTTTATGTAGGATTGGTTTTGCATCATAGACAACTTTTAGATTTTGCCGCAAAAGGGAATTTTATTGAACTTGATGTCAATGCTGCCTATGAAATCTTAGAAGGAATTTTGGGGGTTCCACCACAAAAGAAAGGGTTTTCTTTCACCCCAGAGGGACTTCAAATTTTTGACAAACTTGGTGATTTGCATAAGCATATGGTTGAATTACAAAAATATAATGAACCTCTCAAACATCTCAATGGTAGTATCAATCGTTTAAACACTTTGATTACCCTTTGCAATAAACGGTTGGATATTTTAGATCTCATGATGGTTTCTTTCCCGGAAAATTTAGGGAAGCGCAAAGAGCCTCCCGGATTTGAAAAGACCCTTACTAAACTGGCAAAGACTACAGATGACAAAACTTAGATCCTTTGCATTATGCCTAGCTAGGGGCGTAAAACGATAGCGCTTGTTGGGAGGCAACCCAACTTGTATCTTTTTGCTTTTTGGTTTTTCTTTCTGTTTTCAATAAAATACCCATTTATGCCTCTAATTAGATGTGTTTTTGTGGTTTAATTTAGTGTTTGTGCCCAGCAAAGCCTTTGGGATGATTTGGGTGATAGTTGATTTGATCTTGCTGGAAAACAGAAACTTTTACGTCCAGAAAAATAATTGTTTAGAATTACTGAAGCGACGAAAAATTCTAAATTTTTTACACAAGATTTATATGCAAATTTCCTCTGTTGTCCTAATTTTAAGAATTTTTGGTGTTACAAAAGTATTCAAGATTTTCATATTGCTACAGACTGTTCTGTTTTTGATAGATTCTGTTTTCTTTGCGTTGTGTGCTTGTTTTGATGATTCTATGGTTTTCTTTGAAGAGTTTTTTCCATATAAAAGTTGGAATACAGTAGATATAATGCAAAAATAAAATATGAATGGGTTTGCAACAGTACTTATAGTAGTGATTTGCTTTCTTATACTAACGGATCTCACGAAGGTTTTGTTGAGTTTTGTGTGATTGAAGTTTTCAAGTTTTTGGTGATATTACGATGGATGAAGGAATAAGGATAAGCAAAAGGCTAAGCTTGGGGATGCCCGAGGCACCCCAAGATAATATTAATGAAGTATCAAGCAACTAAGCTTCGGGATGCCCCCGAGTGGCATCCCCTCTTTCTTCTAACGACCATCTGTATTTTACTTGGAGTTATATTTTTATTCGTCACATATTATGAGTTTTGCTTGGAGCGTCTTGTATGATATGAGTCTTTGCTTGTTTTATTTTTTTATTTTAAGTCTTGAATCATTGCTGGAGACACCTATTTGAGAGAGCCAAAATTATGCGATGACTTGTTAGAATTGCTCTCTATGCTTCACTTAAATCTTTTTGAGCCTTGGAATTGCTCTAGTGCTTCACTTATATCTTTTTGAGCACGGTGTGCTTTGCTATTTTTGAAGAAATGTTCTCATGCTTCACTTAGATTTATTTGAGAGTAGTAATTTTTTTAAGAAATTCTCTCTTGCTTCACTTAAATTAATTTGAGAGAAAGAAATATTATGCTCATGATCTTCACTTATATTTGTTTGAGCTTATTAAAAGCAACATATGAAATTAGTTCCAAAGTGATAGATATCCAAGGAGGATATAATAAAAACTTTCATGAAGATCATTGGACAAAATAAACTTGGTTCTTTGTAATAGTTTTGAGATATGACAATATGATATGTGAGTCATGTTTATGAGTAATTATGCTTTAGTAAGAATATTAGTGTTAAGGTTTGTGATTCCCTATGCAAGCATGAAAGTCAATAGTTATGCAATGAAATTACATCCTACTTGTGGTGCATTATTCGGTGTTAGTTATGCTTAATGCTCGCTTATGAGATTTTTCGTTTCTTGGTTGGACGCTTCTCAATCTTTTTGCTAGCCTTCATTTGCACTAAGTATGATCACTACTTGTGCATCCAAAACCCTTTAAACCAGTTTTGCCATATGAGTACACTATACCTACCTATATGTGGTATTTCCGTGCCATTCTAAGAAAATTTGTATGTGCCATCTCTAATTTTCAAAATAAATTTCTCTTTTGTGTGCTCGTACCGCTCACGAGGCGGTGAGATGTGGCCGATATTTTCCATGATAGATGTGTTATTCTCACGATGAGTGTTTATTCACTTGTCATTGCACGAGAGTACGACAAAGGTATTAGGGATGCCTAGTCCCAAAATGAAAAATGAATTTACTTTATGTTGTCAAATAATAAATTCCTTGGAAAGTGTTGGTATGGAGGGCACCCGTGGATACGGTTAGCCATGGAAAGTGAAAGTATAGTGGAAAAAGGAATAAACTTTATTTTCTGTTTGGGAACCGCCTATGATATATCTAGCATGGAAAGTGTTGGGAACTCTAAGTCGTTTTCGTTGGTGGGAAAAGTATGCCTCCCAAAAAAAATTTATCACTCAAATTTTTGGTTTGAGATCTGGCACCTCTACAAATCCCTACTTCCCTCCGTGAAGGGCCTTTCTTTTACTTTATGCAATTTTTATTTTTACTTGAGTCTCCATCTTCTCTTATAAAGCACCAACTAAGGGGCACTATGATCGTACTTGAGCATTGGGTATAGCTAGTATTCGAGTGAATTTCATGAATGGATCAATGATTGAGCATAATGGGCTAGGGATAACTTGCTTTAGTGTTGATATTTTGAAAGACATGGTTGCTTGTTGATATGCTTGAGTATTAAAGTCTTCATGTCAAAACTAGACTATTGCTTTGAACCATATAAAAAGTCCAAATGTCCATGCTACAAAGAAAAGAATATGTGATGAACATGTTAGGCAGCATTCCACATCAAAAATTCTGTTTTTATCATTTACCTACTCGAGGACGAGCAGGAATTAAGCTTGGGGATGCTGATACGTCTCCAACGTATCTATAATTTTTTATTGTTCCATGATGTTATATTATCATTCTTGGATGTTTTACAATCATTTTATATCATTTTTTGGTACTAACCTATTGACATAGTGCCAAGTGCCAGTTGCTGTTTTTTGCATGTTTTTTACATCACAGGAAATCAATACCAAATGGAGTCCAAATGTAGCGAAACTTTTTGTGGATTTTTTTGGACCAGAAGACATCCAGTGGGCCAAAGAAGTACCGAAGAGGGAGCCCGAGGTGAGCACAAGACACCACGGCACGCCTAGAGGCCCAGGCGCTCCCTGGTGGGTTGTGCCCACCTAGGTGGCCTCCCGCACCGCCTCTTTGCTCTATAAATACCCCAATATTCCAGAAACCCTGGGGGAGTCGACGAAAATCAATTCCAGCCACCGCAAGTTCCAGAAACCACAGATCCAATCTGAACACCATCACGGAGGGGTTCATCATGTCCATTGGTGCCTCTCCGATGATGCGTGAGTAGTTCTTTGTAGACCTACGGGTCCATAGTTAGTAGCTAGATGGCTTTCTCTCTCTCGTTTGATTCTCAATACAATGGTCTCTTGGAGATCCATATGATGTAACTCTTTTTGCGATGTGTTTGTTGGGATCCGATGAACTTTGAGTTTATGATCAGATCTATGTTTTTATCCATGAAAGTTATTTGAGTCTTCTTTGATCTCTTATATGCATGATTGCTTATAGCCTCATATTTCTTCTCCAATATTTGGGTTTTGTTTGGCCAACTTGATCTATTTATCTTGCAATGGGAAGAGGTGCTTTGTAATGGGTTTGATCTTACGGTGCTTGATCCCAGTGACAGAAGGGGAACCGACACGTATGTATCGTTGCTATTAAGGATAACAAGATGGGGTCTATTTCTACATAAATAGATCTTGTCTACATCATGTCATCGTTCTTATTGCATTACTCCATTTTCCATGAACTTAATACACTAGATGCATGCTGGATAGCAGTCGATGTGTGGAGTAATAGTAGTAGATGTAGGCAGGAGTCGGTCTACTAATCTTGGACGTGATGCCTATATAATGATCATTGCGTGGATATCGTCATGAGTATTTGAAGTTCTATCAATTGCCCAACAGTAATTTGTTTTCCACCATTTGCTATTTTTCTCGAGAGAAGCCACTAGTGAAACCTACGGCCCCCGGGTCTCTTCTTTAATATATTTGCCTTCACGATCTATTTTCATTAGCATTTATTTTCAGATCTATTAATCCAAAAATACCTTGCTGCACTTTATTTTATTTACGATCTATTTATCCAATCTATTACAACTTTCTCACATCATCTCGCCAATTTCTGGCGCCGTTACCCGAAAGGGATTGACAACCCCTTTAACACATCGGGTTGCGAGTATTTGTTATTTGTGTGCAGGTGCTATTTATGTTGTGTTGCGTGGTTCTCCTACTGGTTCGATAACCTTGGTCTCATCACTGAGGGAAATACCTACCGTTGCTGTACTGCATCATCCCTTCCTCTTTGGGGAAATGCCGACGTAGTTCAAGCAGACATCAGAGAGCATTAACTCCGATGGCCCCACCGTATTCTGGTGAGGTCCTAAAAATCCGGATTGTCATACCGGCCTGGCACGAGTATAGTATTAATCCAGACTATGCTGGGCAGCAAACCTCTGATGTTAATCTGGATAGTATTCGGCCATGGAACACTTCTTCGAATGATACAAGTAAAGATGAAGAACTCACCTTGCAAGCCGAAGACCGTGAAATGTGCGGATGCCAGACACAAGCCCTGGCGTTGGAGGCTAGTTCGGGGGCTACTGAGGGAGTCCTGGATTAAGGGGTCCTCGGACCACCGGCCCATTACCTATGGGCCAGACTGATAGGCTATTGTGAAGCCGAACTAGGGCATGGACCCATGATCGGATAGGAGATCTTCGGAGCCGTGGTGTGCCCTCCAAGTCAAGGATTAGGATGATCTTTCCTTTGTTATAACCGATCGCATGTAACCCTAACCCTACTGGTGTCTATATAAACCAAGGGGTTTTAGTCTTTAGGGCTAGAGCAACATCCATCACCTCATCACCTTAGGGTTTAGCTTGCCTGATCTCGAGGTAGATCTACTCTGTAACCATACCATACATCAAATACAATCAAGCAGGACGTAGGGTTTTACCTCTTTGAGAGGGCCCGAACCTGGGTAAACACCGTGTTCATCGTCCCTTGTTCCCCATTGATCCTAGATCCACAGCTCGGGACACCCTACCTGAGATCCGCCAGTTTTGACACCTACACCACCCTCGGGTGCTCGGCCTCTACAGCGCCAACGGCGCGGTCCTCTGTCCGGTCCTGGTGCCCGGTCCTCCGCACCCCGGGTGCCCGGACCCTCCTGATGCATCTACCCCCGGGTGCCCGGGCCACTTTACCCCGGGTGCCTGGACCCGTCCGGTTTGTGCCTGCGTGCACTAGGGTTAAATGACCCTTGTACCCCCATTTTTCCCAATTTTGTCCCTAGCCTATAAGTACTCCCCACCTAGCTTGTTTTAGGGGTGAGAATAGTATTGGATAGACAATGAGAGAGCTTTGCTCATCTTCTCCTCCTCTAGGAGATCAAGACCACTCTTGGGAAGAATCCTAGTGGATTATCATGGCCTCCTCTTGGAGAAGATCATCACCTAGACCTCACCTCCTTTGGAGTGGGAAGAACTTTACCCTAGTGCTATTTTCCTTGAATTGTTCTTGTATTCTTGTGGATCTCATGTATGCTACTGTAGTGGATGTGTGATTTGGGTTTGTTTGAGTGATTTCCCCCTTGTGTTCTTGTGTGTTCATCATTTTCCCCCCATCCAAGTGTGAAAAGATCCCGTCTAGGGTTTCACCCTACAACAGTAATGCATGAAGTATGATGGCATAATGTAGACAGAGTAAAACCAATCAATATGATCAAACCCCGTCATTTTACCCTTAGTAGAAACAATACAAATACGTGCCTTGCTACTCCTCCTGTGTCGGGGCCAGGACACGATATCCCAGAAATTAACCCCTCGTGTCATCACCAGCCCAGGATTACCGTTACTGGTGGACACGTCCTTGTTACAGATTACAAAGCAATTACAAGAATTGGATACAAGACCATAAAGGTCTAATGATACAACAATGATTCTGGTGATGGATGACGGAAGCGACTCGTGGTTCTCCAACATCGATGGGGCTCCATTCCCACAGGACCGCCCGAGAATCCAGAAGAAAATAAAAGAAATGCCAGTCGGGTGTCTAAAAGGAAATTCGGGCGAGACAGGACCGCCCAAGAATCCAAGCGACGCCACGAGAGGTCTTGAAAATAAATTCCTGTCGGGTGTCAAAAAGTGACGCCACGGTCGGTCTTGAAAAGAAATGCCAATCGGGTATCCACAAGAGTAGTGGCATGATAGACCGCCTGAGAACTCGAGGGACGCCACGAAGAGGTCTTGAAAAGAAATGCCAATCGGGTGTCCACAAGAGTAGTGGCGTGATAGACCGCCTGAGAACTTGAGGGACACCACGGAGAGGTCTTGAAAAGAAATGCCAGTCGGGTGTCAAAAGGTGACGCCACGGTCGGTCTTGAAAATTAAACCGAATGCTCGGGGTAGTCTAGCCAGCCCCTGAGACACTAAGGAAAAATAAAATAAGAGAAACGGGTTAGTCCACAATAATATGCATAACCACAATAATATTAATATGCATAGCAATAATAATCATTGTAGCATGAGGGTGACAATAATTATTCTGCAAAATAATTCAGGCACATTTTAATTATTTCCTCCGGAGACCGACTCTAAGATCGACACTTGACCAACCCAGACTATAGTCCTTAACCACAGACACGGCTATTCGAATAGGTATAAACTCTGCAGAGGTGTACTCTTTACCCACAAGTAAAGGATTTCTTTAGTCAGTACCGTGACACTGACTAATTCCCATTACGGTCTTTGGGTTGAAAACACACCTGACCAGCACACACCAGATTAACCGTCCGGATGCCAGGAATCACCCAAAGCATCGTTCCAGAAAAACTCTAAGTCGGGGAGACAACAATCTCGAGTAGCATGGGATCACTATTAATACGCGCGGATTCCAAGGGGTGCCCCCCTCTCGGATACAAGCGGAAACAGCCATGCCCCCTGACCCAATGACAGGATTTAGTCCACCATCGTGGAAACCCTCATCGTAACCCTCTATGTGGTGTGTGCACGGAAAGGGGGTTAACAACTTGTTGAGCCATACCCTACCTGTGGCAGGGACAAGTGGCAGCACAAATCAAGTATGGGGGTTACCGGAACAAGACTCGATCTATGGTCGACTCAGGAGGTGTTACTTATTATCACCGGTATGCTCCACATATATCACGTGACACCACTGTGTCAAATATGGCCCGTGCCCACCGGCACGTCCAAGGCAGGAACACACTCTTGGATTCTCACAACTTATGCCTGTCAAAACTTGAGTGGAGTGCATGCAAGAGAAAATATATACATGATCATGCATGCATGCAATATTTCTACCCATATGCAACATCTATTAAAATTATCAAAGCCATGCTTCAAATATTCTAGCTAGCTATTATCAAACATTCACCATATCAAATGTTCAAAAATGCTTGCCTTGAGCATTTAGAGTTGCTGGCTTACTTCAAATTTTTGCAAGAAATCATCTTCCCTCCATTAGCCTATTTTCAAAATATTGGAATAACCACATAAAGCAAAAACAGTGCCAAAAATTATTTCAACTATTTTTGAAACAAATACTAAAATAAACTAGAGACAAAATAAGGAATATCAGAAAAAGAATCATATCATTTGGAATTACTATGATTTTCCTAGGGATTTTCTGAGATGAGATACTTAAGAATATGGACTATTTAGAAGATCCAGTGTAGATAAAGCTTACTAAAAATGTCCACCCTAGGTGGAATAATATAGCATATTTTTAGGAGTATTTAGAAATTTGAATCACTGGATTTGGATTAGAAATGGTTTCTGTGGAATTAATTTGAGGTATGCTGAAATAGAAAAGGGGAAGGGCAGAAGTGCGCCCTAAGCGCTATTTAACCGCCTGGTGCTACTGGGCCGGCCTAGTTGATCAGCAGCGCGGGAGGGGTGCCACATCGAAGGCGTACTCGAGGATTACGCCTCCACTTATGATGAGCTGTTGGGTGCTGGGCCATAGACAGTGGGCCCGCCTGGCCCACTGATCAGGTTTGACCGGTCCACCCCGCCCTTCTCCCTCGCGCCCGAGCAGAGGAGGTTGCATCGGTGGTCGTGGCCGGTGAACGGCGGCGTCTCTCAGGCGGTGGAGCTCACTAGCGTGTTCAGGATGTCCGAGCGGTCCTCTAGAACTAGGCCACGGGCTCGGGCGTGCCTCGAATCTCCGGCGGTCGTGATCCTGGCGGACGGTGGCTACGGCCAGAAGAGGGCTTTTACCCAGTAGTTTTCTCCAGTGAAATTGGTGAGGGGAACGACTCGGCGGGTGCTCCAGGAGTTGTTTGGTGCAGAAATTAGGTATGGAGAGGCTCTGGTCAGCTCGGCTTTAACCAGAAGGTGGCGGTGGCCATGGCGGTCGGAGACGACGAGAACGGCCATCTCCGGTGGATTGAGTGCTTGGGGAAGCATACGAGAGGGACTAGGAGAGATGCTGACTATGAGAGAGAGCTCGGGGGAGGTTTAAATAGGCTGCGGGAGTCGGTGCTGTGACTTCCCGAAGAAGGCACGACGGCGGGCGGCCATCGATGGCGCCACTGAGGCCGTTGGGGTTGGTGGTGGACGACGGGGGTCGATGGAGAGCAATTAAGACGAGGGGTGTGCTGGCGGCCTCCGGTTTGAGCCAGGTGGCTCGGGAGGGCCGTGGCTTCCCGAATCAGGACACGGCGGTGGTCGGCTGGCTTCCCATGGTCGGTGGCGAGGCCGGTGGAGTTGCGGATGAGCTCAAGGGTTTGGGGGTTAAGGTGAGGGTGTGTTGGCTAACTTGGAGAGGTGCCGGGTGGTCGGGTCGGTCCATGACAGTAACGTGTGGCGGCTCGGGATGGCGGCCGGCCGGTGCTGAGTTAAAGGAGGGGGTATGGGGGAGGTTGGGGCAGGTGCGGGCGGCTAGCAGGGGCGTCGGCGAGCCGCCATGGGGCAGTAACTGCGGCGCTGGTGATGAACAGAGTCGGCGGCGCCTCGGGCATGCAATACACGCGCTTTGGGCGCGTGGTGCGCGCTCTGGACGCGCATGCAGGGTGTTCGGCTAAATGCCAACATGCCCTTGGAGGTTCTGCTGGCCACCAAATTTCACAGGGTTGGGCTACCCCGTATGAAAAAGCTGGTGGACATACTGATTGGGCCAGATGCTCAAGTTTCCAGTGCAAGTCAAAAGAGTTGCAAGAATCTGCCATGCACATGGGGTGTTTGGGGAAATACTAGGGGAACCTAGGAGGACTTTCTGAAATTGAAACTTGGTAGGATGATGACTCATTGCATTAAGGATGGAATGGTGGACTTGGTTTGGAAAAATGAGTAACTTGCAAGTGCAAGTTTTGTTGGATTTCAGTTCTGGACCCAAACTAAGGGGGATTATTTGGTGAACAAAAAGGATGTAATTGGAGCTGAGCTTCTGGACTTAAGGGTTTGGTTGTAAGGACTATAAGTGGGAAAAAATCAGAATTTTTGGAGCAAGGGAAATTAGGGTTGTAGTACAAAGTTGGTTCTGGACTAGAAATGGAAAGAGCTTGTTTCACTCAAAAATTTCAAAACACCAAGTTAGGTTTTTGCATAAAAGTGATATTAGGAATCACATGACCTCCCATAATTTTTTCCGGAATTTTTAAAAGATTATTTAAAATGGTGGCAGTGCAACAGAAGCATTTAAAGTATTGGAAATGCCTTTAAAATAATTGTTTTGGGCAAAATTTTATTATGAAAATAATTCTTACTGCTTTTATACTATAAATGAAATGATCTAAGAAAACTTCCAAAGCCACAATTTTATTTCCAAAAATTTCTATATGGAGGGAAGAATTTTTGGAATAACAGAAATAGAAAATGGTTCTGAAATTAATAAAAGACCTAGTAAAATTGAAAATTTTAATTCTGGCCAAATTTTATTTTAAAAAAATGTGGTTAAATTTTTGGGGGTGTTACAAACTCTACCCCCTTAAGAAAATCTCGTCCTTGAGATTTGTTAAGGACGGTAGAATTAAATGCATGTCACCACAAATGATCATATGCAGAATGTAATCATAACAATGCACTTATGACATACACCCTAAAATATCATACAACGGTTGCGTTATGTAAACTAGCATTAGACATAGCAATATCCATACTCGTGGCCATCTACGGTTCCGAATGAGATGTTCCAACTCTGACCCTGGCTGTGTATTCTTCAAACACTCGACGAAAGTAGCCAGAAGAGAGGGACGGGCCATTCTGCTGGTCGTCCCCTGGAACTCTTGAATTACTTCCCAGGACTGCTGACAGAATAACCGATGGTTCTGCACTCCCCCTTACTAGTGGGTGTTGAGCAATGGCTCTCCTCATAATGGAGAGTTCCTTGGCAACTTGGGTGAGCAGTGACTCTTGTGCGGCCACAAAATGCACCAAGTTTTCCAGGGCAGGGTGTTGCTCATGCTCGGAGTTGTCAAAATGCATCCCTCTATCGTAGCTGGATCTGGATGGATAGTAGAAAAATGAGCGATTCTGAGTTCTTGAATCTTGGTGGCGAAGTTGGGCAACGGCTTCTCTAGCGGCATACTCGATGGCTTGATATTTATCAGCAATTACTCTTCCCGTGAATCGGTGAGAGTGTTCTTGTGCCAAAGCCCTTACATTAATAGATACCGTGGCCCAAAACTGGGTGAGGCCATTGCGATCCCTTGCTTGGTACACCACATATCGTGGTGATTCTTCCAAACCATGGGCACGTCGGGTGACGTTAGAGAGTATGCGGACGAAGCCATCAAGCTCCGGCGCAGTGGTCTCGTGGTGGATGAGGGAACGAGGCATCTTGGTGGTTTGGATTAAAGTGAGAATGAAGGCCATGTTGTGCTGAGTTGAGTTAGGGCTTCCTTTATAGGCTAGCCGAGTGTTCCATCGCACGCTTGTGGATGGGATAACTCAGGTGTCGGCCACAGACACACGGCCTATGGACAGGCTGATAGATTGGGCACCGACTGTCAAAAGATGTCGGTTGACTATTGTGCAGACTTATCGGATGAGATGGAATTGGTTACGGGCAGGGAAGGATGTGGATGGTGTGGAAACCTAGGGGTAGCGACCAGGCTAAGATACGATTAGCCAATGGTCAGCCTGGCTCTGATACAAAGGCTGTCGGGGCCGGGACACGATATCCCAGAAATTAACCCCTCGTGTCATCACCAGCCCAGGATTACCATTACTGGTGGACACATCCTTGTTACAGATTACCAAGCAATTACAAGAATTGGATATAAGACCATAAAGGTCTAATGATACAACAATGATTCTGGTGATGGATGACAGAAGCGACTCGTGGTTCTCCAACGTCGATGGGGCTCCATTCCCACAGGAACGGCTGACCTGGATAATTCCTATCCCGCGTGGCTGCTATCCTAGGCTCCGTGTGGACGGCGGGGTAGTACTCCTTGCTGGAATCCTGACCTGGCCAAGTAAATAGCCAGGGACAAGCCTATGAGTATGTTGGAATGTACTCGTAAACATCATGAACAAAAGATATAACGAATGCAATAGATAAAATATATGATCTTGATGAACCAAACTATATGCGTATGATCATGCTGGACTATTATGCAAGCTGACAGGATTTTAAGTCATGGCAAGATAAAATATTAGCATGTGCGGAACAATGAGAATATAAAATATTAATGATAAACAAAGAAGTCAATTGAGAATCGGGCGAGACAGGACCGCCCGAGAATCCAGAAGAAAATAAAAGAAATGCCAGTCGGGTGTCTAAAAGGAAATTCGGGCGAGACAGGACCGCTTGAGAATCCAAGCGACGCCACAAGCGGTCTTGAAAAGAAATGCCTGTCGGGTGTCAAAAAGTGACGCCACGGTCGGTCTTGAAAAGAAATGCCAATCGGGTATCCACAAGAGTAGTGGCGTGATAGACCGCCTGAGAACTCGAGGGATGCCACGAAGAGGTCTTGAAAAGAAATACCAATTGGGAGTCCACAAGAGTAGTGGCGTGATAGACCGCCTGAGAACTCGAGGGATGCCACGGAGAGGTCTTGAAAAGAAATGCCAGTCGGGTGTCAAAAGGTGACGCCACGATCGGTCTTGAAAATAAAACCAAATGCTCGGGGTAGTCTAGCCAGCCCCTGAGACACTCAGGAAAAATAAAATAAGAGAAACGGGTTAGTCCACAATAATATGCATATCCACAATAATATTAATATGCATAGCAATAATAATCATGGTAGCATCAGGGTGAAAATAATTATTCTGCAAAAATAATTCAGGCATATTTTAATTATTTCCTCCGGAGACCGACTCTAAGACCGACACTTGACCAACCCAGGCTGTAGTCCTTAACCGCGGACACGGCTATTCGAATAGGTATAAACTCTGCAGAGGTGTACTCTTTACCCACAAGTAAAGGATTTCTTTAGTCAGTACCGTGACACTGACTAATTCCCATTATGGTCTTTGGGTTGAAAACACACCTGACTAGCACACACCAGATTAACCGTCCGGATGCCAGGAATCACCCAAAGCATCGTTCCAGAAAAACTCTAAGTCAGGGAGACAACAATCTCGAGTAGCATAGGATCACTATTAATACGCGCAGATTCCAAGGGGTACCCCCCTCTCGGATACAACCGAAAACACCCATGCCCCCTGACCCGAGGACAGGATTTAGTCCACCATCGTGGAAACCCTCATCGTAGCCCTCTATGTGGTGTGTGCACGGAAAGGGGGTTAACAACTTACTGAACCATACCCTACCTATGGCAGGGACAAGTGGCAGCACGAATCAAGTGTGGGGGTTACCGGAACAAGACTCGATCTATGGTCGACTCAGGAGGTGTTACTTATTATCACCTTTATGCTCCACATATATCACGTGACACCACCGTGTCAAATATGGCCCGTGCCCATCGGCACGTCCAAGGCAGGAACACACTCCTGGATTCTCACAACTTATGCATGTCAAAACTTGAGTGGAGTGCATGCAAGAGAAAATATATACATGATCATGAATGCATGCAATATTTCTACCCATATGCAACATCTATTAAAATTATCAAAGCCATGCTTCAAATATTCTAGCTAGCTATTATCAAACATTCACCATATCAAATGTTCAAAAATGCTTGCCTTGAGCATGTAGAGCTGCTGGCTTACTTCAAATTTTTGCAAGAAATCATCTTCCCTCCATTAGCCTATTTTCAAAATATTGGAATAACCACATAAAGCAAAAACAACGCCAAAAATTATTTGAACTATTTTTGAAACAAATACTAAAATAAACTAGAGACAAAATAAGGAATATCAGAAAAAGAATCATATCATTTGGAGTTACTATGATTTTCCTGGGGATTTTCTAAGATGAGATAATTAAGAATATGGACTATTTAGAAGATCTAGTTGAGATAAAGCTTACTAAAAATGTCCACCCTAGGTGGAATAATATAGCATATTTTTAGGAGTATTTAAAAATTTGAATCACTGGATTTGGATTTGAAATGGTTCCTGTGGAATTAATTTGAGGTATGCTGAAATAGAAAAGGGGAAGGGCAGAAGTGCGCCCTGAGCGCTATTTAACCGCCTGGTTCTACTGGGTCGGCCTGGTCGATCAGCAGCGCGGGAGGGGTGCCACATCAAAGGCGTACTCGAGGATTACGCCTCCACTTATGCTGAGCTGGCGGGTGCTGGGTCACTGACAGTGGGCCCGCCTGGCCCACTGGTCCACCCCGCCCTTCTCCCTCGCGCCCGAGCAGAGGAGGCGAACGGCGGCGCCTCTTAGGTGGTGGAGCTCACTAGCGTGTTAAGGAGGTCCGAGCGGTCCTCGAGAACTAGGCCACGGGCTCCGGCGTGCCTCAAATCTCCGGCGGTTGTGATCCCGGCGGACGGTGGCTACGGCCAGAAGAGGGCTTTTGCCCAGGAGTTTTCTCCGGTGAAATTGGCGAGGGGAACGGCTCGGCAGGTGCTCCATTAGTTGTTTGGTGCAGAAATTAGGGATGGAGAGGCTCTGGTTAGCTCAGATTTAACCGGAAGGTGGCGGTGGCCGTGGCGGTCGGAGACGACGAGGACGGCCATCTCCGGTGGATTGAGTGCTCGGGGAAGCTTACGAGAGGGAGTAGGAGAGATGCTGGCCACGAGAGAGAGCTCGGGGGAGGGTTAAATAGGCTAGGGGAGTCAGTGTTGTGACTTCCCGAAGAAGGCACGACGGCGGGCGGCCATCGATGGCGCCGCTGACGCCGTTGGGGTTGGTGGTGGATGGCGGGGGTCGGTGGAGAGCAATTAAGACAAGGGGCGCCCTGGCGGCGCCTCAGGCATGTAATACACGCGCTCTAGGCGCGTGGTGCGCGCTCTGGACGCGCACGCAGGGCATTCGGCTAAATGCCAACGTGCCCTAGGAGGTTCTGCTAGCCACCAAATTTCACAGGGTTGAGCTACCCCGTATGACAAAGCTGGTGGACATACTGGTTGGGCCATATGCTCAAGTTTCCAGTGAAAGTCAAAAGAGTTGCCAGAATCTACCATGCACATGGGGTGTTTGGTGAAATGCTAGGGGAACCTAGGAGGACTTTCTGAAATTGAAACTTGGTAGGATGATGACTCATTGCATTAAGGATGGAATGGTGGAGTTGGTTTGGAAAAATGAGAAACTTGCAAGTGCAAGTTTTGTTGGATTTCAGTTCTGGACCCAAATTGAGGGGGATTATTTGGTTGGAAGGACTGTAAGTGGGAAAAAATTCAGAATTTTTGGAGCAAGGGAAATTAGGGTTGTAGTACAAAGCTGGTTCTGGACTAGAAATGGAAAGAGCTTGTTTCACTCAAAATTTTCAAAACACCAAGTTAGGTTTCTATATAAAAGTGATATATAGGCATCACATGACCTCCCATAATTTTTTGTGGAATTTTTAAAAGATTATTGAAAATGGTGGCAGTGCAACAGAAGCATTTAAAGTATTGGAAATGCCTTTAAAAGAATTCTTTTGGGAAAAGTTTTATTATGAAAAGAAAACTTCCAAAGCCACAATTTTATTTCCAAAAATTTCTATATGGAGGGAAGAATTTTTGGAATAACAGAAATAGAAAATGGTTCTAAAATTAATAAAAGACCTAGTAAAATTCAAAATTTTAATTCTGGCCAAATTTTATTTTAAAAAATGTGGTTAAATTTTTGGGGGTGTTAGATCCTGTCATAGAGTGAGGACACCAGAAGATTGAACCTACCACAAATCACCCTTCGCGCTGAAGATAAATCAATCTAGTTGGCCAAAATAAATAGATAGGTCAATGAGAAATAAAAATCTATAACAATCACACATAATAAAGTTCAGAAATAACTCAATTACTTTCAATGAACAATCTGATCATAAACCCATAATTCATCGGATCCCAACAAACGCGTCGCTAAAGATAACATCAAATCAATCTCTGAAGAGAACATTGTATTGAAGATCAGAGAGAGAGAGGGAGAGAGACATCTAGCTACTGCTATGGACCCTTAGGTCCTATGGGAAACTACTCACACATCATCATGGAGGCAGCAAAGGTTGATGAAGAAGGCCTCCGTGATCAATTCCCCCTCCGGCAGATTACCGGAAAAGGCCTCCAGATGGGATTGCGGAAGAACAGTGGCTTGCGGCGGTGGTGGAAGAAGAATTGTTTCGGTACTCGCTCTTGGCATTTTTGAATATTTGGGAATTTATAGCGCTGGAATTAGGTCAGACGGAGCCACGAGGGGCCCACAAGACATAAGGGCGCTCCTACCCCCCAGGGCGCGCCTTGTGGCCTTGTCGTCTCCTCGTCTGGCTTCTGGTCCTCCCCTGAAACTTCTAGGGTCCCTCCTGGTCCAGAAAAATCGTTAAAAAGTTTCATAGCGTTTGGACTTCATTTGGTAGAGATTTCTATAAACCAAAAACATGCAGAGAACAAGAACTGGAACTAGGCTCTAGATTAATAGGTTAGTTCCCAAAAATGATATAAGATGGCATATAAAGTATATAAGATTGATAATAATAGCACAAAACAATAAAAATAATTATAGATACGTCGGAGACATATCAGTTTCCACCATTAGTAGCCAACTTTTCTTTCTCTAACATAGAGGCTAAGTTGAACATATTGCGAGCCATTGATCTATGACGACAGACACAAAATTCACTTAGACATAGTTCATAATTAATTTCGCACTAGTGTTTAAACAGATTTTAATATAAAGTGCACTCCCACTCACACCAATATCTCTCGTAATTGAAAGTGAGTGATTCAAGATCCTGATCTTGTTCACAGCCATGGATGGTAGCATCACAAATGACGTGAACTTCAACCGGTGGGCAAACTTGTCGATCATATCTCCATATGACTCTTATTCATATTTCGATGCTTCGTGCTCTGAGCTCAGAACCTTTCTGCCAAAACTTGAAGATAACCAAGTGTTCCTGCTGTGAGGTCCTACCTTCACCCTCCTTGCACTTCATGATCTCTTTGTACTCATGGTAGCATGTAGTACTCCGAAAAGCCACATGTTATAGGCGGTTGCAACACTAGGAAGAGCACCTTTTAACTTGATATTTTCACTGAGAGATCACCCTAATAATTGACTACTGTGCAATCAAAGGGTGCAAACAACAAAGGGATAAACATCTCAGGCAATTCATAATAGCATGATATGGTATAGCCCTGGGCGCCAGGAAGTCTTCACGGTCTTCTTGATTCTTGATTTGAAATATTGCCGTGGCGATAGAAAAATCATTGCAGTGGCAGCCATTTCAAAAATGCTGTCGTGGCTTCTAGGGTTTATGGATAACACTTGCTACCTACGTCCACTACCAAGGTGATAATTCTTGTTGCTAGATTAACTTTCAAGGTGTGTGAGGGAGAGACTTAATTCAAAATCTCTAGCCCCACACTAAACTTCATGAAATACGCATGACCCCCTAGAAGATCGTTCATCTTCATCGCCCTCTTGTGTTTGTGATGGTTCACTATTTTTGACTATGATGAAGCCCAAAGAACTGTTAGCAGATCGTCGACAGCCACAACCGATCGATTGTCAGAATTTTGTACAAAGCTACATCATGCGAACCGAAGCAACACTCGAGGGAAGCATAGCAAGAACATCAAACCCTCACATCCATATGTGATCTAGATCGAAACTTGCATCTACTCATAGAAACGCTCGTGATGCCATTGTCGGGAAATGTAGCACAAAACAAAAAAAAATCACCCTACGGTCACCGAGGAACATTATGAACATGCATAAATGGTTTGGATCATGTTCGTTACCGACTCCGAGTAGCGGTGAAAGTAGACGAGTAGGTGTAGATCGTACTTGGAATCCCTCGAACTATAGATGAACGATCCCACGAACCGCTCATGAACTGTCCCTCGAACGGAAGACCGAGCACGGCCTCTCTACGAGTTGCAAGCGTACGACCTTCATGATCTGGCAACGCTTCACCGTCCAAAGCTAATTGTTGCAGGAGAATTAGAGTGAGGAGATTAGAACCACACTAGGCTTCTAATTATGAGGATTAGAGGATCTATGTCAAGCTCTAATTAATCAACTAGGATCAACTAGAACTAGAACTAGAGAACTAGAGGAGGCTCATAAACTTGTGTGTTCAAAAGTGCCTAGAACCTCTAGTATATATAGGTTGAGGGGGAAGGAGGGGGCACCATACAAGGGGAAGGATTCCCCTCCCCTTGCGTCGTACCTAAGGGGAGGAGGAATCCTCCGCCTTGTCCAATTCGGCCTCCCGAGGAGAGAAAGGGGGGCGCCTCCCTACTTGGGCCCTTGTGGCCCAAGTTGCCTTCCATCGTTTAGCCTTTTAAGGCATGTTGATATTAAATTAAATAAAAAAAACCTCCTAAAAATTACTAGAGCCTTTTATTATTAATTTAGCATCACCGAAAATATTTTCCACCTATATATTATTTATCGGTAATACCCGGTATTACCCGATAAACTTTGAAACCCTTCGGGTGACCCTGAAACGCTTCCGGATCATCTCGAAACTATTTTAAATTTAATGAAACAATTCCACAAATAAAATCCTTGATACCTGATATGTCTCCAACGTATCTATAATTTTTTTAGTGTTCCATGCTATTATATTATCTATCTTGGATGTTTTATATGCTATTTTATATGATTTTTGGGACTAACCTATTAACCTAGAGCCCAGTGCCAGTTTCTATTTTTTTTTCCTTCTTTTTGAGCTTCACAGAAAAGGAATATCAAACGGAGTCCAATTGAACTAAAAATCCACGGAGAATATTTTTGGAAAATATAAAAAATACTGGAACGAAAAGATTTCGGAGAAGAGTCCCGAGGCCACCACAAGGGTGGAGGGCGCCCCCCGTCCTTGTCGTCGCCTCGTGGGCCCCCTGACTTGTCCCCGACGCCAACACCTCCTATAAATCCCAAAACCACTCGAACATAACCTAGATCGGGAGTTCCGCCGCCGCAAGCCTCTGTAGCCACGAAAAACCAATTGGGGCCCTGTTTCGGCACCCTGCCGGAGGGGCAAACCATCACCGGTGGCCATCTTCATCATCCTGACGCTCTCCATGATGAGGAGGGAGTAGTTCACCCTCGGGGCTGAGGGTATGTACCAGTAGCTATGTGCTTGATCTCTCTCTCTCTCGTGTTCTTGATTTGGCACGATCTTGATGTACCGCGAGCTTTGCTATCATAGTTGGATCTTATGATGTTTCTCCCCCTCTACCTTCTTGTAATGGATTGAGTTTTCCCTTTGAAGTTATCTTATCGGATTGAGTCTTTAAGGATTTGAGAACACTTGATGTATGTCTTGCATGTGCTTATCTGTGGTGACAATGGGATATTCACGTGATCTACTTGATGTATGTTTTGGTGATTAGCTTGCGGGTTCTGTGACCTTGTGAACTTATGCATAGGGGTTGGCACACGTTTTTGTCTTGACTCTCCGGTAGAAACTTTGGGGCACTCTTTGAAGTTCTTTGTGTTGGTTTGAACAGATGAATCTGAGATTGTGTGATGCATATCATATAATCAAACCCGCGGATACTTGTGGTGACATTGGAGTATCTAGGTGACATTAGGGTTTTGGTTGATGTGTATCTTAAGGTGTTATTTTAGTACGAACTCTAGGGCTGTTTGTGGCACTTATAGGAATAGCCCAATAAATCGATCAGAAAGAATAACTTTGAGGTGGTTTCGTACCCTACAATAATCTCTTTGTTTGATCTCCGCTATTAGTGACTTTGGAGTGACTCTTTGTTGCACGTTGAGGGATTGTTATATGATCTAATTATGTTATCATTGTTGAGAGAACTTGCACTACTGAAAGTATGAACCCTAGGCCTTGTTTCTACGCATTGCAATACCGTTTTCGCTCACTTTTGTTACTTGCTACCTTGCTGTTTTTATATTTTCAGATTACAAAAACTTATATCTACTATCCATATTACACTTGTATCACCATCTCTTCGCCGAACTAGTGCACCTATACAATTTACCATTGTATTGGGTGTGTTGGGGACACAAGAGACTCTTTGTTATTTGGTAGCAGGGTTGTTTGAGAGAGACTATCTTCATCCTACGCCTCCCACAAATTGATAAACCTTAGGTCACCCACTTGAGGGAAATTTGCTACTGTCCTACAAAACTCTGCGCTTGGAGGCCCAACACGAGTCTACAAGAAGAAGGTTGCATAGTAGACATCAATACCCTCATCCTACTAACACTCGAAAGATCGTGATTGCCTTAAGCTTGTGACCCTATAGGTTCAATAAAACATAGACATGAACAAAACTCCTTCGTTCAATGACCGATAGCGGAACCGTGGATGTCCATATCGATCCCTATGATTACACGAATGATATTCGAGTGAACCTTTGGTTATCATGTGATGTTCCCTTTACTTCACGATACTTCACAAAACCATAAGTGAGATGTATCGGTATCCTCTTGAGTCATACACATCCTCACTATATCGGTCTTCCTTGTTACTAGTTTTGTTCTTCTTTCTTGTTGACATGTTCTGGCATGCCCGTGAAGTAGTCACCTGTGTCTGGCCAGATGATGATGGATGCTGTCACATTGAGAGGGCCCTAAGAATATCGCTCCATCGTTGGAGGAGCAAATTCCACTCTTGAGCTATCGAGTCCCTTGTCAAACTTTCCAATGAACCTGTAAGTCATCGTTATAATCACCTATTTACATATGATGTTTGAGCAACCCCAAAGTTCATTGTACAGTAAGTGACTGATATACTCTCATGATCTAAGGAACTAAAGTACACGCTAACACTCTGTGTTATAACAATTGACTTGTGATGATATCATCTCAAAGTATAACAAACAAGTTTGGGTCAATTCAATATGATCGTTCTTCTAACATCATACTCTCAATGTTGTTTTAGGACTCTCATTACACTTAATGATACCCTAAGATCTGGAAAACGTGATCACTAACAACACTTGAGCCAGTCTTAGAGGCAAGACTAGGAATCTTATTTTGTCATATATCGTTCTACACGTGCATATGAGTTTTCCACTGAATCACATATTCCAGGATCATAGAAGTTATAGCATACAATATAAACTCTTAATTATGAAAATAGAATTATAATAATACAATATTATTGTCTCCAGGGTATATTTCCAACATTCTCCATCCGTAAATTTGGTCGTAAGTATAGTTGTGAGAGTTCCATACATATTTTCTCACTTGCAAATAACAATATCTAGGTATGGAATGTAGGGAGTGCCAAGGTGTAGGTGATTTGGTCACTATTCTACATAGCATTGGAGGACTCCTACCTATTGCAAGGTTGCCTAATGCAAGGGGTTATAACCAATGGTTAGAACTCGGTCTAGTTTTCTGATTTCAAGCCACCGTCTATTATCAGAGATCGTCTTTCTTGCCCTTGGCAACCTAACGTTCGACCTACCCATGGCAGTGATCTTCTCCGTACATGGCTAGTGCCACTGCAGTGTTAATTTGCCCGGCCTCATCTCGCACCCACATCCAATCACCACAAGTGATCAGGTTACTCCCTCAGCCTTGACGTGATTTTCTTCTCTGGTGTTGATGCCCCACCCCCATCCCTAACCCCATGAACATCCATCCTTGCATCTTTTGCACTCATTGTGGCCTTAGACTCAATCTGGGGTCACCGTTAATAAGCAAAAAACATAAAGGAGATTGTAATGCCTTGGCTACAATCACCGGTTCCCGACCGTTGCGCCTTGCCATCACATGGGATGTAGAGCACATAGACCGACATTGATCTTTCCTGCACACTTTGCTCTCACTTTGTGCTCGCCCAGGATCAACTTCCTAATCGATCACCATCCTCAAATTACCCAAGCCAAGAATGCTTAACCTAGAGGTTCTTTCGAGATGAGAAGAAGGTGTACCTGGTTTATATGAGTAGTCTATCATTCCTATTAAGCCAGGATGTCACGGAGATCACACAGTTGGAAAATTGAATGTGATTTTCAAAAATGTAAAATTTACATTTTAGTAAATCCACAGAAAGGAAATAGCCCAAAATATGTAAGAGTTCACTCTTCTACTCCACGTTGCCATTAAACATGGTCAGTAAGGAGGCATCAGATTAAATATGCATCAAACTCGTGATCAAAGAGCTCTCAACCATCTACTCACTCTAACAAACTTTTGTCATAAAAAATCATCTTGTGTAAAGATCCTTCCAAACAAACAAGTGGAAAGTCGCCAATTAACAAAATGATACATTGTACTCCCTCTGATCCATATTCATTGTCACTGATTTAGTACGAAGTTGTACTAAACCAGTGACAACTAATATGGATCGGAGGGAATATTTTCTTAGAGCCAATTAAAATAAATAATGCAAACTCATCATGTGTTATAGAAAGAACTTTCCATGAGTATGCAAATCACAATGTAGATTATTTGCACGCTAAAGATGATACCAATGATTCAGATGACTTTATATATATAATGGTATCTAAATTTTTCCTTCAAATACCTTCATATTCTCATGTTGGACATGAATCTATGGAAGTAATTTCGTTTTTTATTGTGCAGCCTATTAATCAACTGAGTTTCTGAAAAGGTGGAACAAAATCAATGGACTTGAGGGGGTGAACAGTCCTACAAAAAATGTCTACCTAAATTTAGAGTGGCCAGTTCTAAACTTTGCTATTAGGTCCTTAAGAACCCCTACACTTGTAAGCTATCAAATAGTGTGAAGGCGGAAGTAAAACATACAAGAAAGTAAGGAGTTGAATTAGGGAGATGCAAACAACGGGAGGCTCAACGATGTACCCCTGGGTTCGAATAGTTGGTGCTATCCTAATCCTAGTTGTTAGAAGCTCAAACTAAAAGGCTATAAGGCCATAGATCAGGCCTCGACAATGTTATCCAAAAAGGGCACACTTAGTGCATGCCCACCTATACCACCATGGCTTATGGGCTACAAATTCCAAGCCTCATTTGGGGTAGATCTTGCATAAAGAAGGTGATCCCCAGATATTGTATAAACTCTTTATTCCTACACAATATGATTGGAGGATCTGAAGTGACCTATCTATAACACTATATAGTGTGGCAATAATTTCAAATATTAGCCATTGCATATGCTCCATCCAACATTTGAGAGATGGTAAGTCAGAGCATTATCATCTGTTGCATAAAGTCTTCAACTCATAAGATTTTGCCACATGGCCTTCTAATTGACCCCCCCCCCCCCACACACACACTCCCTATAATCTAATGAGTTCTAAAAGCATACTTCCCCATGCTTATCTAGTTCTCTAATAAAAAAGAGGTAGAGAAAAATCTCTGATTCTAGAAGGGTGAGAACCAAGTTGGGGTTGACGGGGACATGTACCTAGGGTAGGGTTCTAGGCCTGACCTGCATACCCTACCCAAGGACACTGCATACAAGAATACCGAGGCCCACAAGATTATGAAGGAGTCGCCGACTGAGATATCTACACTCTATGAGTTACTCGACACAGGTTCCACTCGGAAAGGTCTTGGTCACTCGATCGTCCCAATTCACTCGGAGTACCAGGTATCACTCGGAAGCAAAAGACCTAGAGTCACCCTGGGATGGCAATGGACAGGCAATCAGTCCATCGTCATAAAGAACATCAATTACAGACGTTACTAGTAACACTCACACCCTTTACTTCTCACTGAGCCCTTGGGTAACGGGGCATTCATTGAGGGGCCAGCGGACTCTATATAAGCCGCCCCTCAGCTCCTGTACAAGGGTTCACACCCCCTGTAACTCATCACTTCATACAACAAAGCTCCAGCACCACCGAGACGTAGGGTCTTTACCTCTTCCGAGAGGGGCCTGAACTCGTAAATCCGAGTGTACAACCTCGCTGTAGCTAGGCACTGCCCTCTCATACGTACCCCTAATCTCTACTGTCAGATCTGTTCCCATGACAGTTGGCGCCCACTGTGGGGTAGGCGTCTAAGCGACTTCCGGCGTGGTTACATTTTTTCATCACCTTCACCATGGTTTCCGGCGGTGGACTATTTTCGGGTCGCGAGATCTGTCTTGGCGCTCTCAGCTTCGTCGCCGATGATTCAGTGTGGCTTCAAGAAGCCCCATTGGACATTGAGACGCTCCCTATTCGCGGGGCGGTGCACTTCCGTGCGAGCTCCTGCGGCGTTCTCCTTCGACAGCCGTCGACTCCGTATCAGTCGGCTCCGGCAACGTTCTCCCTCCCCACTGTTCACCGTCGCAAGCGATCTGGTCGCTCATGGCTCCAGCGGTAGGTGAGGCATGCGGTGGCACGCCAGTCATCCACTCCGCAAATCGTAGCTATCGAGCCCGACGAATCCTTCAACGACCTGTTCGACCCGCTGTCGGACCACTCGGATGTACCTTCTGAGTGTGAGAGCAGCGACCTAGCGGCAGAAGTGCTCATGGCCGGCTCTCAGCATAGCCCGCCAGGGTATGGTCGTGGTGGGGGAGGAGGCGACGGTCCTTCACGCTCCAACGATGAATATTACCCGCAACTCCTCACCGCTCAGCAGAGAGAAGAACTGCAGCACAGGAATGAACAAGTCCTCCGGACTCCCGTTGTTGGCACGACCGCCGAATCTCAGGCTTTGGAAGCTGTGCGCGTAGCCACCTTGGCAGAGCGCACATCTCCAGGAGATCCAGAAGTCACTCGACGACCGTGCTCGCAGGCAGCATCCCATCTCCAGTCGTCGGCAGCGGCAATTGTTCTCGACTGAATCACAAGGCGAGTACCAGGTATTCCGCACTCCGATCCAGAATGTAGCAGCAGCCGCGAGGATTGTAGATTCGATCCAGCCATCCCGATCCGAAGCCGGAAGAGGCCTTGAACAGATTCGAGCGCTGCTCAGGGCGGCGGGAGAGCGAAATTCGGCCGTTTCCCAGTCACGCAATAGGATTGACAGTAGGTCCATCAGAGCAGAGACAATCCAGTCGTCTCACAGTCCAAGATTGCCCCCGCGGTGTGAAGATTGTGGTTACCTCCAGGACCAGTACCAAGATCAAGGCCGCATGCAGTTTGCTCCTCGACATCACCGCGATGACCTCCGTCGAGTGCTGACACCCCCTCCGAGGGGTGGTTCGTACGCGCCCTGGCGGTACGATGATAAGCGCCTGTACAGTGACGAGCGGAGAGTGCCAGTCAATCCCCGAGATCCTGGGTTCAAAGCAAGGTTAGTTCTTGTGCAGAATCTAGTCGACAGAGGCAGAGCTCACCGGGAGAATTTGGACAGAGATCATCCGAGTGGAAGTGGCGTGCACATCTCTGGGCCCGAGTGTTTCAGCAGAGCTATACGGTCCGCAGAGATACCCCCCAACTTTAGATTGGCCATGAGAGTCAACAAATTTACTGGCGAGTCAAAGCCAAAAACATGGTTAGAAGATTACTGAGTGGCAGTGCAGATTGTTGGAGGCAATGATTATGTCGCCATGAAACACTTGCCCTTGATGTTAGAAGGGTCGGCCCGGGCGTGGTTGAACAAGTTGGCTCCTACGAGTATATACTGCTGGGAGGACCTAGCCCAAGTGTTCATTAAAACATTCGAGGGCACATGCAAGCGACCAGCCGGGCTGAATGAATTGCAACACTGCATTCAAAAGCTGAATGAAACTTTGAGAGATTACATACAACGTTGGACCACACTTCACCATGTGGTTGAGAATGTCACAGAGCATCAGGCCGTTTGCGCTTTCAAGGCTGGAGTCAGTATAGAGAGCTCATCCTGAAGTTTGGTCGAGCTGGAACTTTGACCATGAGCAGAAGGATGGAAATAGCCACTTGGTACGCAAACGGCAAAGAAGAATACCGACTCCGCAATGGCAAGGGAAAGGTTGTTGACCCCGACGCTGGCGGTGGGAACCTCAATCGGAAACAGAAGCGTAAGACCGAAGGCTCAGGCCAGGCAGAAGCAGCCGCTTTGGCTGCACAGGGCAAGAACAAGGGAAAGCCCAAAGGACAGTGGATACATAGGAAAATGAAAGATCAGTCGGGACAGGACATCCTCGACTTTCCATGTGCCATTCACACGAAGAAAGACGAAGAGGGCAACCAGATATTGCCCAAGCATACCACTCGACAGTGCAGTCTCTTGATTCAGCAGTTCCGTGAAGGTCGGCCGAGTGAAAAAGGTTCTAACAAAGACGACTATGAAGAAAAGGCCGAAGATTATCCGAAGGTCAATGCCACTCTGGTGATTTTTGCTGACGTTGAGAGTAAAAGTCGACTGAAAGTTATTAACCGAGAGGTGAATATGGCCGTTCCTGCAACTACAACGTACCTGAAATGGTCGAGAACACCCATTACCTTCGATCAGTCGGACCACTCAGCTCACGTTGCTACCCCCGGACGGCAAGCACTGGTAGTTGATCCAGTCATGGGTGGCACTCGGTTGCGCAAAGTCCTCATGGATGGCGGGAGTGGTTTGAACATTCTCTATGCTGAAACCCTCAAGGGAATGGGCATTCTGATGTCCCGACTCAGTGAGAGCAACATGCAGTTTCACGGAGTCATCCCAGGGAAGAAGGCAAAATCACTCGGTCAGATTGCTCTGGATGTGGTTTTTGGCGACTCGAAGAATTTTCGGAAGGAGAAGTTGACATTTGAAGTGGTGGACTTTCACAGCACCTACCAAGCTATCCTCAGCCGACCAGCTTATGCCCGTTTCATGGCCCGTCCGTGATACGTGTACCTCAAGCTGAAAATGCTCGGCCCCAAGAGTGTAATCACAGTCACGGGGAACAGGCAGAGGGCTGAGGAGTGTCTTCAGCAAGGGTCCAAAATTGCTGACGAGCAGATGGCTATGGCGGAGCTGGAAGAATACAAGAAAAATGCTGATCCGACTGATTTGCTTCATTCAAAGAAACCAGCTTCCGTGTCTGCTTTCCAGTGGGCAGGGGAGACCAAACAAGTTCACGTTCACCCAGAAGACCCTACTGCTGCTCTGACCAACATCTCAATGACACTCGACAGCAAATAGGAGGCCGCGCTCATCCAGTTCCTCCGTGAGAACTGGGACATCTTTGCATGGAAACCATCTGACATGCCGGGTGTACCCAGGGGACTGGCTGAGCACCATCTGTGAGTTGACCCAAAGGCCAAACCTATCAGAGACCCTCTCTGTCGTTCTTCTGCAGAGAAGAGGAAGGCAATTGGCAAGGAAGTTGCTAGGCTCTAGGCAACTAAGTTCATACATGAAATATACCACTCCGAGTGGCTCGCCAATGTCGTTATGGTCCCCAAGAAGGACAACTCACTCCGCATGTGCATCAATTTCAAGCAAATCAATCGGGCCTGCCCGAAAGATCAGTTCCCTCTCCCCTGCATTGACCAAATAGTGGATTCCACTGCGGGGTGTGAGCGTTTATCTTTCCTTGATGCGTAATCCGGGCACCATCAAATCCGACTGTACGGACCAGATGAAATAAAGACTGCCTTCATCACCCCATTCGGGTGCTTTTGTTATATCACCATGCCATTCGGTCTCAAAAATTCCGGTGCTACATTCATGCGAATGATTCAAAAGTGACTGTTCACTCAGATCAGCTGGAATGTTGAGGCCTACCTGGATGATATCGTGGTCAAATCACGCAAAGGTTCGACCTGCTGACTGACCTCGCTGAAACCTTTAACAATCTGAGAGAATATGACATCAAGCTAAATCCATCCAAATGCACCTTTGGAGTGCCTGGAGGCAAGTTACTCGGATTTCTCATTTCCGAACGAGGGATAGATGCCAATCCCAAGAAAATAAGTGCAATCGTCCATATGAAGCGCCCTGTGCGCGTGCACGATGTCCAGAAGCTCATAGGTTGTCTCGCAGCATTGAGTCAGTTCATTTCTCGTCTCGGAGAAAAGGCACTGCCTTTGTACTGACTGATGAAGAAGTCCGACACATTCGAGTGGACCCCCAAAGCAGAAGCAGCGTCTGTTGAGCTCAAAGCCCTGCTATCCACCCAGCCGGTGCTTGCTGCCCCGAGTAGCAAAGAGCCTCTGCTTTTGTACATCGCGGCCACTCGTCAAGTGGTCAACACAGTCCTCATGGTGGAACGAGAAGAAGAAGGCAAGGCCTACAAGGTTCAATGACCAGTGTATTACATCTCGGAAGTCCTTACTCCGTCTAAGAAGAGGTATCCCCATTACCAGAAGCTTGTCTACGTCATTTACTTAACAGCGAAGAAAGTAGCACACTATTTCCAAGAACACTCGGTCTCAGTCATCAGTGATGCCCCGCTATCTGAAATCATGAACAATCACAATGCAACCGGCCGAGTGGCCAAGTGGGCCATCGAGCTCCTTCCTTTTGACATTAAATTTGAAGCAAAGAAGGCAATCAAGTCTCAGGCACTCGCAGATTTCATGGCCGAGTGGATAGAACAGCAACAACCGACTCAGATCCACCTGGAGCACTGGACTATGTTCTTTGATGGCTCCAAAATGTTGAATGGGTCTGGAGCCGGAGTGGTCTTTGTATCCCCAAAGGGCGATCGGCTTAGTTACGCCCTGTAGATTCACTTTGATTCTTTTAACAATGAGGCTGAATACGAAGCACTCCTTTACGGGTTGCGTATGGCCATCTCACTCGGCGTTCGCCGCCTGATGGTATACGGTGACTCGGATCTGGTGGTCAATCAAGTAATGAAGGAGTGGGACGTCAGAAACCCACTATGACAGGATACTACAACGCAGTGAGAAAGCTTGAGAAGAAATTTGAGGGTTTGGAACTTCACCATATTCCCCGAATCAAGAATCAAGCAGCTGACGACCTGGCAAAGATTGGATCCACTCGGAAGCCTGTCCCCAGCAACGTGTTCCTCGATCACCTCCATTCTCCGTCAGTGCAGGAAGATCCCTTCACTGAAGAGCCCCTGCAAGCGATAAGTCCATCCAACCCGACTGAAATCAAGGTTCCAGCAGTCATTGACTTAGTTATGGAAATTCTGGTGGTCACACCCGACTGGACAGTGCCATACATTGCATATCTGCTCAGGCGAGAGCTCCCAGAGGATGAAGTCGAGGCACACCAGATCGTCCGTAGGTCCAAAGCATAGTTCAACGATGCATTTCCCCAGAGGAAGGTCATATGATCCTAGAGGAGATTCACTCAGGAACCAGTGGTCATCACGCGTCCTCACGGACAATCGTAGCCAAAGCATACCGAGCCAGTTTTTACTGGCCGCGTGCCAACGAAGCTGCTAAAGAGATCGTCCAGCGTTGCAAAGGATGCCAGTTCTATGCAAACTTGTCCCACAAACCTGCGTCTGCTTTAAAGACCATTCCAATAGTCTGGCCGTTCGCCGTTTGGGGATTGGATATGGTTGGGCCGCTCAGGACAGGCGTGAATTGTTTCACTCATCTGCTCGTAGCAGTCGACAAG
This sequence comes from Thinopyrum elongatum, assembly GCA_011799875.1. Taxonomy (NCBI): domain Eukaryota; kingdom Viridiplantae; phylum Streptophyta; class Magnoliopsida; order Poales; family Poaceae; genus Thinopyrum; species Thinopyrum elongatum. The sequence goes on along the minus strand of CM022298.1, from coordinate 644,281,117 downwards.
TTTACCAAAAGGATTGAAGCAAAACCCATCAAGAAATTAGATTCGCACACGACCATCCAGTTTATGATAGAATTGCTCTTCAAATATGGGGTCCCTCATAGCATTATCACAGACAATGGCTCAAATTTCGATTCAGAAGAGTTTAGAAGGTTCTGCGCCACCCAAGGCACTCGGGTGGACTACGCGTCCGTTGCACACCCGCAGTCAAATGGTCAGGCTGAGAGAGCGAATCCTTCAAGGGTTGAAGCCACGTCTCATGTGCGATCTCGAGCATGCGTCCAGAGCTTGGGTGACTGAACTGCCATCTGTCCTGTGGGGTTTAAGGATGACTCCTAACCGGTCCACTGACCGCACCCCTTTCTTCATGGTGTATGGAGCCGAAGTCGTGCTGGCGAGTGATCTCCTTCACAACTCGCCCCGTGTGGAACTCTATTTAGAAGCTGAAGCGGAGTAGGCACGGCAAGACGCTGTGGATCTCTTGGAGGAAGAACGAGAAATGGCCCTGATACGGTCGACTGTTTATCAGCAAGACCTTCGTCGTTTCCATGCAAGACACGTTAAGGGTCGGGCATTCCAAGAGGGAGATCTTGTGCTCCGAGTGGATCAGCAACGACCACACAAGCTCGCCCCCACGTGGGAAGGCCCCTTCATCGTCACCAAGGTGCTACATAATGGGTCCTACCACCTCTACAACCTCGCGAAGAAGATTGACGAGTCGCGTGCCTGCAATACAGACCTTCTTCGTCGATTCTATACTTGACGGTAGAATTGTCAAAGTGTAATAAGAAGTACTTTAAGAAATGTTTATTTATCAAAGATATGACTCCTGCAGTCCTTCGATGATTTCACTCGCACAAGAGCATGTTCCAAACCCCCAGTGGGTGGCTTAGCCGTGAACCAGTCTTCGCCTAAGTTCAAAACTTCTCCGAGTGGAGAGCATCCCTCCCACTCGAGGGCTTAGCTGTGAACTAGTCTTCGCCTAAGTTCAAAACTTCTTCGAGTGGAGAGCATCCCTCCCACTCGGGGGCTTAGCTGTGAACCAATCTTCGCCTAAGGTAAATCTTATCCGAGTGGAGAGCATCCCTCCTACTCGGGGGCTTAGCTGCGAACCAGTCTTCGCCTAAGTTAAAACTTCTCCGAGTGGAGAGCATCCCTCCCACTCGGGGGCTTAGCTACGAACCAGTCTTCGCCTAAGCTCAAAACTTCTCCGAGTGGAGAGCATCCCTCCCACTCAGGGGCTTAGCTGCGAACCAGTCTTCGCCTAAGTTCAAAACTTCTCTGAGTGGAGAGCATCCCTCCCATTCAGGGGCTTAGCTGTGAACCAGTCTTCGCCTAAGTTAAAACTTCTCCGAGTGGAGAGCATCCCTCCCACTCGGGGGCTTAGCTGCGAACTAGTCCTCGCCTAAGTTTAAAACTTCTCCGAGTGGAGAGCATCCCTCCCACTCGGGGGCTTAGCTACGAACCAGTCTTCGCCTAAGTTAAAAACTACTCCGAGTGGCGAGCGTCCCTCCCACTCAGAGGTTTAGCCGCGAGCCAGTCCTCGCCTAAGTTTAAAAATATTCCGAGTGGCGAGCATCCCACTCACCCGGAAACTTGTCCACAAACCAGCCAAAGTAAACTAAGCTATGCAGGAAACTGGAAAGCAACAGGCAGATAAACCCAGAACCTCAAGCATAGATAAAAGTTCTCAAGCGTGGATAAAAGTACTCGGGCAGAAAGCCAAGCCCAAACGAGTTTTAACGATTACAAAATCACTCGGCATACCGAGGCAAATGAGTTCTGACTTGAAGATTAAGTTTTCTTTCAAGCACCGGTGGGACTCGCGGGCTCGACGAAGGTGTCCAACTCTATGCCATCTGCAATCCGAGTGGCCGCCTCATTGAAGGTCTCCATGAAGTCTTCAAACTTGAGCTTCTTCGTGTTCGCCACCTGGAGTGCCTTCAGCTTGTCTTCCTTGACATCTTTGCAATGGACACGAATGAGTGAGAGTGCCACATCAGCCCCATAGCGGGCGGCAGACTTCTTCCATGCTTGCACTCGACCGGGGATCTCATCAAGTCGAGTCGTCATTGACTCGAGATCATTCTGAAGCGTATCCTCCGGCCACAATTCTTTATCTATCTTCGCCAGCGCAGCCCTCAGACGAGTGATGTACTCCCAGACACCATTGAGATGAGCTTCAAGTCGCATCATGTTCAGGGCCACGGCCTCCTTGACGAGTGACTTGGTGGGGTCTAGATCCATCTCGATCCGATCAGTCTCCTCCCTGAAGTTCTGACAGAATTCTGTACAGAGAGGAAAGAAAAGATTAATTACGCCCTTGCGTTCAAGATTCAGAGAAATTCACTCGAGCAAAAGGGATACCTTCATGCATGCCATACATCTTCTTCGCGAAACCCCCTAGATATTTCTCCAGCGTGTCCCTCTTCTGGGTGAGCTGATCCACCTTGTCATTCAAAGTTGTCTTCTCCGATTCAAAAGCACTCGCTTGATCTTCCATCTTCTTGGCCCACTCGGCCTATTCTTTCTTGAGCTCTTCAACTGCAGTCTTTAAAGATGCATTTTCCTCTTCCAACTTTCCGACTGAAGCTAGCTTTGCCTCAGCAGCCTCAGTCTTCTCTCTAGCCACCTTCTGCACCCCCGCAAGTGCGTTGTCCTTCTCTTCCAAAGCCTGCTTCATGGTGTCTAAAGAAATAACATTCCTGAGTCGCACTTGAAGTTGACAGTTTTCATTACGCACATCTGTTTGAATGAAACTACTCGGCTCAAAGGACAGAAAGAAAGAACAACGGTGCACTCAGTCGACGAAGTTTACCTCCTATGGTCTTCGCTTCCGTCTGAGCACGCTCCAAGTTCCTTTCCGCCAGTTCCAAGTCCAGTTGAAGTTGGATCTTCTCCTTCTCCAGGGCAACATACTGGGTCCCGAGCTCGCAAGTTTTCTAAGATCAGCAAAGAAACAATTCAGTCGACAATGACAAAGATTTTCAGATATTCCTCTACTTCCGACTAGAGAAGAGCAAATCTAGTTGCTACAAACAAACAATTCTAAGACCACCGCCGAATCGAACATTCGACAACGGTCTCGGGGACTACACCCAGTGGGTGCACTCAGCGTGCCCCCACTGGATCCATTTCCACTCCGTCTCAGCCTGACTGGCCCGAGTGAGGAGCAAAAAAAAGGGGGGAGATTTCTCAGACCCCCACCGAGTCACACACTCGACGGCGGTCTCGGGGACTACACCCAGTGGGTGCACTCAGCGTGCCCCCACTGGATCCATTCCCACTCGGCACGGCCTGACCGGTCTGAGTGAAAGTTGCAGCCAAACACATTCTAAGACCCCCGCCGAATCAAACATTCGACGGCGGTCTCGGAGACTACACCCGGTGGGTGCACTCAGCGTGCCCCCACTAGATCGACTCCCACTCGGCACGGCCTGACCGGTCCGAGTGGAGAGCTACAGAGCGAAGAACTACGACCAAATGTCAAAAACACCCAGTGGGTGTACAGAGTCAAGATGGACAGGAAAAAATTCAATCGGAAATCAACTTACAATCGCACTTACTCGGACATTCGCCTGAAGAGCTGCGCTGGCATTGTAAGCCAGCTTGTTGCCTTCATACACCTCCTTCAGACGCTGCATCATCAAATCAGCTTGGATCATAGCTTCCTTGCTGCCCGAGTCTGGTCTTCCGGAACATGATGCAGAGTGAATGCATGAGGCGGAGGAATAGGTGATGCAGCCGGAGGAGTCAGCACTTGAGGTTGTCCAGTCGGTTTCGAGGCCGGAGTACTCAATGCCAAAAGTGGAGCGGCGGAGGGACAACAGGGTCAGCACTGGCTCAAGACGAACCACCAGACTCCTGAGGCGTAGCAGCCGGCGGCACATGGGGCGTTTTGTTCGACGGCACTCTCCGAGTGAAGCTGCGGGGGGTGCTCAAGGTCGTACCTTTGCCACCCACACCCTTCTGAAGCTCGTCTTCGTCGTCGTCAGCAAGATGAATGATATCTATTGGCTCTGCTGTCACTCAACAACAACAACAACTCATTCAACTGTCGAATCAACCAATGAAACAGAGCAGAGTGAAAACCTGCCATACCTCACCGAGAAGTGGCCGCGTGTGCAGTGTCCATCTCCACATGGTCCTCATCAACCCGCATGGCGATGTTATCGAAGTGGCAGCTCTGTCACACAATTCTCACTCGGTCAAGAAAGGCATGAAGTTCTGAAGCAATAAGAAGGGAAGAAAAAACACTCACGTCGAAGTAATAGGCACGGTGACCTTTATTCTGGGCAGAGCCTTCCGAGGTTTGGCTGGCGCGACCTTGGGCTGTTTCGCTGTCTTCTCAGTCGGATCCGGTGTTGCTGTCCGAGTGCACTTTGGGTTCCTGACACTCGACGCCACGGCCCTGCCCTGACTGGCTGCTGGGTCTTGGTTCAGTTTGGATCGACGATCGGTGCGAGGAGGAGACTCGACTTCCTCACTCTCTTCTGAGTCATCACTGCCGCCCTCACTGTCGTCGGCATAATCGATATCAACACTCCCGCCCTCACTCTCTGCTCCTTCAATGGGCTATTCTCCGTTGGGCACAGGTGAAAACATCTTCGTGAATTCCTGCAGGACACAAATATAAAAGTCAGTCAATTTTCAATCCAGTTACATGTTGGAAACAAAAAGTAAAATGCTCGACAAGATATGTCTTACCTCCCCTGGCTGGTGCCCAGCGTCGAAAGGTTCAACCCGCTTGGACCCACGTGGATTGTCACGGGCCCCGGTGATGCTTCTAAGCCACTGCATCACGGTCTCGTATTTGACCTCCTTCGGATGTGTCCGAGTGGCGTCGTTTGGGCCCGCGTACTGCCACATGGGGTGGCTCCGTGCCAGCAGGGGCTGGATCCGTCGACTGAGGAATACCTCCAACAGATCCAAGCCCGTCACTCCATTTCGGATCAGCTCGACTACAACGTCTACCAAGATTCCCACTTCAGCTTTCTCCTCATCGTCCATAGTCAGCGAACGGGGGGCATTGAGCCTTGCCAACGAGAAGGGAGGAAGACAAGTCGACGAGCCAGGAGATGGAATGTCGTTACAGTAAAACCAGGTTGACTGCCAGCCCTGAACAGACTCAGGGAAAAGTCATTACAGGGAACGCACTCCTACCTCTCATCTGGACACCTAAACCCCCACACATCTGGATCACATGGGTCCTCTCGTCACTCGGATTTGCTTTCTTGACCGACTGGGATCGGCAAGTGAAGATATGTTTGAACAACCCAGTGGGGATGACAACCCAAGAAGTTTTCACACATCGAGATGAAGGCGGCAAGATACGATATGGCATTCGGGGGAAAGTGGTGGATTTGCGCAGCGAAGAAGTTCAGAAATCCTCGAAAAAATGGATGAGGAGGCAAGGAGAAACCTCTCTTGACATGAGTAAGAAGGAGAACCCGCTCGTTGGGGCGCGGCGCAGGCTCGATCTCCCCCTCCAGCAGCTTCCAAGACCCGGGGACCAGCAGGCCGTCGGCGGTGAGCCCATCTAGGTCCTCCTCCATGACCGTCGACGGCAGCCAGTCACCCTGGAACCAGCCCGGTGGCAGCGCGGCCCGAGAGCTCGAAGCCTTCTTCCCCTTGGCCGTCTTCTTGGCATGCTCCAGCTTCACCGTCTTGTCCTTCGCCATCTCCGTGGTGGTCGCCGAAGCTGAGCGGGGTGGCGCAATGGCGGAAGAAGCGGAGAAACGAGGAGAAAGGGGAAAAAGGAGAGGAGCACTGTTCCAACCCTCAGCCGCGTCACCTCTTATAACGGACCGACTGAGTCACCGACTTGCGGGCCAGCAAGATCCCAGCGCATCCCACTAACAGAGACTACGTAGTACGTGGCGATAATGGCGGAACGATAATCGAGGAGTCCCGCCCCACTTACCCCGCTCGATGCGTTGTTGCCGATCCGCACGCTTCTCCAAATTTTCGAATCCGTAAGATCCGGGCCTGACAGAACAATCGTTTGCATCGGGAGATCTCCTTGATCATTCAGGTCCGACCCGATGCTCAGGATCACTCGATCGCATATCAAACTAGAATCGATCGAGGCAATTGACAAAGAATTAAAGCAGCGCAGGTACCTGCAGAACTCTGAAAATGTCTCCGAGGAAATGAGTCTGGTCGGAGCCCGCTCTAATCCTTTCTCACTCGAACCCCGATCCATTCGGGGGTTAATGACGTGGACATGTACCTAGGGTAGAGTCCTAGGCCTGACCTACATACCCTACCCAAGGACACCGCATACAAGAATACCGAGGCCCACAAGATTATGAAGGAGTCACGGACTGAGATATCTACATTCTACGAGTTACTCGACACAGGTTCCACTTAGAAGGGTCTTGGTCACTCGACCGTCCCAATTCACTCGGAGTACCAGGTATCACTCAGAAGCAGAAGACCTAGAGTCACCCTGGGATGGCAATGGATAGGCAATCAGTTCGTCGTCATAAAGAACATCAATTACAGACGTTACCAGTAACGCTCACACCCTTTACTTCTCACTGAACCCTTGGGTAACAGGGCATTCATTAAGGGGCCAGTGGACTCTATATAAGCCACCCCTCAGCTCCTGCACAAGGGTTCGCACCCCCTGTAACTCATCACTTCATACAACAAAGCTCCAGTAGCACTGGGACGTAGGGTCTTTACCTCTTCCGAGAGGGGCCTCAACTAGTAAATCCGAGTGTACAACCTCGTCGTAGCTAGGCACTGCCCTCTCATACGTACCCCTAATCTCTACTGTCAGATATGTTCCCACAACAGGGGTAGAGTTGGACCTTGTCCAATATGATTCATAGGGAAATAAGTAAATAGCTGGAACATATTTTTCTGTGTTGTTATATATATATATAAATATAACACCCATTAAGACCTTATTCTGCTAACAAAAAAGCTTATTCTGCTAACAGTACCGAGCTGACCCGTAGCTACAAAATAACCCAGCAAAAGGAAGAGACGAGCTACACGGGGCAAAGAAAGAAACTCCCTGCTCCCTGTCCCCACGACCTCCATCAACTCCCTACTCCCCTCCCAGCCAGACACCTCCCCACGCCGCGCCCCACCTCCCTCCCCACGCCCCGCCCCACTTTCCTCCCCTCTCCGCCCCACCTCCCTCCGCACCTTCTCCGGAGCGGACCACCCCTACCCAACCCATCTTCTCCGGCGGCGCCGCCCACCACCACCTCCGGCCGCGTCCCACGGGCACCACCATCTACGTCGGCCGCCACCCTCCTCTTTCTCCCGCACCATCCAGCGGGCATGCTGGGATCCGGCCGCCCTCGGCCCCCGGTGTGGCCTCAGCCGCCGGCCCCTCAGCGCGGAAGCCCGCCCGCTCGGGCAGCTCGGCGCCGAATCCGGCGAGATCCACGCGGGTGCCCCTGTCCCGCGCCACCGAGACCGCCCCCTGCCCTGCGCCCTTCCAATGGGAGGATGGGGAGGAGGTGCTCCATCGACGGCGAGGTCAACGGCAGAGGTCGTGGCCACGCCTCCCCCACCTCGGACGCGTGGTCGAGGCCCCACAGCGAGGTCGCCGCGGCTCCCAGGCACACCGGCGACGAATAGGAGGCCGTAGGAGGAGCGTCAGATGGCGCCTGATCCGTTCCCGCGGGATGCAAGTCACGGGCGCGGGGTGGGCAGAGGGATGAGGGAGTGTGCTCCCACGGGCGTCCAACCGTCCCTGCGGGATCCTCGTCGGCGGAGGCACGTCTGTGCAGTTGCTGGATCCCAGGAAGTCCACGCGTCGCGGCTCTGCAGTACGCGCGTTGTAGCCGTGCAGTTCCCCGGTGACCCACCGCATCGCGAGCCTCTATGCAGCTCGGTTGCCTCTCCCCGTGCAGCTCGCTTGCCGCCCCCGTGCAGCTCACCTCCGCCAAGCAAACTCTCTCTGGCGAGTCCACATCGCGTCCGCACCACATCTTGCAGTTTGAGTGCAGTTGTTGATTATTTTTGCAGCAGCACATCCATCCAACCCAACAAGTTGAGAGTTTGTGTGTTCAGTGCAGTACCGCAGTGCAATGCAGTGCAGTTTCGGTTTCAGAGTCCCGTTGAAGGCCTCGTGGTGCTATCCTCACTTAATTTTTATGTGAATATTGTGTACAGCCAGTGTAACAGAATTGCAAGGCCAAGTTTGTTATAAAAAATGATGCTTAGATGCGATTCAGTGTAAAATCCTATGTGGTTCACTTGGTAAACAAAAAAGTGTCTGGTATGTAAATTTTTGAAGCTCACTTTGTAATGTCATGTGGCTCACCTCTCGATAGTTTTGCGGTCCACTTACACCCGAGGTGAAGCTCACTTTATAATGTCATGTGGCTCACCTCTCGATAGTTTTGCGGTCCACTTACGCCCGAGGTGAAGCTCACTTTGTAATGTCATGTGGCTCACCTCTCGATAGTATTGGGGTCCACTTACGCCCAAGGTGAAGCTCACTTTGTAATCTCATGCGGCTCACCTCTCGATAGTGTTGTGATTCACTTACGCCCGATCCGATGTGAAGCTCACTTTGTAATCTCATGCGGCTCAGCTCTCGATAGTGTTGCGGTTCACTTATGCCTGATGTGAAGCACACTCCACTTCCTCGCCTGAGAAAATTTACGTCTAACAAAAAAACAATGAAGTTCGGTAGCTCGTCTGATGCAGTGCGGTTTTTAGTCCGAAGCAGTGCATTCTTCTGTCTCATGAAGTACACACGAAGATTTGGGTGTCGCGAAAAACAAAGTGTCCGCGTTTTGGTTTTTTTAACACTGCTCTTAAATTGTAAGGAATTAGAGAGAGCGTTCTACATGTAAAAGTTGCGTCTCGATGATATCTTTCCAACGGCGTATCGTTTGGATCATTCCGACAAGCGGTTTGAAAAAAATTAAGAAAAAACGGCCGCTGCCACTCGTCATCCGCCGCACGATTTACAAAATTAAATTAAAACCGTAAGGAATCTCAAAAACATTTCAACATATGAAAGTTGCGCCTTGTCCATAGCTTTTCAACGGTATATTACACGCCGTGTTTCGACAAACGGTTAAGAAACTGGAGTGAAAACAGTACCGAATAATTGAAAAAAAATGAAAAACAGAATTCCGCGATTTAATAAATTTGAAACTGCTCTTAATCCGTAACGAATTAGAGAAGGTAATACATATGAAAAAGATGCGCATCGACGATATCTTTCCAACGGTGTATCATTTGCTTCATTCTGACGAGCGGTTTAGAAGAAAACGCGAAAAAACGCTCGCTATCACTCGTCATGCGCCACACTGTTTTCGAAACTGCTCTTAAACGGTGATGAATCTTGAAAAAATTTCAACATGGCGAAGTTGCGTCTAATCTATAGCTTTTCAAAGGTAAATTACACGCCTCGTTCCGACAAACAGTTTAAAAACTGGAGCAAAAATAGTACTGAGAAAACACCGCGTGCAGTTTTTTGTGACGGGAAGTTCACTCGCTTGCGAACTGCAGTGCCCTTGCTTCAACAAATGACGTGCTCTTCTGTTGAGCGTGCAGTTCAGAAGTGTTAGCAGAATAACTATTCTGCTAATATTAGCATAATAGACCGGCTATATATATATATATATATATAATGTTGTGCAAAGCATGTACATTGTACTAGTAACCTTATAGGGAGTGCACACTCTCCAATAGTACCAAACAAACAAAATTATTTGGATGAACTCCTCAAAAGATCATCAATCAGAGCACTCTCAAGAACCCATGTGATATATCTCTCACAAAGAAAGTATTGAAGTAAAGAGAGATGAACAACATAACAGGGCTTCAAGAAAGGGAGGAGCTTGCCGTCAAAGATTCAAGGAAGTAACTTGGAATCACCCAATGAACTTATTTTCTTCTTGAAAGATATGCTCTCAAGGGTTCTCTCTAATACTCACACGAAGTTGGCTTGAACTGAATAGGAAAATCCAAGGGGTGTGTTGGTCTAGTTATAGAGCGAGAAAAAAATTGATTATTCTGGTCTGGAAGTACCAGAGATAAATCCTAGAAATTACTAGATATGTCAGCATTTGAATGACCAGAAGAGAAACAAATGTTCCCGAAAGTGCACAATACTCAGGAGTATTGGCTATCCAGTAAGCCTCTAAAAATACAAGGTACTCGGAACACAAAGTGTGTCTCTTTTCTACAAAGATCGAACTAGTTAGAAGTACCAAAAAATGAAAGTCTTGAAGGTACATGGGTCAATAAAGCAGATATCAATAAAAAAACTTTGTAGAGATGCCTAAGTCTTAGTTCAAGGTTTCAGATGAATGTTCTTACGAGTGAAACTCTCTTGCCAGAGCAAACTGATAATGGCTCGGAAGTGTGGGGAAAAAGATTATGCTCGTAGGTGCAGGAGCTAATAGAGATGGTCTCAAAGTAAACATAGCTCCACAGTACCCAAAAAGGGTTCTCAGTAGCTCTGAAACTATAAGAAAGAGGGTTCGCTCAGTAGGGCTTACTCACACCTCACATGCTCAATAGTACCGATTAAAACCTCAAAAGTATTGGGGCTGTTAAAAATAGATGAGTTAAGTGCACAAAGTCAAATACTTCAGGATTACGATTCATGGTCTTTTGTTGTAGTTCAATCGTAGATCTTTTGCTAGTTTCCCTATTGATAGTATAGTCGTCCTCAAAGTCAATGTGTACGCTGGATTCACCAAAAACCCATAAAGTATAGGCTAAGAGCTTGAGATAGGCAACCACTCAAAGATACAAAAGTACGGGCCACCATTGATGTTTCCACTCACAAACGAGGACTAATTTCTTCAAATAATAATGAAAAATATATAGTCCTCTCAATTTTCTTATCACTAATGACCAAACCAAATAGGAATACAAAATAACACTTTCATTTTCTATTCTCGCGCTCTTATTTTGTTCACCATTGTTCTTTAATATTTGGTTATCCTCGACTCTCATTTTCCTTATCCCTTTAGAGATCACGAGAATATGTATTCCGTCATGACGCAAGGAATTTTACTATACTAGGCTGACTTAAAAGCCAAACTAAAATATGTGTGTACTCTAGGAGAGCTCATGAACCCTACTGGTCTTCTCTCTGTTGTTCCTCATTGATAGTCATCGGTGAGTTCCCGACTCTTGCCCTCTACCTCCGAGACAACGCCTCCTCTGGGCATAGGATTGGGAATGAAGTGCTAGTGGATCTTGAACATAGTGAGCCTAGTTCCCATTTTCCTTAGGGGAAGTTGGTGCTATCTTGGTAGGGAGAACGTCACCGGCGCAATGCGGGCTGTAGTCAGTCCTTGGCAGTGGTTTTCCTACTCATCGTGGCACTCCATCGATGGGACCCAAATGTGGCAGAGAGGTTGCAACACCGTCCTCCCCACAAATAAGCTCCAGTGCTACCAGATGTGGACCCCGGTTCTCTGACCCATCTTCTCTCTTCTATCCACCATGGTGGCGAAGGGGGAGAGGTGGACAGGGGAAGATCGAGCCTCCGACAAGCCGTAAGCCAAGTTCTTCACTGGAGCTCAATACTAGTGGCCCACATGCTGGAGCTGCGACATCTGCCAGAGTGCTCCTTGCGTTGCAAAAGATCTCGCTTCAGAAGTCGATTGCTAGCCTTCGATGCCATGCTGCTGAACTCTTTGGTCGAATGGCGACACTTCGGAGGTTTGACGTCCATTTGTCTCCTTTCATTCCTCTTGACCTCGAAGCCAAAAGGAAGGCACTTCAAACTCGGCCTAGCGCCTACAACTCCTTCCTCCGCCAAGTCTCCAACTACGGTAATGTGGCCAACCATCAGTCCCAAGTGGGTCCGTCCCCGCGATTGTGGATTCGGCCTGGGCCCTGGACTGAAGCTTGTTACAAGGAGCGAGTTGCAATCTAGTTTCATGATCTGGGGCCTCTTTGCGTAATGCAAAGAACATATTGTAATTGGACGCCAATATCGGGTGACCATCACTACAAAAAAAGACACATCCGTGACATTTTGGCCCGAACGAAAAAAATTATGTCATGCTTATGACACTTCTATGACGATAATTGTGACAAAAACATGTATCGTCATAGATGTGGTGGGCTCCTACTTCTATGACAAAAAATCATGACAGAAAATGGGTTTTTTGTCCTGGGCGGGCCAGAGACGCAGCTGCATGACATTCTTTGGGCCATCCATGATGGGAAAAATCATGGTAGAAGCAAGGGCGAGGAAAATATCGGGGAGTTCCCGGTTACAGTGGGTGGTCGGGGCCGAGCGATGCACGGAGGTTTGCGCGTTTCTCTCATGTACGCGCGTGTGTGCGAGGCGTTCTCTTACTGAACCCGAGCGATTGCACTAGCTACATTACTGAACCCGAGCCATCGATCCCTTCACTGTTAACTGAACCCGAGTGATTCATTCGCTGCTGACTGAACCCGAGCGATTCCTTCTCTGCTGCTGCTAACTGAACCCAAGCGATCGATCACTGCTGCTACTTACTGAAGCCGATCGATCCCTCGTGCGAGACGTAGCCAGCTGGTGTTGGGTTGCCTCTCGATGAACAGTGACCGTTGCTACCGTGCGTATAACGAGTCGAGACGTGGTGAATCGAGCCGGTTGGTTGGCTGTGGATGAACAATTCCTGGTGGGGGTTGGATGAACAGGGCCCTATGGTAGTAGGCCGTTGCCACTGGATGAACAGGACCCCGAGGAGGCCACCGCACCCCAGCCATTTAGGGGTGGATGAACAGGACCACATGGAGGCTCTATGAACAGTAGCCGTTGGAGGCTGGATGAACAGTAGCATGTGGAAGCTGGAGGAGGTCGACGATGGATGAACAGTAGCCCATGGAGGCTGGAGCGAGGTAGTGGACGGTGGATGAACAGGACCCCGTTTCACCGTAGGCGCTCCAACAGAAGTTCGTTTCCTCTGTTTTGCGGTACGCCACACCCCTCCCGATCAACAGCACCCTGTTTCGACCGTAGGAGCTCGAACACAAGTCTGTTTCCTCTGTTTTGTGGTACGCCAGACCCCTCCTGATGAACAAGATCCCGTTTCGACCATAGCCGGTCGAACAGAAGGCTGTTTACTCCGTTCTGCGGTACGCCAGACCCCGTTTCGGCTGTTCCGTCCAAGCCGGTTGGCTCCTGATGAACACGACGCATTCCGACCCAGTCTGTTGCCTCCCGATGAACACGACGTTGTTTCTCCGTTTCGACCCAGCCGGTTGGTTGCCGATGAACAGGACGCCATCACTGTACGTGTTCGAGACCCTGCCCGTATGTACGTACGTAGCCGTATTTACTTTCTTGTAGCGTGGCTGTACGTACGTGTACATGATTTATACAGGACTACCTCAACTGCTACGTCACATGTGCCGCTCCTTGCTCGGCCACGGTTCATCCTTGCAGAGAGACTGATCGACCAGTATGTACGTACACGTTCGCTACCAGAGAGACAACCCTATGTACGGTTCGACCGGGTGGGTCCCAGCTGTCAGGGAGGATAAGGAGGCACTTCCTTGCGTGCGAAGATATAGCTGATGGGTCCCAGCTGTCAGGGGGAGGAATTATTTTTTTCCCATATTAAGGACGCACTTCCTTGCGTGCGAAGATGTAGCTGGTGGGTCCCAGCTATCAGGCGGAGACAACATTATTTTTTAGGGTAAAAAGGATGCAGTTGCATGCATGCGTCCATGGGCGTGATGCGTCCCCACTGTCAGCCTCTCCACGTACATTCATCTTCCGATGACTCTCATTTGTTGACCACGTTGACCACACCATGCCGAGCGCAACAAGGCCAGTGGACGACGGTGAAGCCCCAGACTGGAATGACCCAGAGATGAGGAAGACACGGCAATGGAGTCGTAGATGGAGAGGAGTGGGAAACTTGACTAGTTCGGGTGCGCGGCAGCACTGCCACCCATGGGAGACAGGAGCAAGATCAGAGGTTGAAGAAGCAGCACGGCTGTTGGATTAACATCCAACGGTCCAGCTGCTATAATCATTTGTTGATTAAGTTGACAAAGCCCTGCGTACCCGTCAGATTAGTAGGCCCACAAGTCAGCCACCAAAACTGCCGGGTCCCAGTTGTCATCGGGAGGAACAGTTTTTTTTACATAACAAGGAGGCACTTCCTTCCGTGCGAAGATACAGCTAATGGGTCCCAGCTGTCAGTAGGAGCAATCATTTTTTCACGTAATAAGGAGGCACTTGCTTGTGTGGGTCCCTACTGTCAGCCTCGCTACTTACATCCCTCTTTCGATGGCTGTTGTTTATTGACCATGTTGACCACGCCGCGCCAAGAGCACCAACGCGGTGGACGACGGCGAGGCCCAGGAAGGGAACGACCCGGAGCCTGTGAAGCTAGCCACAACAGTGGATGCCCACACTGAGGGGAGTACGACGGCTGACTGGTCGGATGTGGGGTGAGGCTGAGGTCGTGGGAAAATAACAGGAGGTGCGGGTGGGTAGAGGGATGGCCTGGCGGCAGCACAGCCGGCCACAGGAGGAGGGAGCAGGCAGTCCCGCCCGTGCTGGTTTGGGCGGCTGGAGCAGGAAGATCAGAGATTGAAGAAGCACGACGGTTGTCGGATAGACATCCAACAGTCACTGCTCTGTGTAACTAAGTTGACAAAGCATTGCATACGCGTCAAATTTTTTTTAGGATAGCATCATCGTCAACCTAGTAGGCCCACAAGTCAGCCTCCGAATCTGTGGAAAACAGCATACAGCCCATTTGCCATTATTTTCAATAATTCACAGCCCATTTGCTAATTCTTAAGGATATTTTGAAGCCCATATTCTTCTTATTAGCATTACAGACCATATTCTGGCCACTGCTAAAAAATTCAACAAAATTTTGCATATTTCGGTGGGGTCCGAACTCTTTTAATCAAGAAATTTCGAGTCACGCTAAAAATAATTTTAAAAAAATTATATCAAAATAAAATACAAAGAAATTTTCTCCGCAAAAAAATGAATGAAATTTAAAATCTTGAAATCCAAAAAAAAACTGAAATTTGAATGTAACCGCCGGTTGGCTTTGGTTTAAAAATTTACAGCCCATTTCTTACTACTTATAGCCCATTTTCTGGGGAAGCCGAATACATCCCTCCTCGTCTTGAAAGATTTGTAGCCCAGCAGGGCTGAGAAAAGCAAGTAGGCCTCGGTTGGGTATTCTCCAAAAAAAATAGAACTGGGCTAGCCATATTCAGAGAGAAAAAATATATCAACTGGGCTCGTCATGTGCTTAAATAAAAGCGTGGGCTAGACGGGCCACAGCCCCTGCACAGCGCGCAATTGAGCTCCGTCTCTAAAACTAAAAAACAACTGGGCGAGCTATTGGGTCCCTGGTGTTAGCCGCTCGTTGTGTAATTTTCTCGTTTATTGACTACATTGACAATGGCGTGGGACCTAGATGTCAAACAATTAGGAGGAAGTATTTTTTTGGCTTGTAATAACGAGGCACCTGCTTACGTAATGCCATGACCCTGGTGGGTCCCTACTGTCAGCCTCTCCATGTACAGTCATCTCCTGATTCCTCTCGGTTGTTGGCCATGTTGACAACGCCAGACGGCGGCGGGCACAGCGAGCGAACCAAGGTGGAGAACGACGGCGAGGCCTCGGACGGGAACGAACAGGAGCCGTCGAACATGCGGCAGTGTAGTGGCAGGCGGAGGGGAGTACGAGGGCAATAACATGTAACTCAAGCTTACAAACGGTACAAAAGCCCAAGGATTAATTGTTCATCAAATTTAGACAAAACCCAGATTGAACATGGCAATAACATCTAACCCAACCACTGTTTTTGGCAGTCACAAACAAATGGATCGGTCTGATCCATAAAACCAACATCCTGTGCCAAAAAAATTATTGGAACAAGACGACAAGTTTTTGTAAGTAGAAGCCGAGCATGTTCAGAAGCCCATTTGTCCACCTGAAACTTCTTTTTTTGTTGTTCAACATGTCCGTCTATGAGAAATTTCTTTTTGAAAAACTTAAGCCTCATGGACAATAGTAACCTCGCATTCAACAGGAAAAATGTGACAAAGCTTCTGTTTGCCTGGTTGGATGCATATCCTTCCATCATTATTGTCCTCAAACGAATGTCATGAGAACTAAGAAAATTCCGGTGCTTATTACGCCACCGATTGGTTATATGTTTTTCTCCATGTGTTACTGCCTAAGTAGGCATGAAGATTGAAAATAGTTAAGGTCTAAAAAAAGAGTATGTCGAAAGAGCGATAGCTTAACGGGTAATTCTAGTACAATATATACAGGCTTTCAATGTGCATGAAATCATCATCTTTATATATAAATTCTCCAGACAAGGAAAGCATCGCAGCAAGCCAATAATTACGTTCAGATCATAACTAAACACTTCAATATATAAGATCTTGACAGAATCCAGCAGCATTGATAGGCTATCCATGGACGACCTCTTCATTGAGCATATAACATAATATTAGTACCCAAAGTGTACTCCAAGATGATATAAAACTTATGCGCACAAATGAAAAAGTCAGCTTATGATTACAAATGTGTAGATGATAATATACGGTACCTGAATAAGTGTGGAGCCAAACACCAACTTCTGATAATTAAACGGATCAGGAATTACACCCAAGGTCTCCAGTTTAGGTGCAGAGACGATAGTTATTTGTGAAGGTATAGAACAATAATGAAGGAGCAACCTTTGAAGTGAAGGGGCATCTTCGACGATGAGCTGTTGTCCTTCAAAACAAATTCCAATGCTTTTAAGGTGAGGTGACTTTATTTGGAGACAATTGATACAGATTTCTGTTCCCAAAACAATCAGCAAGCGCTCTAGGGCAGGGCAACTGGAGTGGATGATGCTGTGCAGTGAGGCCTCCGACAGATAAACCACCACATGCGAAAGTTCTTTTAGTAGTGGGAGTCGAAGCATTTGTACCAGATTGTCTGGTAGATGGCACCGGGCGAAGGTGGCGGTGTGGAGATAGGAGGAAAACCATGAGATGGACAACGGTGGTGTGCGCACAAATTCTTGGTGTTCGGTTCATGGTATGAAACTTTCGTGGTAATGGTAGAACTCAAACTGCTGGAGTATTTTGAATTCAGGGGATGTCAGCCAGGCATCCACCATGCAGGGTATGGACAGCAGGTAGCGTGTCGGGATGCAGAGGCGTTGAACGCAGCCCTAGTGGGAGGAGATGATGGCTCTGAGGAGTTCAAAATCATGAACGACATATAGCTGACGATAGTCGAGATTAAGGGGCGTGGCGCGCCATAGAGGGCGCCACCGAGTTGAGAGGAGTTGGGTGCGGCAGCAATCCTTGGTGGGGATAAGTGAGATGATCTCCCCAATGATGGCGTCCGGGAGATCGCTGATGCGATCCACCCGAGATTCTATGGGTTCCTCAGATTCGGTGGGGGGCCTGCCACTTCTCCCCGCGCTGCCGGGTGCGGGATCTACAACCGGCGTCGCCGCTGGCGGGAGTCTCATCTTCTTGGCGTTGGGGCCAGCCGACTCCATTTTCCTTGCGGCCGTCGCACCGAGCTCACGGGTTTGAGCAGAGTAGCCAGAGACGAGCCTAGTGGCAGTGCGAGTGGGGAAGAAGGAGGGCTGGGGTTTTCTGTAGGAGTAGAAGAAGAGGAGCAGGCGTTTTCTGTACGAGTGAGGAAGAAGGTGAGCGGGGGTTTTCTTTACGAGTGAGGAAGATGGGGAGCGGGGGGAATTGGGGGGGTGACGGAAGCGGGAGAGTCCAGCGAGCTGCAGTATAAGTGGAAGCGAGGAGGAAGGAGGGTTTTTCTGGGATCGCCCCCTCTTCAAGAAATATGGGCTTTTCCTCGCAAAAAAAACAAAAACAAATGGGCTTTAAGATGGATAGGCTTTTGTATCGGCCTAGTCGGCTGCCCGAGTTTCATACTGGAGGGCCTTAACACTAGAGGCAGCCCGTTAGAGACACTCTCCAGCTCTCCAGCTTATTGCCCATTCGAAAGAAAAAAGAGACGCCTCTAGCTTAATTATGGCTCCTCATCGGTAACATTTTTTAACTTGAAAAAAAGTTATAGCTCCTTTTCGGGCCAGCTTGGCATCCACCAAATTAGAGGATGGTGTACTGCATGAAGACACTCACACTGGTCGTAGCACGGCAAAATGAGGTGTCAAATAACATGCCCACAATATACATAGATTGTAAAGGTTGACACGCTAACATTCAAACTAACCTTCACAAGATACGGTATGCATACTAGCTAACATTCACAAGCACTTAAGTTCAGCATGTTTATGCATCTAAATGATTCACAAGACTATAACCAAGACAAAGTTGTGAGAAGGTGTAGAAATAAAGAAAAAACGATCGATGCTTCTCTGAGCAAAGGGCCTCCCTACGCACGCATTAATTTCCTGGGCATGCTTCTTTCTGCTCAATGTTGCGTGCACTTTGAGCATGTTGGCAACTCCACAGCTAGATTGATGGCTCATCTTGCAATTTACGCTGACACATTGCAGCAAACAGAGGAGGCAATAGAGATCACTCAACATCAGGCCATTTTGTACAGTTCCACTGAAATCATCTTCATTGTCCTGAATGTCAAAAGATAGGAAAGCACTGTACTTAAATGGTGTCACAAAACAGTAGCACATATCAATAGCTCGGCATGACAAAACATGATCATCTGGACGAAGGGGATACTGACCTGCGTGAGGAAGATTATGCATAATTTTATAGGTGGTTAGTTGATTTCCACCTTGGGATCTCCTATGATGGCACGGAGGAAATTCTATGCAATCGATGAGCGCAATTCCTTCCGTGTGGCTGTAGAAATTTGTCCGACTAACCCAATATTGTTTTTGTGCAGTTCCATTAAAATAATGCACCGCTGTTTGCACGACCCCTACTCACCGGCCAGGCCATCAATGACTCGGTCTCTTTTATCTTGCGTTGACGGCGCGGCTGCAGTGCTTGTTTGCTCCTCCACACATGACAGGCTCGTTCCAAACTGCAAACAGCAAGTCAGCGTACGAATAAGCTTATTTCATCTTGCGTTGGTCATTCTACCTAGTTACAAATGTAGGAATACCTGGAGCACCATGAGGTCAGCTAACAGCAGGTTCCACTAAAATTGAGGTTTGTGCTTCCGTTTGCACAAATAGACACCATATGGAGATAGACAACCCTGTTTGCACAAATATGTAACAGGGTTATTTAAGCAGTGTCATTTTTTTGCAGCGGCATATGATTAACAACAGCATCTCATATGTTACCAATGGCATTACAGTGACAGTATGAAAAAGTGCCATTAACTAAGAAGTGCCATCACATCAAATCAACACTGGCACTAGATTAACGGGGGCTTACATTAACATGCATAACAATTGCATTATGACTATGTGATGACAGATTGGGAGTAGTACTTGATCAGTACGTACGTGCCCGGTTAACAGGAACGATCATTCTAACAAAGGGTGATATGGAAAGGAGAAACACATCATTGTGTCAACCATTGTGCAATTAAATTTTGTGCAGTTCAACGGAGATGCAGCAATGTTACCAATGTCAGAGTTTAGTGTAACGGCCCAAAACACTCTTTATGAGAAATAAAGCAAGACAGAAGCATTTCATAAAATGGGGTGGCATTGATTCATTTTATCAATGGCAATAGATTGACAGCAGCATTACTTAACAATGACATCACATTAACAGTGGCATTGTTTCATTTTACTTGTGATGTTAGATTAATAGCAGCAGTAAGGGCATAGGGACAGGGGAGGCACAAGCATGTTTTACATCCACCGAGGCATAAAGTGGTGAGGCAGAGGTGTTGCCGAGTGCGGCAAACATGCAAAGCATGTCTGGATTTGTGCATTTTTTTGTTCTCGTTAGTGACCTTTCCTATGTGACCACAAGAAATCTAGACGTGCTCATTCTCGGTTGCATTGTCGACCCAACACCCCCCACTTTCTGTCCTTTTTCGACCAAGAGACCGGTCAGGCCAGCATCTTTATTTCCCTTTCCAACCAGGAGATCTCTTCGTTAGCCAGTATCTATAGTACCTTTTTTCCTCTAATAGTAAAAATTTAGCTGGTGTTCGAGTGTTCGACAAGCCGACGGAGCTAGCTACATGGGAAGCTTTGTAATACTAGAAGAATATCCACATGCAGGATGCAGCGACGTGGGGAGCAATCCTAACTTGATGAAAAAAAGGGATGCAGCGACGTGGGGAGCTGGGCCATTAGAACAAGGCCGGTTCTAAAATAAGTTATACCTCCGGTCGGCGGGATGTGGCAAGGCAGGCGGTGGGATCTGCCAACTCGACGGCGGGGAGCAAGGGTGAGGAGGACCTCCCATGCCGGCGCCAGGTCAGAGAAGACGGTGCGCGTTGGCTTCCTCCCTCGCTACCGGTGACCACCAGCGGAAGGTATCCGGCCAGATCTGTGTCAACTGGAGAGAAGAGAGAGAGAGAGAGAGAGAGAGAGAGAGAGAGAGAGAGAGTGGACACCGCCATCTTGTTTAGATCTGGAGAGGGTGAGAGAGTGAGAAGAAGAGAGCAACCCTAGCAAGCAAGTCCCGAAGTGGACTTTTGGAGTAGTAATTGTTTTCCTCTCCGTAGCGATCGTTTTAAATTGAATACGCACGGAGCCATCTTTTCATTTAACGTACCAGTAAAAAGAAACTCGATCAATAACCGCGCCACCGCGTTCAGGTCGCACTTGGTATGGCTGACATTTGCTCCCAGACCCCACATTAAGTGGACGACGAGATGTCTCAAATTGTCACGTTACCTGCCTTTTCGTGTGCAAATGCGCTCCACCATGAGTGTACCCGCGTGTGTGCGTGATGGGAGAGTGAAGTCCGATTTATAAACCTTGAGGTTGTAAAGCTAGTCGGAAACAAACCCTCACCTTTAAATCCCTGAAGTTTGTACCCTGTCCCCTGTAGTCCCGGTCATTTTTAACCTTAAGGGCATGTGCGGTTCAAGGGGTTTTAACGGGGATTAACAGGGATTGTGGGGGATTAAATCATGTACAAGCCAAATTCCCCTCCATTCCTCTCCAAACCCCTTGGGAGGAGGTTGAACCAAACAAGGCCTTAGGCTGGTTGTAATGGGGAGTATCATGTACTAGTATCATGCATATGATACTAATAATGCATAATATCATATATTAGTATCATGTAGTACTTTATTTATTGCCATGCATGACACATAGTAGCATATCATTTATTATGATACAATATCATGATATGATACTCAACCCTCTTTTTCTTTATTTAATTCTATGACACCTCATCAAAATTGCCTAGTTGGCATGCATGATAGTAGCTAACCAGCCTTAGACTAACCATAGTGGGAGTAACTTCAAGAGTAACATCTGGTCCAACTCAACAAATTCGCCTATGTGGCAACTAGTTAATGAGGAGAGAGGTAAATTGAGTAACTTATAGCTAGTTACTCATTCTATGAGTAACATCACACATACCAAAACAAAATGACTCTACAACCTAATAAATGAAGCTTTGCATGACACTACACGTGCGATGACCACTGGAGCAATCCACTCAGGTTGTACGTAAACATGTTTATACTCTTCATTCATGATTTTTAGTACAAATAGGATGTACATGGCGATGTCATCCTCATACCAGCCACTATTGATGGATGGCCATGCAGCGTCGCCGTGCTCACCTGCAACTGCAACCCGAGTTGCACATGCAGCAACTACGACTGCAATGGAGTACTAGACGCACAAGGCATGTTGTTGGTGCTGCTTCATGAGCTACCGAGCCATCTAGATGAGCGCGCGGTAATGGCCATCACCTGTGGAATGAAATACATCGTTCTTTCACCGCGTCCTGGCCATCACAAAGGTGGTGACACACTTTGTGGGGTTGTCAGAGACGGAGTCCGTTGTCCCACTCCAGCGACGGACAGCACTCGCCCGAGAGCGCGAACGTGGACGCAAATTCATGCAAACACAGCCGGATTTCATATAAACATGACGAATTTCATTACATTTACATTAAATAAGTTGTGCTAGTCCAGAGCTAAAGGTAGAATTAGTATACCTAATCTAAATAGTCACCGGCCGATCTCTTTGTCCTCCTCCAGCATCCGGCTGAAGAAGAATCATGCAAGACACTGCCTGTTTTCGCCGGCGTCACCTCGGCCAGGGCCTTCATGGGATACAATCAGCGGCGGCCTCCCGTGTTCTACTTCTCCTCGATGATGGTGGCTATAGAACCGCCTCGCACCAGCCAATTCCTCTCCAAACACCTAGCGAGGCGGTTGAACCGAACAAGTCTAGACTTGTTTCTAGTGGATTCATTGGCGTGGCACCGGAAGGGTGTGATAGCTGACTCTGGCAAAATAATTGACTACCACGTTGGCATAAATGAGCATGGGCCCACTTGTCAGCATGCTGGATGGACGAAGTAACGCAAGACAAAATGGAGCGTGGAAGGATGCGAATCGATTAGCTCACGTGTGATGACCACTGGAGCAATGCACTCAGATTGTACGTAAACAAATTCGTGCCAACACGGCCGGATTTCATTACATTTACATAAAGTAACTGGTTTCCATGCGGAGTAGGTTTCTCGGATTCCATGCGGGTTTAATGTAGGTGTTTAAATGCAGCGAGGAGGCTCGTCCAGCTGGGCATGCAGCGGGCGGCGCCCTTGGCCAGCACGCCGCTTCAATGGCGGACGCAGTGAAAGGTCACATCCGCCTTGTGCCGCCTTCCCCGTGGACCTTAGTACATTAGTCATTTGATTCATAGGATTGAATCCTATAGGAATTTTTACTAGTATGGAATCACGTGTACTACTACAACATTTCATTGGAAATCTAGAATCTGCTCCAAGGTTTTTTTTTCACTTCCTTTCTTTCTCCTGTGGCATCAAACACTCAGTGCTAATACTCCTTTGTTTTTCCTATTCCTGCGTTTTAAGAATCCTAGTACTTGCTCTAAATGATGTGCGAATCAAAGAAAAGAAACGGAGGGAGTACTTGCCCTAAATCATGTGGAGTTCTGTTCCTCTTGGTCAATGTGTAATTATCTATATGTACAATCTTTCACGGACGAAGGGAGTAGGTTGAGCACTTGAGCGTGAGCATGTGTGTTGCATCGTGTGATGTGTGCCGCATGGATGCATGAGTGTTGCATGCGTGCATGTGTATGTGTGAGTGTTGCATGCATGCATGAGGCTTCTACTCCCTCCCATTGACATGTTCATATTTCAAGCTTCATTAAAACGTTGCATGCAAGAATTAAGAGAAAACTCACCGATGCATGTAAAAGTTCTGGTCTTTTGTTCCTCACGCATGCACGCATGCATTCCAATTAATACGTTCATAAACACAATTTTCTTGAGGAAAATGAGCCCATTATTGAGTACTACTTTTGGAAAAAAAATCTTCGGGCATTCATCATTTACTACTACCTTGGTTGATGATTTTTTTTATTGACCTGCATATAAAAACCGTAAGGAGGGAGTAGGTACTAGTACTAGTAATACTCCTACATAATTCGCGTCGGGTGCCTTGGCCAATGGTTCTTGTTGTTGGACAGGATGAGAGTAGAGGCATAGGATACTATAGATAGGAAGTCTTGGCGATCCATTATTCCCCATCTCGGTCAGAGAGAACTACTTATTCACCTAGTAAGTGAAGTGACAATACACGTTGCAGCAGATGGGACACTTAATTAATAAGCTGAGCCAGTGTGTTGGTGTTACTAAATCAGCCTTACCCTGTACTGCCATCATGTTTGCCAGTGGAGCGCACTTCCGCAAATACGCCTACGCACCTCTCTCATCCATTAACCAACATATGGGCCATCCTGTGGTAGACCCACATGTCATTGGCTTAACTATTTACACTCCTAAGGACAAGAGAGACGGGGCTGCATCCAACCGTATTAATTAATATAAGTAGCCAATGCATGCCCGATTTAAGGGGGTCTTTCTCTCTTTCCCATACCAAGTTGTGTAGGCGGAACCGATTACTTTCTGTAACTGCCCAGAGTTATTTTTTCCTTGGTCTTAGAGATTCTGACGGATGTTGTACTCTCTCCAAAAAGGGCCGACCATGTCCATGGCTAATCCCTCCGTCTAGGAGTATAAGTCATAGGTTGTGCACCGTGACCAAGGCGAAGGGAAAAACGAGAGATTTTAATGCTTATTTGCTAATTAATAGCATTGCATGCAATGAACTGACTACTGCATTTCGTGTTTGAAAGTCTAAGTCATTGATGTCATACACACCCCACATCTCTTATTGGTTGATTCCTTTATTTATGTCAAGAGAAACAAGAAACAAGGTGAAAGTTAATGCACCGCATCCAAGTGTTTTGGGATTATTTGGTTTTCATAAGATGACTACACCTAGACGGAGGGAGTACCATCCCTTGCTCCGTCATTGAGTGCGTGCACGATTCATGTTCCATTGAAGAAAATAATGTTGCGTATGTGACATCGAATAGAATAACTTCATTTATAAATAATGCGCCACCGCGTCATGGTCGAACTTTGATTCGTTCATGCCTGGTTCCCTACCCACCACTGACAACTACTACACTCGCCAAATTATCACGTGAGCTGCCTCTTCATACAGAAATGAGCTCACCGTGTACCCGCGCGTGAATACGAAAGAGGCAAAGAGTACCTGCATCGGTGCCTGCACCTCTTCTCATCGTGCACGTATTCCTTTTTTTCGGTGCCTGCACCTCTTCTCCACCTATGTTCGTGACCATTGATGAGTCTCTCCTACTACTTACTCCATTTTCTTGCATGACCCGTGGACCTGGATGCTGGATGTCCCACGTGTCGGCAAAACGAAGAAGAATGCTTTTCGACGACCGAGAAGGAGCAAGCACTACAAAAAAAATACACTTCCGTGATGATACATGTTTGTCACAGTAGGTCGCGTTTTCTGTCATGCATGTACATTCATGACGATTTTATGACAGAATCAAGATAGTCATACATGTGCTGTCGTAGAAGTATTCCATGACAATACCAAAATTATCATCACGGAAGTGTCCACTTCCATGACGATAAATGGCGCGTCATGGAAGTGTTTTCGTCAAGGGTGACCGACACATGGCATCCACCGTAACGGGTCACCGTTAAGCTATCGGATTCCGGTTTGGATCCGATAACCCATTAACAGCCCTGACCAATGGGGATTTTCCACATGTAAAATTCTGATACGCCAGAGGATCCACGTGTCAGCTCAGCCTGAGGACAGATGTCATCCATCCAATGGACGGGATGCGCCTATGATAAGTCGACATGTGGCTCGGCCCAACAGAGGCCCATTCAGGTGAAAAGGCCAGCCCATTTGACTTGGTCAGAAGGTAGCGGGCTGGCCCACAAAAAGCCTGTTAATAGCATGTTCGCATATAGCCCATTTATAGCCCGCTAACTCACGGCCTGTTATGGCCTATCCAATTTGGGCCCAGTAGCATCATTTGGGCCATCCAATATGATTCCAGCCCATTGTAACTTGCGGCCCATGTATGGCCCGTGACATCTTTCGGCCCACACGAGGCCCTTCGTAACTCTGGGCCCATTAAAGGCCCGTGGTGAAACTAGCCTACAATGAACAGTGTATCTCTTTACACCCATTAACGGACCATTATTGCGTTGGGCCGTTTCCAGCCCGTGTTACCTTTCGGCCTTCTAAGGGCCCATTTATTCTTGGGCTCATTTCCAGCATTCGGTTACTTACGGTCCGTTACTGGCCTGTTCCGCTTGTTGGCCAAATTCAGCCCGTGGTTACAGTTGGCCCGTTTGTGGCCCGTTAACCCGTTGGGATGTTCCCATAGCGTCATCAAATACGGCCCATTAACGGCCTGTGATGCTTGTCGATAGAATTAAGCCCGTTACACATTTCGGCTGATTAATGGCCCGTTATAGTCGGGCCATAAACACACGATTTCCTCTCTAGCCCGTTTACGGCCCATTTTGTGGATCGTTATAGTAATGCCCATGTTTGGCCAATCGATCATGCAGCCCGTAGAAGGCCCATTGATTATACGGCCTGTCCAAGGCCCATGGATTCTACGGCCTGTAGGAGGCCCATGGTCACTACAACAGGTAGCAGGACCATGGTTACAACGGTCCGTATATTGCCCATGGTTATTGTGGCCTAGTTATAAAAAATAGGTTATTGTGGCCACTAGAAAAACGCGGAAAAAGACGCAGTGACTACAAGCAAACAACTAAACAAGACAATAAGGAAATAAATAAGCAAGCAACTAACGCTAGGCTATTACGGATATTACACATATTACATCCACTGGGCATCAAAGTTCGCCACTAGTGCAAATATAGGGAACAAAGCAGCATATCACATACACTGGTTGTCAAAGTTGGCGACTAGTGCAAATAAACGCCACAGCAAAACAAGTCCAGAACTGAAACCACTTCAGAAGAGCTCAAGAAACAATATCCTGGGTACCCAACCTGCTGGCAAGATGCTTAGCAAGCTTATTAACTTTCTCTTGTTTGGCGCTTAAATCTTCCTGCGCTTACTGTTGCACCTGAAAGTATGCATCTGAATTCTGCAGGGACTTCCTCAGTCCTTCGGCTTCCTGTCACAGCACATCTGATCGATGTATTTCAACTTGAAGTTGAGACTCATGAAGCCGAACTGATTCAGGCAGAGAGTTTGAAGAGCTTGTGCCAGCAGTAGTGGCCAGTAACTCGAACACTACATCAAGACAGGACTTTGGGGTTGTCTCACTGTCTTCAAGATAGTTTTTATTGGCTTTCTTGGAGACCAACAGGGATGTCTCACTATCTTGAACCTTATCTGCATTACTTCCTTTACCACTGCATAATGGGGTACTCTTCTCCAATATTTTGTCCGCATTCTAAAAGAGAAACAAGCAGACACATCACAGGTTTACCATGTTGTATATGAAACTCATTTTGGTAAACCAGTTCAGCAGTAAGAAGGATAGGATAACAGCATGAAACAAACATATATCTATGTACTATGGTCACTGTATGGTCTATATCATTCTAGTGTATGTTGTCAAATCAAGATAGAGACAGTTCAAATCATATATGTTTAAGACAAAGCAGCATAGACAGAATATAAGTGCGGGAAACCACACAGCATGACATGAGAACATAACTGTTTATTCAATTGAAATTGAAATCAACATAGAGCAAGTTACAACAGCAAACTAGTTAAAGAAACAGGTTTAAAACATACCTGTTGCGCCATTGGAGTTTCAATTGCATCCTTCAAATTTGAAATTAGTTGGTATAAGTAAATACAATAATGCAAGAGCAAAGGAGTATGAACCATAGCTACGGAACCTGACCTGAGAACAATTCTTCTTTTGCTTTAAGCGTTGAGTTGGGGTTCGGAGTGGTGGTCCTCATGCTTTGGGCACTGCAGTTGCCTTACTATGCTCGTGTTTGGGTGCTCCGTGGTGGAGACGGTGTTGTGTCAACTGGAACTGGGTTACTATCTGCTGGGGTTGGGGTTAGAAGAGGTGTAGCTAGTTGTCTGTCGAACTGGGTAGGGGTACAATCTGCAAGAGTCTGGGTTATGTGTGGTGGGGCTGGTTCTTGGGCAAGTACAACCGTAGTTCTATCTGCATCGACGGGTAGCACTATCTTTTCTGAAGACCGTGTTTTTACTCCCTTAGATACTGCCATCACCCCCTCCAATTCAAATGGCTAATAAACAAGAAAAGTAATTGAATGTACAGACATTGTATGATAGACAGGTGCAATGGATAGTGGGGAATAAAAGAGGGCATGAAATAATTCACATTTATGTTGTCTAATCAAACAGCATAGCATGACACAATTTCAAATATATGATGGCTAACTAAACAGGATAGCATGACACAATTTCACATATATGATGTCTAACTAAACAGGATAGAATGACATAATTCAAAATATGATGACTATGTAAACATGATGATATGATATAACTATATGATGTGTCTATTAAAGTGGTTGGCATGCTATAATTCACATACATGCCGTCTATGGAAACCAGATGGCATGATATAATTCACGGATAGAATGACAAAATTCAAAATATGATGACTATGTGAACAGGATGAGATGATATAACTAATATGATGTCTTTATTAAATGGGATGGCATGGCGTAATTCAGATACATGCTGTCTGTGTAAACATGATGGCATGATATAATTCAAATACTGTATATGATTTATGTACTAAGCAAGTAAGCAGATGGCAATCACATATATGATGTCTAAACTAAGCAGATGGCATTCAATATTTTGTATATGATGTAAAAACTAAGCAATGCAAGACAACATACGCATGATATGAGTAATATAACCCTGCCAAGTTTGAGCATACACCTCAGGGGGGAAATAGGACTGGTCATCTGTCTCTGAATCCTCCTTTGAGGAGCTATCTGTAACCCGCAAGATATCTGCTTCAGCAAGTAGCATTGTCTGCTCTGAAGACCTTGTTTCCACTCCAGATTTTTCCATCACCAATTCAAATGGCTGATGCACAGGAAGAGTAGTTGAATATAAGAACATTGTCGATAAATGGAATACGTGACACAAAAAAAGGATGGCATGATATAATTCACATATATGATGCTTGGCTAAACAACATGGCATTGCATAATTCACATACATAATGCCTTGCAACAAGATAGCATTGCATAATTCACATATATAATGCCTTGCAACAAGATGGCATTGCATAATTCACATATATATGGTAATTAGACACTAAACAGGTGGCATTCACACAAAGAATGTCTAAACTAAGCAAATGACATAGCAAGGCAAGACACCATATGCACGATATGAGCAAGATAACCATGCCAAATTAAGAGCATACACCTCGGGGGGAAATAGGACTGGTCATCTGTCTCTGAATCCTCCTCTGAGGAGCTATCCATAACCAGCAAGATATGCGCTTCGTGAGATAGCATTGTCTGCTCTGAAGACCTTGTTTTCACTACAGATTTTTCCATCACCGTGTCAAATGGCTGATGCACAGGAAGAGTAGTTGAATGTACTTACATTGTTGACAAATGTACTACGTAATGAAAAAAAAGGATGGCATGATATAATTCACATATAAGATGACTGGCTAAGCAGGATGGCATTGCAAAATTCACATATATGATGACGAGCTAAACAAGATGGTATTGCATAATTCACATATATTATATAGAAAATAAACAGATGGCGTTCACACAAAGCATGTCTAAACTAAGCAGATGACATTTTTAATGTATAAAGTAAGCAATGCAAGGCGCCATATGCATGATATTACCAACATCAGCATGGCAAGTTAGAGCAAAGACCTCAGGGGGTAAATAGGAGTGGTCTGCTCTCTCTAAATCCCCCTCTGAACAGTTATCATCCTCTTGATTACAATCTGGAATGGGGGGAGGGGGCTGCCTTTGCGCCCACCATGGAGTGATGTCTGCATGAAATTTTATTGCCATGCAAGGCTCGTCTCTTTTGCTCTACATGTTCAGTACCATTGTGTACAATAACTGACATGCATAGGAATAAAACATAGTGAGATTATGTAAGGAGTGCATGCAGAAATCTAGAGTGATGGTGGCAACCTGTGGATAGACCCAAAACAAATGATAGCAGGCAGATAATAGCTGCCATTAAAAAATACAGATAATGGCTCCTTTACTGTTTGTTTCCCACCCAACATGAAAGTCATAGTAGACACCCGAGATTAACCAGGTAGTAAACAGATAATATTCATTGTTGCGCCGATATGTACCCCACAACCATTTAAAAACTTAAGTTCGAGCATTAGTTTGGAGCTGACTCGGAGTCTAACAGGTGAAGAGGACGATAAAGTAGCAGGTAATATTAAGCGATGCATAACGTAAGCAGACACGAAAGGGTGCGACCTCTCTTGTGGACCCGTGTAGTCCTCAAGGTCATCTGCTCAGTTGATGATGGTAATGCAGTTGTGGTGGCTGCCGGCGACGTGGAAGAAGATCTGAGGAAGCGAAAGACAGTATGGAGGGCGGATCCCTGCTATGTTGGACCCTTCCGTCGTTGGAGCAGCTGAGCTGGGGTGGACGACGGTGCGGCAGGAGCGGAACAAACCACACAAGGTTTTCTTCGAAACCTATCTGTAACAGAAGTAATTCTGTAAGGGCTCGTTTGAATTGGAGTATTCTAACAATGCAGGGATAGGAAATACACAGGAATAGGATAGGAATGCACATGCAAAACAGAGCATTTGCAAATACAGGATTTCTGTCAATCTGGGTGTTTGGTTCACAGGAATGCAAAGAAGCATGGTCAAATTAAGTCAAACCACAAGAAAATATAAAGTTATAATGCTATTATGCTACTATCATTTAGTCTTGTTCTTCATGAATAAGAATTTAAAAAGGAGGGCCAAGTGGATATTAAAATTCCTACGGTTTTTCTTTGAAAGAGACACTAAAGGAACAAATAATACTTTGGACCCAGGCCACTGCCCTACTAGCTAAACTCCCAGGCCCGTCTACACATGCACAGCTCCAACGCGCAGAAATAAATAATGATGGCTTTCGAGAGAGTCCATCACGGATAGCTAACTTGCCTAGTACCCACTGCTTGTGATATAGGAGAAACTAATCGTATTTCTCATTACTACGCGTGCTAAGTGGACAATATATATAACCTGTAAAGTAAAAAACAATGCAACAAGTGTACAACCTTTATGGCGAAGCCATGTCGATCCCAACATCATTGGGTTGGTAGCTGAGGATGCTGGGGCTGATGTGGCTGTCAGAGGAGGGGAAGAAGATCTTAGGCGTCTGGAGGTGGAGTCAAGGGTACTGCTCCGCTGTGATGGAGGGTTTCATCATTGGAGCAGCTCCGGTGAGGTGTATGACGGCGAGGCTGAAGCAGGATAAGAGAGACAATGTTAACTTGAAGTGGTATTCTAATAGCATATGCAATAGATGATGTAAATAAAATACATCACCAAAAAGTGCTAGATGTAAAATACATCAGCCGCTCATCTCTGAACTTAACTGCCGAAACTGAATTTAACTGTCAAAACTGAATTTTGCTGTCGAAACTGAATGCACTAGTAGTAGAAAAGCAGCGCACTAATAGTTTTGGCCACTCGATCACTAATGGGAGAGGAGTAGTGATCTAAATCGATAGCCGCTCCAGCAGGGAACGTACTATGAGAGAGCAGCCGGGGCAGCTGGTCTTGCAGCAGCAGCAGCACCCGAAGCAGCAGCACGTGCGAGAGCCGGGGCAGCTGGTCGTGTAGTAGCATCTTGGGTAGCAGCAGCAGGGACTCAAGCGAGAGCCGGAGCTGCTGCTCGTGTAGCAGCAGCGCGAGCAAGAGTAGAGCAGTAGCGCAAGCAAGGGCAAGAGCAAGAGCAGCAGCGGGAGCTAGAGCAAGAGCAGACGAGGCAGGGGACCGAGAGCAAGAGCAGACGAGCAGCGCGAGCGAGGGCCGAAGAAGCAGCAGCAGCATGGCCAGCGAGAGCCGGAGCAGTAGCAACTCCTACTGATGTGGACGTCGCTGCCGAGGGATCGACGGCGTGGAGGAAGTGGCCAGCGACACCGCCGTAGATGGAGCCGCGCCATGGCGGCTCCGTGAGATCGAATCAAGAAGAAAATGCAGCGATTACTGTAGAACCTCTTTGGTGGCGCTGATTAGGCCTGAGCTTCATCCCAGGAATCAGTGATGGTGCTGCTCTTCCGGTGGTGCAGGTGAAGACGGTGCTGTGGGAATGTAGGTGGCGCAATAGACGAGGCGAACATCGGGGCAGCTCCTTGAAGGTGGAGGATGGGATGGCTGGACCGGTGGGACAACAAGATCGACGACGGATCCTCATTCGGTGCGGTGGATGAGGGACGTCGAGCTATTGCAGTGGATGATATCATCGGGGAAGAGGCTCCGGTTGGGTGACGGACGAAGGAGGGTGTGGGGCTTTGTGGGTTTTCGCGGCCACGGTGTACGAATGGGGGCGAGGGGATGGGAGGGGGGAACCATGGCTTAGGGACGCGCTTGTCTGAAATGTGGGGTAAGTTATGAAAGTAGCCCCACCGATTTGAACTAGGTGGTTCTTTCGGTTCAGGGGTATCACGGGAATTTCGCGTCTTGGGATTTCGCAGGAGGTGGGAGTTTTCGCGCGCGTTGTAATTTTGGGATAGCAAGGCGCGGGTTGAGATGGAGGGAATTTTAGGAGCACAACGAGACAAACAAATATCTTAAAATTTCGGGATAACAAGGCGCGGGTTGAAATTTCTGGACAAGCCTAATGTGTATACTATATCAAATGAATTCGCACTTCCCTCGACGAAAAAACCAAAAAGAAATCAATTCGCACCACACAAGAGAGTCTAGTCCCGTGTACTGTACCAAATCAATTCGCACTACAAATGCCATTCAAAACTTTGAATCCATGTTATGTTCAATTAAAATATTTTGCTACGTGTATAATGCATGCAACCGGCTACTCAAATGAACATTTTAGTGCATTTCAAACGTATATACTACGCTTCAATATGAACTAAATTTGAATTCGTTTCTCTATTTGAATAAGATCTACAATCATGATTGTTGTCAAGTTAAACCATTTGAATTCGTTTCTCTATTTTAATAAAATCTATAATCATCATTATTGTCAAGTTAAACCATCGTTTGTATTTTATCTTCACAGCACACCACATGATTACTATCGAGTTAGATATGAACTATGTGTACTATATGAACTCGAACTCGATTTTTTGAATCCACTTTATGTTGATTTCAAATCACAGTACATTTCAAGCTCTAGCTAGATCTTCATAATCTAAACCATGTCTCATATGTATAATGTGTTTATCACATAATGTATGGTGCCCCGCCCCCTACGCCTACAAGTATTTAGCTGTGAGTTGCAAATGCCACACATTATCAACAAATTCAAATAAAATGTGAGATGGTCGATATATAGTATGGCTTAGATTGTTTGATATTTAGTTGTGAGCTGCAAACGCCACATATTATCACAAAATCAAATAAAATGTGAGATTGTTCGATATATGGTATGGTTTAGATTGTTCGATATTTAGCTGTGAGTTGCAAACGCCACGCATTATCACATTATAGTATAACATGTCCAAAACCACACCACGCATATCACCACTACATTCATGCATGCATAGGTTTATAACACTACGATCTCTTATTCAAATATATGAATCCACTTTCATATTGAATTATGATCTTTGTTAGTCTCTTACACCCACACAATCCTCTAACCTTTGTAGCTAACCCTAACTTTCTCTCGTGCATGCACACGCCCTCCTCGCCCTCCCCCTCCCTCAGCATTCTATCCATTGCCACATTCATTTTTTTTCTTTAGGTCGTTCTCCCACGGTCTCCACAACTCCTTTCCGACACACACCGATCGATAAACCTCTCTAGCGATGTCTGCCTACCACATACACACACACTTTCCATCTCCTCCTTTCACTGTCCATGCCTCATGTCTCTCATACGGTCCCACACACGTGTAAACTCTCGCCCCTCTTTTCATCGATCTCACAATCGCACACTCCTCCCCCTATCTAGCTAGTAGGCCTCTCGCACCACCTCCTAGCTCCATCTCTCTCTCTCTATCCGTCTCTCTGGGCCTTATTTGCCTCTAACAAATGGATGTACATCGACCAATCTCCCACTATACATATAGCTAGCTAGGTCGTTTATAACTCGTTTTCCGCACGCGTCGATCGATCTACCTCATTAGTTATGTCTCTCCCTTCCTCCGACACACAACAATTGATCTACCGATCTAGTTAGGTCTGCTTACCAAACACATGGTCCCCCTTCATCTGCATGCCTCTCGACATATCTATCACACACACGCACACACATAAACACATCCCCACTCTTCTTGATATTGCAGTTGTACCCTCAGTTTGTCTAGTAGGCCTCTCCCACCATCTCCGAGAAGCAACTCCACCACCCCTCCGGCACTCTTCCTCTCTCTCTCTCTCTCTCTCTCTCTCTCTCTCTCTCTCTCTCTCTCTCTCTCTCTTTCCCAACCAATTTCCCGTCCTTCACTTATGTATGGATGTCGACCGATCTCCCTCAAGACATGGCTAGGTCTCTCCTTCTCAACACATATACGAGTTGATCTACCTCTCTAGTTAGGTCTCTGCCTCCCCACACACACACACACACACACACACCGATACATCGAGCGCTCTAGTCATGTCTCCCCGCCACACACAAACTTGCCCTCTCCCCTCTGACGTTCTAGTAGGTTAGTTGCCCTATATCTTTGACGTGCACACACACGATTTCGATGGCTCTCTTCATCGATCTCGCACCCACACACTTGATCCTCTCTTCGACTCTATTGATATGTATGACCCCTCCCTCTCTTCTTGTGGATCACCCCCTCTATATATGATATAGATAGGCCTCTATTTCACACACATTGCATGTGTCACATTTTTGTTTGAGACATCATCGACACATATTCCCACAAATACATTCACGAAATCACCCCCCCCCCCCCCATAACAAAAAACACTCATGAATGCACACGGCATCTCTCTAGGTTTGTATCTCTCTCACACACACCCACAGAGGTGGGGGACGTGCATGAAGAGAAGGGGTGCATGCACGGCGCACGTACTTCCGTCTCTTTCCCAACCACACCCACGCGGGTACACGGTGGAGCTCATTTCTGTACGAAAAGGTAGCCCATGTGGTAATTTGACACATGTACTGGTTGTCCATTTGATGGAGGATCGTGTACCGCGGGTGAACAAACAAATTGCGACTTGACGCGTTATTTAAAAAAAGAGGCAAACCATGTGGGGCCTACCTTAGAGGCAAGGCTCTATACACTGGAGATGCTCTGTACTACTTTTGATGTGTCCTCTCAACTCGCAGAACGAGGAGAAGCTTGCTTAGTACGCCTATGCCCGCTCCCTCGCCCATGCGCGTGGTGGCTCACAGGATGAGGAGAAAATTTTACTACTCCCTCCGTTAGACGTATATATACTCCTCGTCCCTACCTTGGTTAGAGAGATTATCATATTGTTTGAAATATATGTCTTTTAGCAGATTTCAATATGAACTACTAGTACATACTCCAAACACTGATGTATATAGACGCATTTTAGAGTGTAGATTCACTCATTTTGCTTCGTATGTAGTCCATATTGAAACGGACGTAGTAGTATGCACTCTCCCTCGCCCCTCGCCCCTCGCCCCTCGACCCGCGCCCATGTGGTGGACGCCCAGCAATTCATTCGATCTCAGATAGCCAGAACCATATACTATAGTACCATCATTGCTCGACTTCTCGAAGAGGTGAAGAGCCAAGCGCAAGGTTATAATATTTTTTAGATGCCAAGCGCAAGGTTTATAGGAGAATGAGTAGTAGTAGTACTAGTAGTACATAGTGTATGAGGAAGAAGCAACAAGAATGTATGTTTTGCATGACAGTCTCTTCTTACAGAACGTGCTAGACCTAGTGGACCTCATTGTTGCAATGGGAGTATCATAGATGGCACCATTCAAAGTGGTGGGCAGCGGGAATAATATTCGGAGCTGCTTAGTCTTAAACCCCATGAAGAAGTCCCATCGAAAGGAATAGCAATCCTCTACATGTGCTCCTATGTCAAATGAGTAAATGGGACAAAAGGAGAAAGAGACAAAGTTAAAAAATCACCAGCCTTAGAGCCAGCCCTATTGTATCAGTGAATGATATTTCTACGTCGTGATTGACATGGCTATCTTATTAACCATGCTGCGGAGGTAGCAGCAGATTTTTATTTATTTGCGGAGGTAGCAGCGGATGGATATTCAACGAGGAGTGAAATGATGGCTGCTTCCTCGGTTAAACATAGAGAAAGGTGGGCCTCATGATTTGACGGCTCATTAGTCATTATTACTGCCTATACTCTTTGCCCATAATAACCGCGTGGTAGAGTAGTTGGCTATACTTTTAATAACCATGCTCGAAGAGAAGAGGTGCACGCACCCACGCAAGTACTAGTAGCACTCTTTGCGTCTTCCCCAACAACACACGTGAGACGGTGGAGCTCATTTCTGTACGATGATGCAGCACACGTGATAATTTGACGCGTCTAGTAGCACTTAATGGAGGGTCGGGAACCATGCATGAACGGTGCCGCGTTATTTAGAAATAAAGTTTTTTTTCTTCAATGGCACGTACGCAGTATAAATAAGTTCATATGGAGAGAAAAAGAAACCGATCCACTATATATACATAGCCAGGAGCCTACACGGTTGCTTACTGGGGTTGCTCTCTTCACACTCTCTCGCACAAAACAATTGTGGCCACATCTCTAACATCCGGGCGGATCATGTCCGCCGGGGGAAGGGGTGGATGCTTTGTGTAGATGCGGTCGCCGTCGCCGACGGCGAAAACCCACCGTCGGCGTGTCCCGATCAGGGGTCCCCGCTGTTCTCTCTCACAAAGCCGGTGCGGTTGCCTTCGCCCCGTGCTCACTGCCGCGACGTGGGAAGTTGCCACCTCCCGCCACCCTCCTCTAAGCTAGCTACATCTGGACATCCCAACTTCATTTACAGCCATCTTGCACCACTGCCCCAGCTGCCCACATCACTCCATGTGGATATTTCTCTACTTCTTTGCCCCGCACGTACCTCTACTGGCTTCTACTGTATTTGTGATGAGTTTATGTCTCATAAAAACTAGTCCCACTAGTCTTATTCTAATCACACTTCAATTTCTTTGCGATAGGGATGCTCAGCTCGATTTTAGTGAAACTGCACAAAATGATCCGATGGTCAAAGGGTTGGAAACTTCATTCCTTCGGAAGGTTCAACCTCACCAGCAAATTAAAGCCTGGTTAGGGTTTAGGTTTCAAGGCCTAGGGACTGCATGGATCATTTTTTTCTTTAGTTGTCTCTGTTCCAAAATAAGTGTCCACTTTAGTACAACTTTGTACTAAAGTTGGCATAAAGTTGAGAAACTTATTTTGGAATGGAGGGCGTATTGGCTATGATCTGTGAATCATTGAGATGCAATAGCATGCATGTTAGTCTCCTTTGTATTTGATGGAATGTTGCAACGGGGCAACCTTGGATGCAAGATACATGAAACAGAAGCTGAAAGCTACATAACATTGTACATTTTTTGCTGCTTTCGTGTTTTCGCTGAGCTGCCGTGTTTTCACTTATTTCGCACTCCTCTGCTGCAAGAGTGGAGAAAATTGTAAAGAGTGGACATGCTCTACCTCCTTTCGCCGAAACGTGGGACATCCAGCATCCGGTGCATGTGTCATGCACCAAAGTAAAGTGTACAGTACAAGTGAGACTCAGCACCATCGTACCACCTCAATAATAGTAATGACCAATGGGCCGTCAAATCACATAGACCCAGCAATAAGTTGGACAGATGAAGCAACCATCACTCTTCGTTGAATCTGCTTCTCCCTTCAACGCATGCGCCAGTGAGAGGTCGCGTCCGCTCTGCCCGGGCATGAATGCGGCACCGATTCTCTGGAGCGGCGCTGACCATTTCGGGCGGGAAGCGCACGCGGGTGATGGAGGGGCCTTGGGTGGG
This sequence comes from Thinopyrum elongatum, assembly GCA_011799875.1. Classification (NCBI taxonomy): domain Eukaryota; kingdom Viridiplantae; phylum Streptophyta; class Magnoliopsida; order Poales; family Poaceae; genus Thinopyrum; species Thinopyrum elongatum. The sequence continues at coordinate 644,243,587 of CM022298.1, read as the reverse complement.
CCAGGGTGTCAGTCAGGAGCGGGCGTGGCAGCTGTCCCGACCGGACGCCCAGAAACGAGAGGATGCACTGACTCTCGCGGCTTCGTAGTTACTACGCACCATCTCTCTGTAGGTCGATGTGTCGCTCTCTCTAACACACACACGCTGTTAAAAAACACGCACACACATGCACACACAGGTTCATAGAATAGGAATATCGTGGGAGTGGGAAGCAGAAGTGAGATAAATGGAGTACATACAAGAAGAGAAGACGTACACGCATGTCCCTCGGAGACACAGTCGCTGCCTCGCACTATAGCGTTTAGAAGACATAAAAAAGAAGCCAATAATATTTATTTTTTGTTGTCATGTATTAGCAGTTTACTACTTCCTGGCTAATCTCATTTTCTTTGTTTTACCATATTATTACAGTCTTATTTTCACTTCTTTCCACCACATGCTCACATTGGAGGATGGTGCAGCCCACCTTTCCGATATTTTGACCGTGTGTGGTTCAGTTGTTGTTCACTTCGGAGGGTCGTGTAGCACACGTGAACGATAGTAAGCGCGACCAGGAGGCGTGCAGCATTAATTGCGGGTTGACTCCTTCGAGCATTAAATTTTCTTCACGTATTAGCATTGCCCTAGTATTTTTCTTCACTATGTTAAATAAAGAGTTCGGTTTCATGCACAATTTATAACGATTTTTATGGAGAAAAAAGAAAACCTCTCCAACTATATACGCTGCAGCCTCAGCGCTTGTTTTCTAGGGTTTGCTCTCTTCACACTCTCTCTCCACTATATACATACACGTTGGAGCCTCAGCGCTTGTAGTTGCTCTCTTCACACTCTCTCACCCTCTCCAGATCTAAACAAGACTGCGTTGGCATCTCTCTCTCTCACTCCCCTCACTGTTGGTCAAAGAGCCGGCAGGATCCCGTCTGTCGGGGAAGGGAAGGAGGATTAACGCTGTCGTTGTCGGCGAGGGAGGGAATCCACTACCAGCGCAGCTGTTCTCTTTCACCCAGCGGCGACGCGGGAGGGCCTCCGACCCCTTCTTCCTCACTGCCGTACATAGTGTGGGCAGATCGGCCTCTGTCCACCCACTGAGCCACACCCCGAGAACCTTAAGGTATAATTTACTTAATCCACATGCATTGCTCTAGCTACATGTGGATTTTTTCCGCTTCTGCACTCGAATCTAGGTGTTGGATCAAACAGGAAAGTAGTGGGGAAAGTTGTATAGCATGAATCTAGGACGTGGTTCAAAGAGGAAAGGAAGGGGGAAGTAGTACAGACTAGCTATCTAGCACCTACGTTGGTCGAAAAGGGAAAACAATGACAAACGCAGTACACACATCTGTAACAAACTGATCTTTCTGTGGGTGGGGGACATGGCTGTAGAGTTTGAGCAGGACTAGATTTGCTACCCTCACATAGGGAAAGGTGTCTAAAGATAACAAAACTGGGACCAACACAAATATGCTCCTTGGTTGTTTGTTCTTTGTTGCAATAGACTGTGCATCACCCCATTATACATCGGTAGATGCACATGGTGCCGGTGCGTCCACTGTCCCGTACAACTCTTTAGCTGTTGTTAATCTAATAATGCCGCTGGAAAATTGAAGCAATGCCATAGTTAAAAGCAAATTACATGCTTAACGAATTTTATTGTTAATATAATCTCTTTGTTAATATGAATCAATGCCACTGTTTAAGAAATGCTACAGTCTTGCTTTCTTTCCCATTTAGATAAGTAAGATGCTTCTTTTTGTGGGCTTCTGTGTCATCCACCGTTATTGACCAGTAATTGTTTCCTTTGCACCTCTGTGTAAACAGGGTTATGTACTTCACCTCGTTGCTATTGCAACCTTTTGTTGCACTGCACAAAACACTTTTGCTTTAAGAGTGTTTTGTGTAGTTCAACCAAAATGTCACACCGACAATGTTGCTTGATTGCTTGATCTTAGTGGAACTGCACAAGAGGAGATCTGACTTCCTATCTGTGTTGGCAAATTTGTTTCAGATCTTCTTCTTGTGAGTTGTTTGAATTCCGCGTCATGAGAGGTCAGTAATGGCCTTCTTCCACATGATTGCACAGTGTGCTTTCATATGTTCTGCTACTTATAAGGTAATGTTGCTTGATTTTAGTGAACTCCACAAAAGGAGACCAGACTTCCAATCTGTATGTGCACCGTAATATCCCATTGAGGTAAGATAATGATATTTCACAACTGTTGGCCTGTATTTTGCTACTGTCGTCAGAAAAGTAATGTTGTTGTTTAGTGCTATACTTGTGCTCCCTAATTGACATGCCAAATCTTACATTGAAGGCGAAGCTTGTCTATTATTGAACCAAGTGATGAAGGGGAAGAACAAGCGGAAGAAGAACAAAAATCAACTCCCGGTGCTGTAATGAAGCACTGGAACTGTGATGAAACAAGTAATGATATAGTTTTGCATCTTAATTTATCGCTATGGCTGGAACGAGCAATTGTTTTGCCACTACGATTTGATGCCACTCTTAATGTAATATGTAATTATCTCTACTTGTGTAAACAGGGATCTTGTTTGAAGATAATATATATTTTAGTGGAACTGCACAAGAAGATGTTGGAAACATTAAACTAATCGAGGAGTTTATAGTAAGCATGGCAACCACAATAGATAATAACGGATGGTTCCAGAGAAGTGCGTCATCTTCATGCTCTACACAATAAGCCTCCTGACAAAGGTTGGTACCGGCCCATGGATTTCATCCATATGATTGAGCTTTTTCATCTCTATTGGTATTGTGCTACTGTTTAGCTACTCTCATGAGAAAGTGGTATTGTTTCGCATGTTAATCTAAGGCTGCTAATAAATTGATGCACCGGTTTGCCACCATTATAGCCACTGATAAAATTAAGTAATAATACAGTTCAAGTTGAGCTGTTGTGTTTGGTATCATATCATTTCCTATGAGGATAATGAGGAGATGCATCTCTTTGTGCCTATACATTTCATCAGTTACTCCCTTTGTTAATGTAATGGTTGTTTTAAATATTTCATTTCCTTTTTTTAGCAAACAGGGATGCTAGCATTTAGTTGTTCTCTTGTCTTTGCACAACAGGATCATCCTCCTCTAAAGAAGAATATGGAGTACGTGAAGTGCCTAGTTCCGATTATGCCAGGATGAAGAAGCCCAGTCTATCTTCTCATCAGAAGGAGCAGTTGAAGGATGGTTACATTACTCCCCACAAGACCAAACTAACTTCAGCTCAGAAGGACTCACAGATTTCCATCTTTTTTGCTGTGATGGGCAAGTACAATGTTGTTCTAGGATTCTTTCTGGTGAGTTCCATTTTTTTAAATGTGTGCTCTGCATGGACCATGTAGGTGCCTGTTTAAACTATAAATTCATAATACAGTTTGCTTTACTAATCATTTTTTTGTATTTATGCAAACAGGGGTGCTCAGCTTGATTTCCATGGGAACTGCACAAAATGTTCTGATGGTTCGTGCCCATTATACTTCGTCATGCACAAT